>JAUPMG010000020.1:5763099-5776036 GCA_031762675.1 Pachysandra terminalis
CCGAGAGAGAGAGAGTGGCACCATGTACGTTAGGGCTATTCAAATATCCGAATCCCAACGTAAATCCCTGTGGTTCTGGTCCAGAAATGAATCCCTAAGTGACGAGCCATTAAAATTGAGATTCAGAAATTTATTAAGAGAATTGAACAGGGTGAAATCCAAAAAAAAAAAAAAGTGATCCTGAAGCTGCAGATGAACAAAGACTGGAAAAATGAGAAACTTTGTCTTCAAATCCAGCAGGTACATGACAGATAACTTCAAGATGAGGATGTTCATTTTTTCAACCCATTGTTTGGGTCCAATGGGGGTTTCATGTTTTCAATCGCTGTTTGGATCAAGGTAAGCAATTTCTTAACACGCCAATAAATGAGTTGGTTTCAAGTTTGACCCCTTCAAACATTAAAAAAAAAAAAAAAAGAATACCCTTGCAAGGATATCAGATTCTCATATTCAGCATTTCTGGGGTCTAAAACAGCATTATATAGTACATCTTAGTGATCCTTGACATATTATGCTGAAAATTTCATCGGCAGTAGAATTGGTTCATGTATGGAGTCTATGGACATGGTAATCTGCACAGTTGAAAGGACCTTTATTTGTCCAGATTATATAGATGGTCCAAGGATTTCGATCCCAAAAAGATTCATCTACTGATCCGGTCTGGGTTCAAATGCCACATCTCCCTATTATTCTGTTTTTTATTTTTTATCCTAGTCTGCTAAAGACATATTACTGGTGCACTCAGGCCAAGTACGTCAACGATCTGCATTGAGATTGATATTTAGAAGTCGCTGCCTCAAAAGTTGTGGATCAGGACAGGGAAAATATGAGGTTTTGGCAAAAAATTATTGTATGAAAGAACCCCGAACAACTGTTCTCATTGTTCCTTACAGGGACATATGGAATTTGATTGTTGTAGACAACATACTCAGTTAGCCAAGCTCCCTTTGCCTCAAGAAGAAGAAAGAATATCAAAACCCTAACAAAGATAATAACACTAATAACAAGATACAAAACCAGGAGGTTAATATAGAAGGACATTCTGAACACTCGAATGAGCAGGTTACTCTAGCACAAGGTGTAGCAGTAAATGAGGATGGGAAGAATACCACTGAGGAGGTAAAGAACAGCAATAGTGATAATAGAGAAGCTGTGTCATTGGGCGACCTATTGGTAAACAGAACTTAATAGTTGAAGAAGCTGCTAACCCCCTCATATAATGAGAGATTCAGGTACATAAAATAAGTATGGTTGCTATTCTTGAACTGATATGGATCAATCATAAATATATTGTCTTAATAAGCGTATTAACCTTCCTAATTTCACATGCAATAATGAGGAAGGTGGGAAGGTTTGATCATTTTGTGCAAAATCATTGAGCATCAATATTATTTCTAAATTATGAACAAAGTAATACTACCATTGTTCACGATGTCTCTTCTGGTAGACATGTCTGCTTTTCCATTTTTTTTATGCCAAGTGCTTTTAAGATGAAAGGAGAGAGTTACAGGAGATAGTTTCTTTCAGTCTGAATTATCAGGGTCCATGGCTCGTTGGGGGTGATTTCAACATCATATCCAATAGAACAGATACTCCTACATCAAATTAAGCTGGTCCCTTAATCAGGTCTGGGTCAAGGTTGTTAAAATGCCTAGGCAAAGCTAGGCGACAGACCTGCCTGTAACCTAGGTGATTAGGCGATCTCCCAGGAGAAAAATTCCATTTTATATTATTCTTCAGTACACTAAAGCAAGATAAACACCATACGCAATATTTTCTTAAGAGAATAATCAATGTAACGCATTTCATGTCAACATAGCCTAATGCAATGAGCAACAACATATTAGCTATAAGGAACTAAGAATGAGATGAATTCTAATTAAAAATAAACTGCAACACCTATAAAACTAGTTTGATTAATAAATCATAAAACAAGCTAGCAAGTATTCAAAGTTACTTGCATGCGATTATATGAAGGGAATGCATGCAATTGTAGTGCTTACAAGTCAAAGGAACATATTAATTAGTTAAAATACTTTATAATTTAAAAAAATAATAATAAAATTAATTAAGTAATAATAATAATTAAAAAATGAAAAATTCATTATAATGTAACAATAATAACAAGAGAGATTGAAATTATTTGGGAAAGAATGTAAGAGGTTAATAAACTGTCTAGTGTGGATAAGAGGGAGGGAGAGGGAAAGAGACAGATTGACTTTTAAAAAATGGTCAAATGGCATAATTAATTATAGATAGAGGTGGAGAGGAGAAGATGAGATTAGGCTTCCAATAAAAAAATTTAAAAAATCCAGAACTCTAGGCAATAGTGATCAATGTTAGGACCATGAAGGGAGAGAGGTCATTACTTGGTTAGCTAGGCGCGTACTCCTTCCTCTTCTAGTTGAATGGAGCCATAATGGGCTTTTATACATAAAACAAATGGTTAAATTAATAGCTAGTAATTAGTAATAAGTTATTATGCATTTAAATAGTAGCTTCGTATTAATAACTTAATGTATTAAAGACAAAAATTTCAAAATTATGCAATTAATCAGTCTAGCCGGTCGCTCTACCGAAGATCACACCTAGGTAGTCACCTATATACCTAGGCAATCGCCTGGTCGATGCTGGCCTAAGCAAACACCATCTAGGTCCTCAAGAAAATGCCTAGTATCACCTAAGCGGGTTCCTAGGCATCTAGACAACCGCCTTTAGCAATACAGGCCAAGGTATATATAGATGCAGTTTGTGGAAAAGAATTATTGATCTCTATAATTCCTTTCATACAGGTATCAAGATGTGAGTTAATGACGTTATTGCATGAAGCTTTGGACTGCTTATTGGTGTGGAGACACCACTCTTAGTTCCCTTTTTCGGACGGTTTTAAATTGTCAAAGGAAAAAAGATGCACTGGTTAGAGATTATATAGTGAGAGATGGGGCTTATGTGACTTGGAATATTGATTTCCCTGGGGAACCATTTGATCAGGAAGTTGAAATGATAAGCGTACTGCCTCTGCTTATTCATTCCCAATGTTGTCCAAATCAGGCTTCGAAACAAGTGGTGGATCTTGAGCAACAAAGGTGTTTCTTTTCAGTCAGATTTCCAGTGCGTTGGTTGCCCTCCTTCATTCCTTCTAAAATAGTATGTTTAAGGTCCCACTCCCACAAAAGTAGTCTTCTTTGCATGCACTGCAGCATTACACAAGCTTCTTACCAATGACCAGACATCAACTGTAGATGGACCATTCCAAACTTCTGTACCATGTGAAAGTCAGATGTTGAATCAGTGCATCATCTCCTCATCCACTACCCTTTAGCATCTTTTTCTTAGAGCTTCTTTTTGTCTTAATTTAGAGTTAAATGGGCTGTTCATGCATCTGTATAGAAGTTTATGGAGAATTGTTGGATGGGAAGTATATGCAAAAAAGGAAATTGACATGGAGTCTTTCTCCATTTTCCGTTGAGTGGTGCAGCTGGAAGGTAAAAAACTAGAATCTTTGAAGGTGTGGAAAAACCAAAAAAAAAAATCAAAAGAAAGGTCAAAAGAACACTAATTCGCTTGGTTCATCCACCAAAGAGTTTAAGGAATCGCTTTTTCCATGGGAACCTTTACTTTGGTGTTTTGTTGCTGCACTTCTTTCAGAAGCCATGTTGTTTTCTAATGGCTATTCTCCATGTACACATTGTGTAAATGAGTATTAATCATTTCTGCTTCTCAAGTTCTTTTACCTATATCACATTCATGGATCAAAAAGAAGAAGGAAAAAAATAATAATATAATTCCCCTAGGCTCTAGAAAGACCAAAACCTTGTTCCATCCATGTCCCATAATCTCAAGTTTGCTCTTTTGACTACTCCCCGCCACATATGATGCTTCATTATTCCTTTATCCAGGCCAGTGCAGTCATTTGGTCAGTAATATTAAGGACTTTTTAATGCTTTAGTTATTTTCCTAAAATCATTCGCAACAGTGTTACCCAAACTACTGAGAAATTCATATTCAACCTTCAGCATAATGACAAAATGATCTAGAGAGCAGTAGATGCACCATACCGATCTGAGAGAAATCTTAAGACTCATGGGTGATGCATTCTTCAATGACTTCATTGTTGCAGAGACCCAATTGCCATCTCTTTTTACAGCTTCCCTCTCCTACAATAACAAAATGAGAATCTACTCAAGTAAGAACCAAAAACTTTATGCATGAATAAGTAGTAAACCCTAAATGTCAAAAGAGAAAAAAAAAAAAAAAAAAAGTTTATATACATGAGGTCAATTGCATCAACTTACAAGAGCAGATAAAATTTCTTCAACTGTTCTTCTGGAGAAGCACCTGCCAATAATATCTAGCCTACATCCAGGAAACAACTGGAGATGAGCATCCAGGAACGTAGGGTAAGGCCATACTGGTTAGCAGGCATCAAATCTTACAACCAAAGATAGGTTACAATTAAAGTACATCATTTAAGCTATTATTTTTGTCTGGATACGAATGATGACGTGTGTTAGCCATGAGATACAACATGGGTGTTGAATGCAGCCAAATATTCAGAAAATGGTGGGACAACATAAGTTGCCAAATTGAAATTTACCAGAGAACAGTACACTATTTTGTTCCACTAAAGGGATTGCTTTACCTGTGTATGCAAACATTATCATTACCGGTAGAGCTGATGACAAAACTATCAATAAAACTAGATTCATCGGGAAGTTATAAATCAAATTAAATATCTACTTTATCTCATATGCATCGGATTGTAATGGATATGCAACTCCCCTTGGTTTTTTTGTCATGATACTTTATATGTAGTGTGTGACCATTCTAAACTTCTTACACTATTTAAGCTTCGTCTGCATTGAGGTTGCATATTATTTTTGCTTTATTTTGTTTTAATGTCCATTTTTTAATCAAAACAACAATCTATAGTTTTTTAGAATTTTTAGAGTGGGCTTGGATCAGTATCAGTCCATATAGGCTGAGTTGTATCATATCGGCTGAGACAACTCGGTTTTGATCGGGTTGATACCCTATTGAACCCAATAACTAACACCTTGAATATAACATACAGGAGATAGAACAGCAAACATACCTGTGATACGAGCTCTTCTCTTTCAAAGGGGGTTGCCATGAGAATTTGTCTATAATTGCGGAAACAACAGCTGGATTGCTTGTATTCGCCTTAAACAGTGCTGCTTCTAATAAACACAATCTCTGTTCACAGATAAAATACAAATTATAAAAACATAACTAAGAAAATAAGACACGGTTTTTCCACATTATGGGGGGGAGTCACTGCATGGTATTAAGACTCAACAACTGTGAAAAGAGACATTGTCCACTGGTAATAACATCATATGTAAAAGAAACCCTTTTGATATTCAAAGAAATTATTTGCTTTAGATAAAAGCTCTTCTTTTCTTGTTTACCATCAAGAATAATTTCTTTTTCGTTCTTGATTCTGAGCAAGGAAGAAAGACATTTTTGATCCAAGTGCATATAAATTCTCCTTCTTCTGCGTAAATATCAAGTTGGCTAAGTTTTTATTATTAGCATAGCTACATGAGAAATGTTCTTGAACACTTACGATGCAGATCTCAAGTAATTTCTTTGATTCAACACAATAACCAATAGAAAACTAGTTCACTTTCCAAGACATTATTCTGTAGCATTAACAAAGTCTACAGACATGCTTGGAAGAGTTAGAAAAATAATGAGTAGCCAATAAGAGTAGACCATGACCTATTAGTCTTCACTAGTTTTACATCTAGAACGAGTCTTCACGTGGATTATAATTTTTTAATTAAATACTAGACCACGACCTATTAGTCAACTAAATTCTTTATCAGCTTAGAAGTATACCACAGCAGGAACAAAGTGAGTAGCAAGGCCACAGGCAAGCATTTCAGCACCATCCAACCTTGCACCTGTAAGACCAACATATTCTCCTGGAAATAGATATAGAAGGAAAATGAATAATTAAATAGTGTAGAAGTATAAAACCTACTACGTTATCTAAAAGTTTGAAGCTAATATAAACATAGAATTGCATGTGCCACAATAAAATACAAAATGTCAACAGATTACTAATTAACAGGACAAATTAATCCCATAACAAACACTAATAGACAGGGTACTAGTCATCTCCGCTAGTAAATATACAAAGACACCATGCTTCTTCATTAAACCTCAAGAAACTACCATCAAGTAATTTGATTGAAACCCTGAAGACTACTAGATGAGAGTACAGTGTAGCTGCTCTTTTCTTCTTATCCAGCCAAAGGTTAAGCCTTGAAATAAAAAAAATAAATAAAAATAAAATAAAAATAAAAAAGATATCCTCTGGGATCTATGTCCAGCTGTGATCACTTGGTCTTTGTGGAAGGAGAGAAATCATAGTGTTTGAAGATATAGAGACTCATCCTCGTAAGATAATCAGATAATTAGAAAAGTAAAATTCTCTCTTTTCAGTTGGGTCTCGGTGGCGCCGGAATTTTATAATATCAGATCAGAAGACATATGGGTGGATGAGAGCAGGTTTTTCTTGTCTTAGAAAGGCTATTCTCAGGGTTATTTAGTGAGTGGGGATGAGGTTGGATTTTTGTTTTGGTTAGTAGCTTTGGGGTTTGGGTTCGAAGTACACTTTTTGTGTACTAAAGAGCCTCTTGTATTGAATTTTCATTCTTCATATTAATAAATATCTATTTTCACTGATAAAAAAAAAATCCATAATGTCCTAAGAAAAATTAAATTATTCATCAATGCAAAAAGATGATCCAAAAATGATACACAAAAGGTGAATATTGACGATAAATAGCTAAACAATGGCTTAAAAATACTGTTACACCAACAGGATAAAATCTGCAATCCAACTGGCAAACAATTTATATTCCCTGAGAAATCTAAGCAGTATGCAATTACACCACCCAAAATATTTGTAAAAAAATACATATATACACCCGTACAAATCCTCTCCAACACTAACCAGATACAAATATGGGTGAAAGATAAAACAATTCACATACTTATCAATGCCTGTGCAATACAAAACAACTAATGTAAAGGAATTACTTCAAAAGAGAGTTTCAGCCATTTCCTCTACACTTTGATGCAATTCTAACTAATAGACTTTCAAATCTAAATAAAAGTATTAGGCACGATGCAAGTGATCTGAATTATAGTAAAAAACAAGTGTTAATTCAAACTGCAATCAACATAGGTTTAGGAAGTAGTTTGATCACCAACGTCTTATAGAGGGCTCTAAAAAGTTCACTACAGTAATTGCTCAAAAAATTTAAACGAGATAAATTTCAAATGTCATGGATATATTAATAAGCATTGAAAAAAAAAGTTATATTAGTAAGATCTAAAACATGCACGTCGAGGTTTCTTTTAATTTTTTACAATTCTTTGGATGAGGACAGACAGAGTTTGACTCTTTATTCTGTGCTGTTAGCTACAGGGTCTGGGAATATCCTTATCATTCTACTGTTAACTTAAAACTAGTCTTGGTGGTTGGTTGAATATCTTTTGATTTAAAAGTTTCTCCTTTTATGTTCTTTGAAGATTACTGTTGAGGGAAAGACTTTTGACTAAGAGTTTGTTCAATTAGTCTCTTACTTCTAAAAAACTTCAGGTGTTTAAGTGGCAACACACAAATGAGGCTTTACCCAAGACCCAATCTCAGAAATCTCAATTCCAATGCTAATTGCAACCTGTACTTCCCAAGTACTTCGATCGCAGCATAGCAAGAAATATATTTTACCTGGATTAATGTGTGTGTCTGCATGTGTTTTGTGCATAGGAAAATCAACCAAGATTAGAAACATTGCACAAAAAGAGGCACAAATACAAGCCAGCTGTTTCCAACATTGCATGTAAATGAAGTTAATATCCACCTATTGATTCTGTTTAGAAAAAACTTCAATCCCAACTACCCCTTATTATTTAAAGTGAACAAAGGAGGTAATCACCTAGAAAAAACATATATAAATAGAGGATAGGATCATGTGATTAACATACCAAAGAAACCAGGGAGTCTTGATAAAAAATAGGAAGCACCAACATCTGGAAATAATCCTAATGCTGTTTCTGGCATTGCAAAAACCTGTTAGAAGTCAACCGCATGATGAAATGACACCAAGAAAATAACAGTGACCACCAAGGCAATATAAAATCTAGAAAAGAAAAGAGATATTGTACGTGACTGTATTCACTATTTATAAGAAAGGACAAGCTTAACAATTTATCAATATTGAATCATCATGACATAAGGTCTCAAATTTCCATCCACTAGACACAAAATAGTCCTCTTTAGGTGCTTTGGTTGCAGTAGACGAAGAAAAAATCACATTGCAACATCAGATGCAACTCAAACTTCATCAGGGAGTTGAATACAGTACATACCATTTACTAAATAGCTTTACATACAACCTAAACTGTGAATACAGGATCAAAGATGACATAAAAATCAAATGATGAAAATTTTAGAAAATTTTACACTTTTATTTTTGATTGGTAAAAGATTATAAAATTCTATATAGACGATAGAGGAAAAATATACAAAGGCCAAGTCCCATATACATGCAAATTATACAAAGAGACTAGCAAGAGAACATAGTAAAAACTACACTATCCCAGCACAACAATGCTTACATCCTCACAAACATCCCTGATCATTGATAAAATGGAAATGAAACACTCAGGAAACTTATGAAATTTGGAACCATCGCCCAATGAAAAACTAAACATCATGCTCCTCCTGATCAAAGATCCTAGCATTCCACTCCTTTAAAGAGCCCAATAAGTAACCGAAGGGAAAATATTCCATAGAAGAAAACACCTATCTCACCCTTTACACCTGCCCCACTACAGCTCCTTCAACTTCCCAAGATGGCACCAATCAATATTGAATTTCATCAAAAATAGAGACCACACATGCCATGCCACTTTGCAATGCAATAAATGGTGGTCTAAATTCCAATTCAATCACACATCATACACCAGTTGGGGATGGTCAATTGTCTACTAATCAAGTGATTCATAGCAACGATGTTGTCTACTAATCAATTGACTTGTAGTAACGAGCTTATCTAATTGGAAGGCATGAGACAGCAACAAATCAACTTTGTTGTACCATACTTCTTCCCATTAGAAAAGAAAGAATCATACAACAATTTAACTAAAAAACACCTTTCTTCTCCAACTAACATTCCCAAGCATCAAGGCCCGCACCTATAGCCACTGAATTCTCCCAATCAAATGAAATTCTACTCAACAGCACCCGGATATTGCTTTATTTGATCTAACCAAAACATTGCTCAACCAATCATCTTTGGAAGAGGACAAAGAAAAGATCAAGAAATTGGATCTTTGAGGGAGATAAGGTTTTAAATATTGATATCACGAGAAATAAGATACATCACACTCCCTAAAACAGGGAAATAGTGAGTGATATATTGAAGGAAATATTGATATCACCAATAAAGTTAAGAGCAAAGAGAGAAAACATTGGAAAAAATGTGGAAATTCTGAATGGAACTTTATGGATACTAATTTAGACATGCCTACATCCAAATAACTCAAAACATTAAAAAAAAAAAAATGATATTGGATAAGTAAGACATTATATACAAACAAACCACGCATTGAGGTGTACATCATTCATTAAAACATCAAACGAAAATCATAGAAATTTTTTGCCACAAATTTATAAAGTACACACTACAAATATGCTATAGCATTATAGACTGTATTGTTACTCTTGCTCCCGTCAGGATAAATCTGACCCCTTCCCCTGTTTCCGCCCACATATATGGGATATTTTAAGACGTGAACGTCTTTCTTAGTAGTGGGGTCCAGGGAAAGAATAGGAAAGGTGATTTCACTATACTTCTGACCAGGAACAGTACCTATCACAATAATATTTTTTTAGTGGGGCAATAGCTCTGAAAAGACAGAATGCCTATCTTTTCTTTCATCTCGGGAGAAACACGATCAGGGGGAGCTAATTAGAATCCCTCGGGTAAAATAAGAACAGCCCCCACATTCAAAGCCCCTTTAACATAAATATGAACAAATAATCCAATCATGTAACTTATGGTCATGGTCTAGATTGGAGATATTCCTTCAATACGGGTAACATCGAGTGGGAATAAGTCACAATTTATACAAATTAGGATAAGCTGCAGCCAAACGTTGCTCTGGTCGAGTTACCACACTATCATAATATACATCCATAAAAATTGCAACTATTTCCCTATTATTCCTAGATTTTGACTAACCATAACCAACTAATGTCAGGCTGCATGCCTTCTACCATCTTGAGTTTCCTTCCAACTTTCATATCAAACTCAGTATAGCTATAGAAATAAAGTAATAACCAAGCAACATTTAAATCAGTATTGATTAAATAACATTTTTTAATTTTTTTTCCTATTTTTATTATTTTCTCTTACAAATATTTTTATAATAAGATATTAACTTTTCTACTACATACACATAATGACCTAATATAATATTTTTAAGTACTTTTTCACTTACATTCTTCATTTTTTTTCACATTTAGCATATTCTAGAACTTTCTTGAATTTTCAAAAGGTTCATTTTAAATAAATAATATGTCAATCTTATTTCTGTATAGAACAAACAGGTCACCAATTTATGCCATAAATATTAAGCATTTAATTAAATTAAAACCTAACTTTATGTTTATTAAATATATAATTATTTTTATAAAGATAATCAAAATAGATAATGTTAATCACTTTTTTTTTTTGTGGCCAACATGTAAATTTCCATCCATCTAATACACATCCATAGCCTAAGGACACATATCTAGTTGACAGCCCAAAAGATTTAGTATTTCCAAATTTTTTGGATTTTCAAATGCTACAAACAATCAAATTCTTGATGAAATGCATGCCAATCCACACATACATTGTTTGGCATGCATTTTATCTTTAATTCGTTGTAACTAAACAAATTAGAATCAATATTACAATTATGTTTACCTATTATTCAATTTTTTGGACACCCGTTCCACAAATCCTCATAAAAATCTGCAAAGTATTGTAATGGAATCCTTAAAATTAGGTTACAAAGTGATTTAGACAAAAACGTTCAAAATTTGGAAGAATTTGGGATTTGGAGAGCTTCTAGGTCCAAATTAGAGAAATCTTCTCTGTAAGTTGATATACCTCTTCTGTAAAACAAAAAACATTGTAAGAAAGGGGATATACCACATATGTAGCGGTATGATGTCATATATAGAGATATATTCCTTGATATTTTGTAAAACTGAATTTTTCCCATTTGATTTATATCGAAACCTGGGGAAACAAGATTTATCAAGGGGTATATCGTGAAAATCAGGATATTTTAAATCATGAAAGGAGAATCAACACACCAAACATCCTCCCAAAAACTAATCATCTCCCACTACCCACTTCAATTTGGATGCCCCTTGCAAAAGCCTCAAATGTACTCGATATTTCCCTTTAGAAACCTACTCCTTAGGAACCCCTATGAGGAACTGAAACCCAATTACCCTACGAACTGCCATATTACTATCCATCCCACCAATGCCATATCCCCAGAAGATTTTTTATTGGTATCCCCAAGAAGTTTAAACAAGGATGTAAATGTCGCTATCGCAAGACATGTCACCGGACCTTTCCAAGGACATGTCACTGACACGGTGGAAAAAAGAAAAAATGAAATGAAAAGATCAAAATAGAGTTTTTCTAGTTAAACTTTATAGGGATCTAACTTAGATCTAAATACATTTAAATAAATCAAAATATGACAAAAACAATGGATATATGTGACTGACATATATTTAAGAAGTTGTTGTGTATCGGCATGGGGAAAAATGGAGAAGTCATCCATAATGATAGCCTAAACACGGCATGAACATATCTAAATACTCTAAACAAGACATACTTCTATTCATCGACAATATTTTCTGTTTCGTACAAGCAGGATCCGAAGTCTCTGCCTTATTAAGCAGAATGCCGCCTGCTATGGGTTATCAACCTACCCTTAATACAGAAATGGGTTCTTTGCAAGAAAGAATTACATTGAGCTGGAATGCCACTCTTTATAGATGTGATGTCTACTCATTGTATGTGTTCATTTTTATCAAATTTTATTATGCCATTTGGACAATTTTATTGTGTTTAGTGTATTTAGATATGCTTACTTCTTATTTAGACTATCATTGTGGATGATTTCTCCATTTTCCCCATGCATCCCCAAATATATACCAGTCACTATATGTGCATTTCCTTTGGCCATAGTTTGGTTACTTAAATGTATTTAGCTCTAAATTAGTCTCCTACCAAGTTTCATTAAAAATCTATTTCACACATTTTTTCACTTTTTCTCAATTTTTTCTTTTTTTGTTTTTTCCCACTATGTTGTGAAATGTCGCAAGGCATGACATGCCGGGGACATTTGGGTGACATGGCAGTAAAAATCGCTAAAGCAACTTCTTCCTATATGTTGTGTCCCCCACATCAAAAAGAGGGACATCTCGCAACAAGTTTAGGACATTTAAAACACTACTCTTAAATCAAGATCCCCCAACTTCTTAGGCCTACAGACCCTTCACACACACACACACACACACACACACAAGGATAAATAGATTGTGGAGACACATCAGAGCAAAAACCTCAATCGTTAAAGAATTCTAGGGGATTTCACATGCTAGATGATCCCAATTGTCCACATATTCTTCTAAATGATCCCACTTCACATAACAAGTTTCATTCATAGACACATCTGCCACATGGAAAAAAGCATTGCCTTAATCTAAAGTCATTCTTGTAGAAAATTCTGAAAATGTTAAAGAATTCAGTGGCAAATATTACCATGGTTTCAAGGATCGGCCGATACCGGTCCGGTTCCAACCCGCGATACAAGCCTTCGT
>JAUPMG010000020.1:5796990-5814197 GCA_031762675.1 Pachysandra terminalis
ATATATTCAATAAAGTTTGGGCCAGCCCGAACCGAGCAAATTGAGTTCGGGCTTGGTTCAGGCCTAATAAGCTTGGGTTCAATTCAGTTCAGACTGGGTTCAAACCAACTGATTTCAGTTTGGGCCGAGCCCGAACTGGTTGGAACCTGACCCAACCTGGCCTACTTACAGCCATATAATCTACGTTATCCAATTTGTATAGTATATTTTTTTTTTAACTATTTCTTATTTAACTCAAGTGATGGATTCTCTTACAAATAGGGATGGCAACAAGGTTTAATGTACCGGGACCACGTATCTGACTGGTCTTGGCCGGTTTTGGTTTTGATCGATGGTGCCAAGTCCCAACCGATCTGGATCCAGTACCAAAAAAATACATTTTCAAATTAAAACAAAAGGGCCTAGTGGGTAGAGCTGGCAATTTACGACCCAACCTGCCAACCCAGCCCGACCCAGCTAAACGGGTTAAGGTCGACCCGTTTATAAAATGGGTTAGGTTTGGGGGTAGGTTATTCGACCCATTGGCAAACAGGTCAAACTCGACCCAACCCGCCAAACCCGCCTGTTTTTAATTATTTTTTATAATATTTATTAAAAATATAATGTTAAATAAGATAATTTATGATTTTATTAATTTAAAAATAAAATAAATAATTAATTAATTAAAATTTAAACAGGTTGATGGGTTTGACCCGTTTATGGGCGGGTTGGGTTCGGGTTAAGGTTTTTTTGACCCGTTGGTAAACAGGTCAAACCTGACCCAACCCGTTTAAGCCTCAACCCGATTACAACCCGACCCATTGCCACCTCTACCAATGGGACCGGTCATCGGATCGGTCACCGAACCGATGGGACTGATCATCAATCCAAATCGAAACCGATCTTGTGGGTTACCCTTTTAAACCAGCCCAACGAAATGCTTAGTTTACATGGGAATTACAATAAACAACCCTAAGATGTGAATTATAATTCTCATAAATCATGAAAATTGGGTGCCTTTTTTTTTCTACGTGAATTTTAATTCACGTGAGAATTGGTCATCCAAACACAAGAATTGAAATTCAGTACACTTACCAATTCCAATTCTCACCCTTAAATTCTTGTGATCTAAACGGACCCTAATGGAATTTCAACTTAACTTTTAGAATAATATTATCCATTAAAAAGAATATCATAAATCAAATTAACACACTTATGTCGGTGTGAACTGGCCAACGGAACTCCCCAAGTGGCAAAGTCAGAGCACGACTCTTGAAGAAAAGATTAGTCCGGTGTTTTCAATGTTGTCGATATGTCGATGATTTTGGAAGTGTCGTTGGATATTTCAAAATTTATTTTACTTTGTTTTTTGTGTTGAAAGTTTTTTTGAAATTTCTTGTTCCACCTGATTGGACCGTATTGATTGATTATTTGGTTTGATGGCTCAAATCATCACTGGTTTGGGTCGACCTTTCAATCGGACACATCTTATAGAACCAAAGGGTGCACCTGATTAGAAATGTGTCAACCGAACATGTGTCTTTACATAAATTAAATCATGGTCATAGGATTTCGATTGCACCTGCTGGATGATGAGTGAAAGGGTACATGCTCTTTCAGATTAGAATCCAAACCGTTGGATCTAAATCATACCTATTGGTGAGAAGGCACATGTCTATTGGTGAATAGGCACATGCCTATTGTGAAAGGATACTTGTAAGTCTATAAATAGACTGTCGATCTAGGCAATTCAAGCATCCAAAATTCAACTCAAGTCATATGTTAGTGAGAGAAAGATTCGTCAAGACTTTCAATAGTGTTTGGCACCATTAGTCCCTATACTGAGTGTCCTGTTGTGATCGGACGGTGCACATTCGAGAATCACAACGAGTCTTGATCAGAGGCTTTATTGTATCTTGAAGATATTTCCTCACTAACCCCTTAGTGCATTTGCGATCAGATCGGAAGGGGAGAAACTTGTCTAAAAGAAAGCGAGCAGATCGTGCCTCGAAGCTTGTTGATCAACGGTGCAGATTAATTTTTATCTTCCATGCTCCTAATCCTTCCTAATTTTCCAACAGTTTTTAGACAAGTTTATACCAAATTGAGGGTTCAATAGTTTCATCGCTTAAAGTCATGAACCAGGTGCTAGACCAATTGGGTCTAGAGACTATACCAGAACCATCAAATAAAATACACCCGAGTTGATAAAGAAGAGACGTAAAAGAAAAAAAGACGACTTCCTATGTAGAGGACAGATTTTAAATGCTCTCTCCAACTCAGTCTACAGTGCACACCATCATATACTTACTGCAAAGTTCTTGTGGACAGCCTTAGACAACAAGTATCGCATCGAAGAGGCAAGTAACCAAAAATTCTTAATTAAGAATTATATTAATTTTAAGATGACTAATGATAAGTCTGTTCTAGCACAAGTGCATGAACTCCAACTTATCGTAAGTGATCTTAAAATTGCTGGAATAGAGCTTATAGAGGATTTTCAAGTAGGGGTTATTATTGCTAAACTCTCTTATGCTTGAAATGACTACAAGAAGAAGCATAAGCATGAAGAGAAGACTCATACCTTGGAATCTCTGCAGTGTCATCTATGAATTGAAGAAGATTCTCGAAATCGAGATTAAAATGATGATGCGAATGAAAATCATTCAAAGGCAAATCTGGTTGAGGAAAGCAAATCTAAGAATACTAAACTTAAGCTTAAGAATAATAAGCAATTCAAGATGCAAGATACCAAGAAAAATAAAGAAAATTGTGACTTTTGTGACAAACACGATCATTATATATGAGACTGCTGTCTTCGAAAGAAGTCTATAAAAAGTCAAGTAAATATGATCGATGAGGAAAAACTCATTGCAACAATGTCAAAAGCCAATTCTGTAGGAATTGAAGATGGATGGTGGCTCGATGCAGGTGCAACCATTCATATATGCAAGGATTGTAGTTTTTTTAAGACATACGAAAAGATCGGTGATAAAAAATAAGTCAAGATGGCGAATAACTTTTGCACCAAAGTTATTGGAAATGGCACTGTGGAACTCAAGCTGACATCAGGAGAGGTTCTTACCTTAGCCAACGTACTTCACGTACCGGATATTAGTATGAATCTTGTATCTAGGGACCTTCTCAATAAAAGAGGTTTCAAACTGGTGTATGAGTCGGATAAGTTCATCTTATCCAGGAATGGGGTTTTCATTCGGCATGGGTATTCTTGTAATGGTACGATTAAATTTAATTTAATGAATGAATCTTCTTATGTTTATACTGCTGACTCTATTTCTTTGTGGCATGATAGATTAGGACATGCAAATTATAATTACATAAAGAACATGTCTAATCTTGGTTTAATTTCTACATTTAATTTTGATAAATGCCCTGCTTGTGTTCAATCTAAAATTACTAAGAAATCTCATAAATCAATTAATCGAACTTCTGAAATACTTGGTCTTATACATAGTGACGTATGTGATCTTAAGAATACCATATCTCGTGGAGGAAATAAATATTTCCTAACATTTCAATCTAGATTCTTCAAGACATCATCCCTGATAAACTACAACTCTTTTTCGACATGAGGCCTCCAATGGCAACAAGTGCTAGTGGTAAGCCATCACATTTTTTCACCAAAGCCTTTCCCGTTTGTCTCAAGTGTTGTGGACAACATCCTGAAGGAATGTTATTCCTAAATGTTTTTCTACAAAAAAGTTCCCAAGCCAATTCTTGAGACAACACCTGCATATAATGAACGTAATAGGATTCATCCATAGGAGAAGCTACAGCTACCAAGCGAGTTGCGAAGATAACCCTACCTTCACCTTCACGAGGCAGTGCACGTTTGATTTCATCCCAAACTTTAACATCCCAAACATCATCAAGGACAAGAAGGTACCTTTTACCCTGCAAGTAATTGAGGATATTCTCTGATAAATTGTACGGAGAGATCAAATCCACACCATTCGGTCCCGCCTCTCCTCTGCTTTTGTAGAATCGTTTCAGCATGTCTCGTAAAGTTTCCTGCATTTTGAAGTCATGGGACACATAGACCCAAGCATCACACTCAAATTGCCCCTTGATGTAAAGTTTCCTGCATTTTGAAGTCATGGGACACATAGACCCAAGCATCACACTCAAATTGCCCCTTGATGTCATTGTAAACTTTCTTGACAAGAGTAGTCTTGCCTAGACCTCCCCTGCCAACCACTGAAACAATTCGGCGATGATGGCATTCGTCTATCAACCACTCCCGTAGTTTCTTCACGTCTGTGTCAATGCCAACAATATCAGCTTCTTCCTCAAAAGGATCAGATGCGGTGTGATATCCTTCTCTTCTTTCATCTTCTCGATTTGAGCTTGTACTAGTAGTTCCACACTTCCACTTCCTTCGAGGTTGAATCGTTGCCTTCTCTCGAAGATTTCTTTGAGTTCTCTTCTGACAGTTAGGATCTGAGAATGAAATTGATGGCGGAGCACAAATTGATTTTTTAAAAAAATTAGATGTGAAATGCAGAAGTTGAGATCTAGACAACCTGTGGGTTCTCTTCTGGAATCTTCAAGGACAAGCATTCGAACATGGAATTCCTCAACTATATCCTCCACCTTGTAGGCCTCATCTCTCACTTGAGCCACCCACACTTTGACATCATCATCTCTCAAGCTTTTCTTATCTGCAACCCTCAGGAAGGCTTGCATAGTGGAAAGCTCATTCTTGATGAAATTAATGTCATCAAGTATTTGCCATTGGCTTTGGACCAGCGAACTAGATTCCGCAATTGCAATCTCCGTCAGTTTCGTTTTAACAAGCGACACCACAACTTCTGCCATTGGCACTTGCTTCTACAATTGCACAGCTTCTCTGTTCTGTTTTTTTTTTTCAATTCTCTTGTTTTTGATCTTATTTGTTGACTTCTGAACATGCTTCTCTTTCTACATTATTGCTCCAACAATCAAAACCTTTTTTTTTTTTTTTTTTTTTGTTTTAAAATATTAAAATATAAGTTTTAGATATAAATATTCTCTCTCAAAATTAATAATTTATTAAAATATGAAAGTATAAGAAGTTATGGTAAAAAGTCCACGAACAGGACAAATAATGCAACAATGGTTGTGGAACTGCAATGTATTTAAAATTTCCTACACGATGAAAAGGAATCGCTTGTATAAGGTAGGTGTGGGGAACCATTTTAGCAATTTGGGATACGGCAAAAATACGATACGGGAATAAATCAAAAATTATTTGGTGACCCGAAAATCGATAGGGTCAAATATTCAGTCAAAAATTTACGATATAGTAATTGTACAGTTACAAAAATTTGAAAGTCAAAAATTCAAGATATTCTAAAAAGAAGTCAATAGATATAATAATGATTATCATTCTCTAAAACATAACAAACATATCCAAAGCAAGTTTAGTCATGAACTCAATTCAAAAGGCAAAAAAAAAATAAATATACTTATAGTCATAATGCAATATGGAAACATCAATGCAAATGAGAATAAAAAGGTACGTAAACATCAATGCAAATAAGAAGAAAAAGATTTAGCCTCAACCGAATTGTCAAGCCAAGATAAATCTCCAAACTCTCCAAGCCCCCCATGTCCTTTATTAGTACTGGTGTTATCTGCATTTTCAAACTTGCTCATCCCGTCCGTCATCGATATCAGGGAGAAGTTCCCTAAGTTCATCCAAGTTTATAGCCATTTGATCCAACGATTACTGTTCCAAATTTTGAAAAATTCGTAAAATATTGTATTATAATTTTTAAGGCAAAAAATTGCGAATTATTCCAAATCTTTCAAAACTTTGAAAGTATTATACGTATATGCCTTCAAAGATTCGATTCACGAATAATTCGCCGAATTGCTAACAAGACCGTAGAATCATGGATGGTAATAGGCCAAGTTTCGAACCCGACCATAACCCGATTTATAGATTGCCAAACCGGAATCATTAGGAGTGGGGAAGGTGGAGCGAGTTACCCTTTTAAGCCAATCCTAACAAAATACTTGGTGGGAATTACAATAAACACTAGTCAGGGTGTGAGGTGGAAATTGGGTGTCTTTTTTTTTATTCTCACACGAATTTAAATTCTCATGGACATTAGTCATCCAAACACAAGAATTGAAATCACCTTGTCAATTCTAATTCCCACCCCAAAATTCCTGCGATCCAAACGGGTTGGTTCGATCCATTCTCACAAAATGACTGAAACAACCATATTTAGCCATTGAAACCGACATTGGAAGTAATTCGAATTCATTTGCTATAAATTCTTCTTGCCGAAGCACACAAACTTTGCTCCTCACTGGCAAAATTATTAAAGCTCTTGTTTGGATGATTAGCTTTAACATAGAGGCGAACAGTGTTACAATGGTGCATAATTTATGTGTCAAATTCCTTTTTAGAATCAACTCCCCTTCTTGCTTCAAAAAATAAAGAAAAACATACTTCTTGAAGAAGCACTTCTATCAAAAGCATTTTTCAAAAAGCGTCACTAAACACGTTATTTGAAAAAAAAAAAAAGAGAAAAAGAAATCTCTTGAAGCTCTGATTATTATTTTAGGCCAAAAATACGTTTTTAAATAACGTGATCTCTAACCCACCCGCCAGAATCCAGAAATGGCCGTTAGCCCAAAGTCCTCCAAACGCGCCATTCGAATAACTTCCCACTCTCTTGAAAAAATCTTCAAAACCCAGAAAAACCTCTCCAGATCCTCTCCAAGACTCTGGAACGAGTTCAAACCAGAACCCGGAGAACTCAACGACGAAGGGTTTCGCACGTTAAAGCTAAGCCACCCCATACTGAGCATTCTAGAATCATGCAGACCTACCATGTCAGAGTTCAACCAAGTCCACACGCAGCTCATCATCTCCGGCCTCTTCCAACATTCTCTCGCCGCCGGCCGAGCCATAAAGAAGCTCTGTTCCTCTCCTTCTTTGGTCCCTCACGCAGTCACTGTCTTTTCTTGCCTTGACGAACCCGACGCCTTCATCTGCAACACCATTATGAGAACCTATGTGAATTTGGATGACCCAGAAGGTGGTCTTGGATTTTATTATGAGCAAATGATGGTAAACTCGATCCCGCCTAATCATTTCACCTTCCCCCTTTTGGGTAAGATCTGTGCGGAGCTCGGTTCGGTTCGAGAAGGGGAGAAGAGCCATGCCCGCATCGTGAAATCTGGTTTTGAATTGGATTTGTTTGTGCGGAACTCCCTTATCCATATGTATTCAGTCTGTGGAAGAATTGCGGTTGCCCGCTTGTTGTTTGATGAAAGACCAGAATCGGATTTGGTTACTTGGAATTCGATGATTGATGGGTATGTGAAGAATGGGGAAATTGGTGTTGCTCGAAATCTGTTCGATGAAATGCCTGAGAGAGATGCTTTCAGTTGGAATTCGATGATTGCGGGGTATGTGGGAATTGAGAATATGGAGGCTGCAAAAGAGTTGTTCAATAGAATGCCGGTTAGAGATGTTGTTTCTTGGAACTGTATGCTTGATGGGTACGCGAGGATAGGAAATGTTTCAGTCACACGAGAGGTTTTTGATCAGATGAAGTTTCGAAATGTAGTTTCTTGGAATACCATGTTGGCTATTTATGTGCGATCCAAGGATTACAATGAGTGTCTTAGATTGTTTGATAGGATGATAGGGGAAGGAGAGATGACGAAGCTGAATGAAGCTACTCTTGTGAGTGTCCTGACCGCGTGCGCAAACTTAGGGAGGCTCGACAGAGGCAAGTGGGTTCATTCTTTAATTGAAAGTAACTGGAAGATTGAACCTGATGTGTTGCTATCAACTGCTCTCTTGACAATGTATGCGAAATGTGGGGCGATGGAGTTAGCTAGGGAAGTCTTTGATATGATGTCTGAGAAGAGCGTCGTGTCGTGGAACTCTATGATTATGGGGTATGGAATGCATGGACGGGGAGAGAGATCCCTTGAGATGTTCCTGGAGATGGAGGAAAGAGGACCGAAGCCAAATGATGCTACTTTTGTATGTGTTCTGTGTGCATGCACTCATGCAGGAATGGTGTTGGAGGGTTGGTGGTACTTTGATCTGATGCGCCGAGTTTACAAGATTGAACCAAAAGTTGAGCACTACGGCTGCATGGTTGATCTCCTTGGCCGTGCCGGTTTAACAGGAGATTCAGAGGAGCTGATAAGGAAAATGCCCATGGAGGCTGGGCCAGCCTTGTGGGGAGCTCTATTGTCTGCATGTAGTACTCATTCGGATTTAGAGCTTGGGGAGATTGTGGGAAAGCGGTTAATCGATTTGGAGCCTGGGGATGTTGGACCATACGTATTGTTGTCGAATATATATGCCGCTAAAGGTAAATGGGAAGAAGTTGAAAATGTGAGAAAGATGATGAAAAAGAAGGGGTTAAATAAAGCTGCAGGGTTAAGCTTAGTTCAGGTTGGTGAGTCTTTGTCCAAATTGCTGGTGAAAGATGGGTCAGTCCACAAGAAGAACATGGTGTATTCTATGTTGAGTGAAATGGGTGCTCATATGAAGTTTTCATGCAGGGAATAGAAGCTCTTCAAGGATTTAAACCTACCCAAAAACTGTTTGAAGGAAACCACTCTATGTGAAGTAAGCATGCAGAGAATCAAACAGGGACTTTTGAGAAAGGTTCCTTCGTGTGGTTGACAATTCAGAAAGCATGAAGGAAAAGAAAGGAAACAATGTGGATGAGGACAGTAGGAAGCTTTTAGATGCATGCCTTAACAGAAACCATGGCCTTGGATAGAGAGAGAGAATCACTGAACAAATATTTATGAAAGGCTATGATGATTAGTGAGGATGATGTACGACACAGGTTGTGGGTCTGTGTGTGAGTGTGTGTGCACGCATGAGTGCACACACACAGAAAACTCTAGAAGAGATAACAGAGCACATTTTGGACAGAAAAAAATTCCATGATTGCAGGCTTTAGCTGATGTACAGATTTTGTTGTGAATCATAGCATTGAAAGATGGTAACTAATTCATTTTCATGTCAGAATTCTATTTTCCTTCATTTTCTTCAGTTATCTAATTCAAATGCTTACACAGCTACATTATCTCCTATAAATAACTGTCATCTTGTTACAGAAAATGTCGTAAAATTACGATAAGGAACAGACACCATGTCTTTCACATCTTTTCATAAACAATGCAATCAAATAGAAGTTTGTAAATGGAGTAAAATCCATAAATCACAGGGATTCGCAGTTTGACTTCTTCGCTACTTGATGAATCACCTAAATCAATGGTTACTTGTATGAACACATGAACTATACCTGCAGCATTGGCATCCGACGTCTAAAAAAATGGGAAGAAGTTGTTTGTGACAGGTTTGAAACCCAGGAAGTTGGCCAAGATGCAAGTCCTTGTTATCGTAGGGGTGGCAACTGACCGGGTTGGGGTCAAGTCATAATCTAAATATAAGTATGATTATGTTGGTCCAAGTTCGGCCCAGCCTGAACTTCGGACTTAACAATGTTTGCCCAAGCCCACCCATGGTATCACTATTTAAAAATAATATAATTAAAATTAACTTTTAAACAATCTTAAACCACGGATAGAACCAGTCTGATCTACCCTCTTAAGACATTGGACCGCCCGTGATCCTTTTATCTTATATTTGCATGTAAGTATATATATATTGCATCGGTTAGAGGATCTTTTGATTCTCAACCGATGTGGGACTAAAAAACTTCACAAGCATTTTAATATTGTATAATCTCTGGAGATCCTTTGTTTAGGTGATTCTTAGACACTGCTTAATCAAGGCTTTTTTTCAATCTTTAAGATAATTCTTATCATTTTATCATGGCACTTAGCCACATGTATTTACCAAACAACATTTTTTTTTATAGAATAAGCAACTTATTATTGTTGTTGGTAAGCTCTCTCATCAGGTCACCCAAAAAGCACAAGCAGAGCAATGCGCAGGCTTGTACTAGAAGAAAAATAAGTAAGCTTGTACTAGAAGAAAAATAAGTCGGGGTGATAGCAGTAAGAGCGATTTACTTAAGACTGCGTTTGATCTGGCTTGTGCTTTTGGATAAGCACTCATTGGATAAGTGCATCAATAGGAGCACTTATCCACAACAACAGCAAACTGCTTACTTGAAGAAAATAGCATTTGATAAATACATTTATTTACGTGCTTATGTAAGTTTAGGGGTAAAATAAGTATTATGAAGATATTACTATAGTTTTAGAAATAGCTTCTCGCATAAGTAATAAGAGAAGCTATTCTCAACAGCTTATCCTTATGGGTAGCCTTCATCTACTGTTTATGAGTAAGCACTTACCCATTAAGTGTTATTTTACACACTTTTAATTTTAAAAAGTTCTTTAATAAGTTATAAGATGAAATAAGCACTTATATAAGCCAGTCCAAACCCAGCCGTAGGCTCAAAGCTCTATCTATACATAGTCCGTGGGAGTTGGAGAAGTTAAATGAAACAGCTGAAGAGGGCATGATGCAAAGAAGCTTCCCATTGACTTCAGGACCTCAAAGCACTTAGCGGCCTCTCTTTTTTTTCCTTCGCTGGAAGTTTCCCTTCCTAAAAAGAACATGTTTGGCATTGCTTCCTAACAAGAGAAACAATTCCTTCAGAAAGCAACATCGGTTGGACGAAGAACTGATTCGTTATAATTGCCGAAGCTGGTTCGCTGGTCCAAAGCCAATTGCTAAGCCGCGACAACATCAAGTTCATCACGGATGAGCTTTCCAGCATGAAGGCATTCCTGACTCCTGAGGGGTGCAGAGAAGAAAAGCTTACGAGATGATGCTGTCAAAGAGTGGGTGTCTCAAGTGAGAGATGAAGCCTACAAGGTGGAGGATGTTGTCGAGGAGTTCCTTGTTTGAATGCTTGTCCTCGACAACAACAGAAGAAGAACCACAGGTTGTCCAGATCACAAATTCTGTATTTCTAATCTATCTTTTTTTAAAAAGAAATTTGTGCTGCGTTATGAATTTCGTTCTCAGATGCTAACCATTATAACAGAACTCAAAGAAATCTCCGAGAGAAAGGGTCGATTCAACCTCCAAGAAACTATTAGCACAAACTCAAATCGAGAGGACGAAGGAAGAGAAGGATGTCACATCGTATCTTATCCTTTCGAGGAAGAAGTTGATATTGTTGGCATTGGCAAAGACGTGAAGAAACTACGGGAGTGGTTGATAGACAAATGCCATCATCGCCTAATTGTTTCAATGGTTGGCAGGACCCTAAACTTCTCCTTATAATTTCAACGGCTATAATTTTTCAATGGTCAAATTTTTTTTGAAACATTTTCACATCCAACGGTCTCTAAGAGACTTAAGGTATAAAAGTGAAAATTTTAAAAGTATTTGAGTCAAAATATAAGGAGATGCATAGAGAGCACTTCTCTAAATTTGACTTTAAAACTAAACTTACCCTTAAAGTAGGAAAAATTATAGGAGAATGATTGGAGATGCTCTAAGGCATCTTCTCTTGACAAGTCAAAAACAAAGAATAATTATTGTCCATTTGGAGAACTCTACTATTGGTCCTAACAACTTAATCAACTTACAAACACTATCAGGAGTGCTTGCTAATGAGAATTTAGTAAGACAATTGGAATACTTGACGGAACTTAGAAAATTGACTCTTAAAGAAGTAAAAGGACGAGATTGTATGGAGCTATGTTCTTATATTACGAAGATGACACACCTTCGCTTCTTGAAAATAGACAATAGTCTTGATGAAGTACTTCATTTGGAATCCATTTCTCAACCTCCACGCAATATTGAGAGCTTCTTGAAAATAGACAATAGTCTTGATGAAGTACTTCATTTGGAATCCATTTCTCAACCTCCACGCAATATTGAGAAATTAAGTTTGAGTGGAACTCTGAAGGGATTACCAAAATGGATAAGCTTTCTCAATTGTCTCCGAAGAGTTGATTTGATAGTAAGCATGTTAAAGGAGGATCCAATGACCACCCTTGCAAAATTGCCTAGTTTGGAGGTCCTTGTGCTACTTGCAACTTATATGGGAAGAAAAATGAGTTGGGGTGAGAGCAGTGAGGAGCAATTTCCTAGACTCAGATTTTTAGTATTGAGTGATATGCCGGAATTGGAATAGGTGAGTGAGATAGATGACGGTATGATGCAAATCTTACAGTCTCTCACGATTCGTGATTGCCCCAAGTTAAAGAAGGTTCCCCATGGCTTTCAACACCTCAAAGCACTCCATATGTTTGGTATAAACAATATTCACGACGACTTCATTAAGAGGTTCCGTGGGTGTCAAGTAGAAGGAGATGAAAATAAAAGTGGTGAGGACCATTGGATGATTCAACACATTCATGGTGTCTTTTTAAGTCATACAATTGATGGAAAATTCATCACGGAAAAATTGCCCACGGTTGACAATTTAAAAAGATTGATGTGAGAAAGGAAATTAACCCTTAAAATGTTCACAAACAGGGAACAAATATAAAAGACAATACGATATCAGAACTATGAAGGGACATAAGAACACAATACGATATCAGAATTATGAAGGGACATAAGAAGACGCCGGCAAAGAAAAAGGTGTTTGAAATGATTTTTCAGCATGAATTATGTTTTCTATGCATTTTCATGGGTATTCTACTCTCAGTCATTCATCCATTTTTATGTCAGAATTCTATTTCCCACATGTTCTTCAGTAATCAAATTCTAATGCTTACACAGCTACATTTAGCAGGAGAGTTCAACTTAAAAATGTCAACAGGTTCATATCCTATAAATAACTGTCATTTTGTTACATGAAATGAAACAAAATTACAATAAGGAACGGACACCACCATGCCTTTTACATCTTTTCATAAACAACGCGATCAAATAGAAAGTTTGTAAATCAAGGAGTAAAATCCATAAACCACAGGGATCTATAGTTCGAATTCTTCGCTGCTTGATGAATCACTTACATCAATAATACTTGTCTGAACACCTGAACTATATCTTCAGTACTGGTGTCCGACGTCTTAAAAGATGGGAAGAACCTGTATGTGATGGGTTTGAAACCCAGGAAGTTGGCCAACAAGATGCAAGTCCCTGTTATCCTTAAAGAGTATTAAATCTGAAACACTGATACTTCAGTATATCACCATAATCCCACCATAGCTTTCAGTGTTCAGATAAGACGGGAAGGGGCCTTATGCAAGAACTTCTAGTTTCTCTTGGTTGCAGTTCTGACTTTTTATTCTGCTCAACTGAGAAGCCAGTAGATCATGCACTCTTTTCTTTAGCTGCAAATGCAAACATGCAAAGATATATTTAGCTCCAAGACTTTCGAACCTTTTCCAAAATGGAATAAAATCTGAGAACCTCAATGTGCATATCATAAAAAGTCACCATGTCGCATCTAGATGCTGTGTATTTATTATCTCAATGAGCATATCATAAAAACAGTCACCAAAGTCACATCTAGATGCTGTATACATAGCATACATGCAGGTACATTGTCTTCCGGGGGAATATGGCACCAAAATTATACCTGATATTATGGGTAGAGGTGGAAATTGGGCGAGTTCGGGCAGGTTCAGATCGGGTACTCAACCCAACCCACACGTTTAATAAATGGGTTGAAATAATCAAACCCGCCTTAACCCATTTGCCCCGTCTGTCCCGTGTACTTTCACTAAAATTTTTATTGTTTCTTTTTTCAATGCCTCCTCTAATGTCTTGTATAATAAACCTAATTACAAGTTACAATAATATTGTGATTTAATACTCATTTTTTTCTCTATAATCTACTCAAGCCTCCAGCGGCCTAGCTATGACAGATAGGAAAAGAAGACAAAAAATGGAAAAGACAAAAAGTTAACACGTTACATGTATGTGCGTGTCTATATATATAGTTGCTGTGCATTTTTGTAAGGTACAATAAAACAGTAAAACATATAGTATAATAATCCGACGGGTCAGGCGGGTTAAACCAACCCGCTTATTTAAGGGTTGAAACTCAAACCAAACCTGGCCCATGGTTTGAAAACTGGAACCCAATCCCAAAAATTCGGGTGGGTTTATCGGGTTGGTGGGTTGGGGTGAAAATTACCAACTCTAATTATAGACAGTTGGTCATTTTCTGTGTGCCCATGCAACAGAGTAATATATTCCATTGTCAAAATTATTGGTGATTAGGCCTAATATGGCCTTGTTAACATCTCGGCAGCATCAATCAGACGGTGAATTCCAAACTGTGTGCTTTATGTACCACTATGTAGTTAGTCAACAAAAACCAACCCGGATTTACATCAGATGACTAAATATTTGATCATGCAAATTCATTGTTAGAGTATGAGAGTAGCTAGCAATTAAGGAGATAGTAAAGGCAAGAGAGTCATTTTAATTTACCTCATCAACCCCCACTTCGCTCTTCACTGATACATGGATGGCTCCATCAGGCCCTGTTCTCCTGTAACTTACCACCTCAATGTGGTTCAAATTGACATCTTCTGTGCTGAAGACAACAGGTAATTCTTGCAATAAATCACATTTGGAGACGACATCAAGCCAAAGGTGATTACTGAACCTTTCTCTTATATCTTTGTATATGATGAACTGCACAAGTTGTAAGCAGCCAAAGAGAATTGGATAAACTGGCATCTCATTACTTATTTCTTTACAAATAAGAAACGGTGTCTGAAAATGCAGTTCATGATGAACATGATAGTTCTAAAAAAAAACCTTCCATATAGAAAAAAAATGGACACTGCTCAAACAATTAAAAACCAAGATTTCCAGCCAAAATCAGCCAACTGACTGCTCCAGCCAGATTTTAAATCCAGAATCCAAAATAATGAATGCCTCTGACGAGGACCACTTCTCATAAATATTGAGCA
Organism: Pachysandra terminalis; assembly: GCA_031762675.1. Taxonomy (NCBI): domain Eukaryota; kingdom Viridiplantae; phylum Streptophyta; class Magnoliopsida; order Buxales; family Buxaceae; genus Pachysandra; species Pachysandra terminalis. Next base: position 5,811,838 of record JAUPMG010000020.1, read on the forward strand.
TGCAGAAGAGAAATCTTCATTTGGACCTTCATTAGATGAGATATGTACACACTAAAATAAATGTGTGTGTGTGTGTGTGTATATATATAGATATAATCTTTTCACAAAAAGAGACTTCCTCATTATAATATGGCAAAAAGATATTCCGGTCTGCTCACTAGTTTTAGTTGGCTGTTGAGACTAAGACTACTTTTGCCACATGAAGGAATGATCTGGCCAATCCAAACCGTCCACTTAACAAAGGACCCTTTGGATTAACCACGTGGACAATAATTTAACATATATAATCCCCAGTAGTATATGGGCTTTAGGTTTTGTCACATGTATCAATGATTGTCCAATTTTTTAATGTTTGTTAAGTTTTATACAAAAAAAAAAATACTGTGTTTTAGGTGACTTTTATGCCACGTGGTAAATGCATTTCGAGTGAAACCTGGTATGCAATCTACAGTTGGTTGAGACACATGAAGATGTTGGGTTCTCCAAATAAGCTTCCATGTGTAAGTTACCTGCCTTCACAAATAAGCTTCCATGTGTAAGTTACCTGCCTTCACCAGGTTTCTCTGTCTGGACTGTTTCACTAGACAAACATGAGTCTTATAATATTTTGCACAAAAATTCTCATACACATCTTCTCAAGCATGCGTACCTAATCTTTTCACGAAAATGCCAAGTATGATATTCTAGGACTTAAAAAACAGGATTCTTTGGGACTTGTGCACAGCAGCTATTTGCTGATTGCTTTGGCTAGAAGGTAACAGGATTTTCAACAATAAGGAGGAGCAGGTTGTGGTTATCATCACTAGGTTGTATGGGTGGGTCTCAGTGCTTCATAGTTTCCATGATATTTCCTCTGCTTCTTTTTGCGAGGAGAGGCTTGGGGTATGGTTGTTGTAAGTTGTCGGTATTTGCTGGTTTTACTCAGGAGTCCCATGTTTTATTATTCTTGCGAGACGCTTGGGGTATGATTGCTGTAGGTATTAGAGGTTGGAACCAACTTGGTTCCTCAAAAAAAAAAAAAAAATTAGTTATTAGAGGGTCAATTGCATATGTGAATTTCAGTAAGAGGGTTTTCCCCCATTGCAATTCATCTGTCACAAATGATGGAAACAGATCATACCTGGTCAGAAGGCGAGGTCCCACATTCTCCAGACAAGTCATGAACATAAAGTACCGCAGTTGGTAAATGTGAGAGCACAGCAAGCGTTAACTTTTCCAAATTATTCCTGTCCTCTGAAGTTCAACAAGCAACAGAAGCAGAAACGTGTAACACTAAGAAAATAATTTCTTGAACCACACTACCTTAGTAGTATGTCTAGGAATTAATTGAAAATCAATGCAAAACACAACTTTTGAAATTTTTGGTTTTGTGAAAAATTGAGGCCCAAAGAACCAAGGGCAAACCAAGAAAAGAAAAGTGAAAAAAAAAAAAAAAACACCTTACAAACACTAAATGGTACCCCTCGTACAACATCTCTTCCATGAGCGACGAAAAAGGACCATGTTCCTCCCTGGGCGATCTTGTCAGCCAAGTTATTGGCCGATTTAGAAATGTGAGAATGATATTTTCATCTCAATATTACAAAGAGATTTTTTGTGGGAGGGAGGGGGGCAGAAGAAATGCCATTTAGTTAAGTGGGGTCAGGTGTGTCGGGCTAAAGAAGAGGGGGGTCTCAACTTGGGGAATATATCCAGTCATAACACTACTCTCTTGGGTAAGTGGCTTTGGAGGTTCAGCAGAGATTGTGATGCACTATGGTGGAAACTTATTCAAAGCAAGTTTGGCATGCACTCTATCGGCTGGGACTGTAACCCGAATGCTAGATGCTCCAACTCAAGTGTCTGGAAAGAGGTTTCCTTGGTCATTCCTATCTTCTCATGTCATGTTCGGTTCAGTATTGGGGATGGGAGTCGTGTGCGTTTTTGGCATGACTTTTGGTGGGGAGATTCCATTCTTATGGTTCGTTTTGCGCGTCATTTTAGCGTGGTCTCAGTTAGGGAGGCTCTTGTGTCCAAGGTTCTTTCATGGTCCGAGTCTAGTCTTTTCTGGAATCTTGCATTCCGCCGGGATTTGCGTTCCCAGGAGATGATTGAGCTTGGAGCATTGTTTGTAGATCTGGAGGATGTCTTTCTTGGTTCAGACTGTAGGGATCGTAAGGTGTGGTGTCCCAACAGTGGGGATATTTTTTCAGTTAGTTCCTTGTTCTCTATCATTCGTCCTTTGTCGGCGGTGCTTACTTCCTTCCCGCACCATCGTGTTTGGGTTCTTTTTGTTCCTCCCAAAGTCAAGGCGTTCGTTTGGTCAGCTCTTTTGCACAAGATTAACACTTGTGATCACCTACAAAGAAGATGGCCGTCAT
>JAUPMG010000020.1:5814297-5838381 GCA_031762675.1 Pachysandra terminalis
TAGGTTTGGTCATCCTCTCGGGTGTTCTTTACGTGCTAGGAATGTGTCTATGTGTTTGCAGTATTATAGGAGGAGAGGGAGGGAGCGAGTTTCACCCAGTGATCCATGAAAATTTTAAACTGGAATATCAGGGGGCTCGGTCAAGCTCACAAGAGGCAAGCGGTGAGAGACCTATGTGCTAAGGTTAAGCCATCGATTGTTGCTCTTCAAGAAACAATAAAAGATAACTTTAGGTCCGGATTTGTGAGACAATTATGGAGTGGTAGGAATTTAGATTGGGGGATGCTTCCCTCAGTTGGTGTATCTGGTGGGATCATAGTCATTTGGGATATGGATTGTGTCTCAAGGGTGGTCTATAGAGTGGCCGAATTTTCAGTATCAATCTAGTTCACAGTTCTAGTGGATGGTGTCTAATTGGGGATTTTAATGTGGCCGAATTATGGCCCCAACTGTAGGATACATCGATTAGTGTTTTGGGAGGAATTAAAGGAGATCAAAAGGGATTGGTTAGGACCATGGTGTCTAGGATTTTAATGTGGTCAGAAACTTAGAAGAAAGGAGCAAAAGGGGAAGAGTTGATCGTAGTACGAGGGATTTCTCGAGTTTTATCCAAGATCTGAGTTTAGTTGACTATCCTTTAAGTGGTGGGTGGTTTACCTGGTCTAACTCTCAGGAAGGAGTCATTTGGAGTAGGTTGGATAGATGCCTAGCCTCCTCAAGTTGGGACGATCATTATCCCTCGGTTTCTCAGGCTATCCTTGAGAGAACAACGTTAGATCATTGTCCTATTTTAATTGCCACAGACTCTCTTAGATGTAGCCCTTCTCCGTTCAGATTTGAAAATATGTGGCTCACATCTGGAGAGTTCACTGGGAGAGCTGGGGAATGGTGGAGTGAGAATCCTAGAGACACAAGGAGTTGGAAAGGCTTCCAATTCATGCAATCCCTGAAACAATTGAAAGTTAAGATTAAGGAGTGGAATAAAAGGGAGTTTGGCCATTTAGGAAACAGGAAAAAAGAATTGGTTGAGATTATTGGACGCATTGATGGTGTTGAACAACGAAGAGATATATCTGGAGAGGAATTTGAGGAGAGGAAAGTGGCAAAAAAATATGCTTGAAGTTGTGTTAAGACAAGAGGAAATTATTTGGAAACAAAAATCTAGGGTTGTCTGGTTAAAGGAGGGTGATGAAAACACGAGGTTCTTTCATAAGGTAGCCAATAAGAGAGCTAAGACTAAGTTAAGGGTAGGTCTTCACGTTGTAGGAGAGTTAATTGAGGATACAGACAGAATCAATATCAGAATTTTACTCAGCTTTGTATAGGTCATAACAAGATTATTGCTTTGATGTGTCTAACTTAGGTGGAAGTAGGCTGTCGGTTGATCAAGCTGAATGGGTAGAGAGACCATTTGAGATTCAGGAAATCAAGAATGTAGTGTGGGAATTGGCGAAAGATAAAGCTTTGGGTCCAGATGGCTTTATGATTGCATTCTATCAAGAGTGTTAGGATATGGTTAGAGGGGGCCTCCTTGGTGTATTACAAGAATTTTACGAGGGCGGAGTCATCAACAAGGCAACGAATGCTACATTTATTGCCCTTATCCATAAGAAAGTTGGAGCCATGGATCTTAAAGATTTTAGACCCATTAGTTTGACTACCAGTCTATATAAGATCATTGCAAAAATTCTGGCTTCGAGACTTAGAGAGATAGTTGGGGGTTTGGTGTCCTTGAACCAGAGTGCGTTCATAGTTGGTAGGCAAATTTTGGATAATGCTCTAATTGCAAATGAGGTGGTGGAAGAATGGAAAAGAACGGGTAGAAAAGATATGGTTCTGAAACTTGACTTGGAAAAGGTTTATGATCGAGTCGAGTGGCACTTCTTGGATAAAGTGTTAGAATGGAAAGGATTTGGGTCTAGATGGAGGAGATGGATCTCAGGGTGTGTTAGGAATGCAGTGTTCTCGTTTCTTGGGAATGGTGGGGTTCGTGGTCAAGTGACTCCATCTAGAGGGTTGAGACAAGGAGACCCGCTATTTCCGTTTTTCTTCACATTAGTGGCAGATGTTTTGAGTGGCTTTTTGGGAAAGGGAGAATCCTTAGGTCTAATCTCGGATTTTGAGATTGGTAGGGATCGTGTGTGCATTTCTCATTTGCAATATGCAGATGACACGCTTTTGTTCTTACATGTGGATGAATGCCAAACCTATTGGATTAAATCAATCATTAGATGCTTTGAAATGGTTTCAGGTTTGAAGGTGAGTTTGGAGAAGAGCAGTCTAACGGGTCTGAATATGGCCTAGGATAGGGTGGAGGTTTTTGCGTCAGTTCTAGGTTGTAGAGTTCAGGAGTGGCCCTTGTCATATCTGGGTTTACCTTTGGGTGGGAACCCAAAGACTCTTAGCTTTTGGGATCCGGTTGTAGATAGAGTTGGCAAGAGGCTGGCCACATGGAAAAAAGTCTATTTGTCTCTGGGGCGGCAGAATTACTCTTATTAAGGCGGCTTTGGCCAACTTCCCTGTGTACTATATGTCTCTCTTTAGAGCCCCAGGTAAGGTAGTGAAGTGTATGGAAAAGTTACAAAAGAGATTTTTTGTGAGAGGGAGGGGGGATAAGAAATGCCATTTAGTTAAGTGGGATCAGGTATGTCAAGCTAAAGAAGAGGGGGGTCTCAACTTAGGGAATATATCCAGTCATAACATTGCTCTTTGGGAAAGTGGCTTTGGAGGTTCAGCAGAGATTGTGATGCACTATAGCGGAAAGTTATTCAAAGCAAGTTTGGCATGCACTCCAACGGCTGGGACTATAACCCGAATGCTAGATGCTCCAGTTCCAGTGTCTGGAAAGAGGTTTCCTCGATCATTCCTGTCTTCTCATGTCATGTTCGGTTTAGTATCGGGGATGGGAGTCGTGTACGTTTCTGGTATGACTTGTGGTGGGGAGATTCCATTCTTGCAGTTCGTTTGCGCGTCTTTTTAGAGTGGTCTCAGCTAGGGAGGCTCTTGTGTCCGAGGTTCTTTCAGGTCCGAGTCTGATCTTTTCTGGAATCTTGCATTCCGCTGGGATTTGCGTTCCCAGGAGATGATTGAGCTTGGAGCTTTATTTGTAGATTTGGGGGATGTCTTTATTGGTTCGGACTGTAGGGATCATATGGTTTGGTGTCCCAGCTGTGGGGTTTTTTTTTTCAGTTAGTTCCTTTTTCTCTATCATTCGTCCTTTGTCGGCGGTGCCTACTTCTCGCACCGTCGTGTTTGGGTCCGTTTTGTCCCTCCTAGAGTCAAGGCGTTCGTATGGTCAGCTCTTTTGCATAAGATTAACACTTGTGATCACCTACAAAGAAGATGGCCGTCATGTTCGATGTCGCCCCATATGTGTTTTATGTGTCGTGAGGAAGGAGAATCAGTTGACCATTAGTTCATCCATTGCCCAGTGGCGAGGGAGATTTGGTCGTTCTTCTTATGGCAGGTGGGAATGCGATGGGCTATGCCAGACGAGGTGGGTGCTTTCATTGATCAGTGGAGATTCCCAGGCTTGGGAGCGAGAGGGAGATTGATGTATCTGGGGGTGTGGTATGCGACTTTATGGGTTTTATGGGGGGAGAGGAACCTGAGAGTGTTTGAGGATAGGAGTAGATCGACAGGTTCGATTATTGTGGCTATCATGTGGTTGGTATGTACATGGTTGGTGATCCTTCCAGCCTTCAAAGGAATTTCCATGACTTATCTCCTCACAGGATGGGCAGAATTTGCTTTCACATCTCCACAGGCCCTTCAGTCAGTGGCTCAGTGGCAACCTCCTCCGATGGGGATAGTTAAAATGAAGTTTGATGGATCTTCTCTAGGGAACCCAGGAACCTTAGGTATTGTAGAGGTGTTCAGGGATCATGGTAGTCAGATTACTCATGTGTTTTCTGGCCCAGTTGGGATAGGTGATTCTACGAGAGCGGAGCTTCTGGCCTTTCTCACTGGCGTTAGGGAGGCAGTCCGTGTGGGCTATAGTCAGCTGGTAGTCGAGGGGGACTCTGCAATCTGTGATATCTTGGATGGCCAGACTAGTCTGTTGCCCTTGGCGACATATACACCTTGTCCAACTGGCAAGGTATTGGGGTCACCTGGCCCAGTCATCCTTTAGACATGTTCTGAGATCGGGTAATGGGTTGGCTGATCGTTTAGCTAGGGATGGGGCAAGCTGTGAGGACATGCATATGGGGCTTCCAACAATTGAGATGATTGGGGAGAGGGATGAGGAATGACGGTTGGGCTTTGGGTTGCGTCCCTAGGTTGGCATGATCAGTTTTAAGGGGTAGTTTGCTTGTTTCTCGAGTGCTCAACTTGAGCGCCCGGTTGTATTTCTGTTTTTCCTGTTTCTCTGTTTGCTTGTACTATTTTATGCACTCATTTGAGCCTTGACGATTAATGAAACTGTAGTTAATTATCAAAAAAAATAATAGTCAACAACCAAGCTAATCCAAAGTGACTTAGCTTCCAACAACACACAGTGGGAGTAGAAAGCCATGAAATAACCCAAAACAAAAATACCTTCCACCTCCAATGGCTCAAGACACACAGACTTTGCTTCTCTTAATCGCGTCAAGAAAACTCAAACCTCAGCTTTGACTGCATTACCTTCTCCAGTAGACCCGATAATGGCCAGACCTTGAAGATACCTCCAATATCAGAAGACTCCGGATGTGCCAAGGAGCAACCAACAAAGTTGAGGTTAATCAATAGTTCCCTAGGGGATTTCTAGATCACTCTGCACCTGTCGGTATGAGGAAAAGAGAAAATAATTGTAGCCCAACCTCTACATGGATAATTTTTTTTATCGTTCCTACCCTAAATCCTTTGATTCCTCTCACCCTCATAGTCCCCAGAAAATTGCATTGGAAAAGAGAGAGAGGGAGAATAACTCATCTTATCCCTCCTAACCAACCTAAAAAATCTCCATTTAAAAGAATTTGAATGCTATATGCCAGCATCACCCACGACAACCTAGTACTCTAAGAAATAACTCCACATCTCCCTGACAACTGCAGTCTAAGAACAATTGGTCCATCGACTCCTCATAGCTCATACACATGATGTAGACTTGAGGAGACAAAGCCAAGTACTTCATTCCCTTCTGAAGAGTATCCTTAGTGTTGATCTTGTCAGAAATGAGGTCCAAATGAAAGCTTGTACCCGAGGGGCGCGAAAGGTTTCCAAGCCAACCGGATGAAGAATGGGGGGTTAGAACCATCCCAATCATCAAGAATCAAATGAAAGAACAAACTATTGGCGAGAATCCCTTTATGATTTGGGACCCAAATGCAGGAGTCTAGAGTAATGTGATCAATAAAGACATCCTTAAGAAGCTCAAAAAGGGAGGCAAACTCCAACAGATCTGCAGACCTAGTTTCTTGATCCCCAAGGGAAACGTTCCAAACCAACCCCTTGAAAACCAACATAAGATATTTTCCACTCCAGCATTTTACCAAAGGAACTCGAGTAAAGGCAATGGAATCTGACAAAAAGTTCCTCTACTCTGCACCAGGCATCAGAACGAAACGAAATATGAGAGCCACTCCGGAATCTGAATCAAACAAAAGGACTTAAAATGGACTCAACTTACACACTCACTTGAATATTAATGCGCCACCCATTTTCATGGATATCATACATACTCTTGATAACCTTAAACCACAAACTGCCCTTATCAACTCTAAATCTCCAAAGCTATTTACCACCAAGAACCACAAAATTTGGAGCAATTGTCTTTCCCAGCTTAAGACGCCCCCTCCTTTTGCTTGCACACCCCTTTCCAATTGGAAAGATGATCCCTTTACTTCCCTTTATGAAGGTAATCCTACCCCCAAAAGAGAGGTAGTTCCTCTTCTAAGAGGCGATCTCTTGTCAACCTTCTCAAGCACAAGGGTCTAGACATTCAGACGACGATCTAGATTACTAGCCATGTTAAGAATGCAGTACAACACCATCCAACCAGTACAAGTTTAGTACCTAGGAAAGACCCATCAAATGGTTGGACCACCATTTAAAACCAATTCCAGATGTCCTTATATAGTACTCTCTATTTCCTATCTCAATTGTAAGTAGTAACAACATCTACAGAAAATCTAGTCAGTGGAGTTAGAGATGCTTTAATAGTATTGAATATCGTGAAAAAGAACTTGTACCAAGAATGAACTATCTAAATCCGAGAACACATTCAACTGGAAATGCCTTACCATCTTGTCTCTTCAAAAGGCCAGGAGTATCAGTCACCTGCAGTCATTTTCTTTACAGCATTAACGCAATTGGAGGGGGGGAGAATAAATATTATACTCTCAATTGAAAGATTAACCTGGAAATTCTGGTAGTTTAAAGCAATGTGGCCCATCAGAATCCCTCTAGTTGTGAAAGGGTAGTTGCAGACCTGAGTACAATAGCAAAATGTGATAACTAAGGGCCACCTTCAAATATGATTTACTTGCAGATAAATTTGACATGGAATTCCTTCAGATATCAGATTTTAACAGAGAAAATAAGAAAACCATCCAGTTTTAAGCTAATTATTGACCTTGCAAGGATAAATAGCTTAGTACATAGGCTGTTCGAATAAATTCGAACAAAAGCATGGCTTTTCTTTCTTTCTTTCCAGAGAAAGAAAAGCAAATGTCAAAGTAGTTTTAAAGTTTTATAGAAAAAGAGTTAACTTCTGAAACATAATGTTTGATACTCGTTTTGAACCCACTTTTCTCCTTTGAGGGTTTTAGACTTTTAATCATAAGGGGGAAAAGGCTCGTACTAGATGTACGACTATACACAATCATCAACAACTTTTCCCAACTACTAGGATCAGCAGCATGATTATTGTTCCAGCATTCTAGCCCAGCAAGAGCCATAATACTATTTAGACAGTGTCTTTTCAAATAAGTGTAAAAATACTTTCCAACTAAAGTTATCATTACTGCCATGTTTGAAATACAGAAGAAACTGTTTAAAACCCTCTTATTCTGCTTCTACGATATTAGGTTCTATAACCTTATCACGAATATAGGAATTACTACTGGTTTATTAAGAATCAAATACAGTAAAATCAACAAAATATCTTCATCCCAAATAGTTGGGGTTGGCAGCATGGTTCTTGTTATGCTATCTTAATCTATCAAAAATCATATCTTCAGTTTGGTTATGTGTTCATATCATTTGATCGACTTCATCCAGGCTTGTTTTTTTACTTCCTCTAAGGCTTTAACCTTTAAGATTCTTCAACATTTTTTTTTTTTTTTATCAATAACGAAAATTTTATAAAAGGAGGAAAGAGAGAAAAACATACATAGTAAGGAGAAACCCAAGATAGGGACTCCTCACAAAGGAAAAGAAAAGAAAAATACAAAGACAACTACATGGAAATCAACGACTCCCAACATTGCATAATATCAAAAGAGGTGATATCTCTAAACTCGGGCAAAACACATAACCAAGACGCCACCAAACTCAGAATATGGACGATCAAGGAGTTAATGCTCATGCTTCTATCCTCAAAAATCCTCCGGTTACATTCCCCCCAAATACCCCAAATAATGGAGAAAAACACAGCTCTATACATGATCTTCCCCGTTTCCCAAGAGGTGGGAAACACCACTGATCAAGTAGGTCCCGTATCAATCTCGAAAAGACCCAGTCCACCCCCGACAAGCCAATGAAGAACTGCCATATATAATAGGCACACTCGCACGATAAAAAAAAATGATCCACAGTTTCACCTTCCCTCAAACACATAATACAAACCCGTGGAGATAAGGCAAGGAACTTCCTTCTCTTTTGAAGACTATCAACCGTATTGATGCGGTTCAAAAGGGCAGTCCACAAAAATGCTTTAACTTTGGGATGGGCCTTAGAATGCCAAAGAAGATTGATTGAGAAAGGAGGGGTGGAAGGGGAGGCACACTTAGAACGGAAAAAACAGAAGAACGAATTAGTAGAGAAGACCCCTCCCGAGTTTGGTGGGTTCTTGGTTATATGTTTCGCCAGAGTTTAGAGATATCACTCATGGTTTAAAATATCATATCGAGATAGCGTATCGGTTGGCCCAAAAAAGGAAACGTATCGGGATAGGTATTGGATATGCGGGGATTCACTGTAAAATCATGGGTACGGTGGATATGCAAGGAAAATGGTGGATACATAAACAAGACTCACTTATATATAAAGATACGCTAAAAATATGATAAATTGACATGTTTTTAATATGGTACTCCCACACATATAATACATATAATAATGTGGAAACCAAATGTTATGCGTGCAAGCGCATGAAAACTTTAAAAAAAAAACTTCAATATTTAATTAATAAATCATTACAAAAAAAATTCATATCTCATGGAATGGGGTGTTTGTGTGTGTGTGTGTGTGTGTGTGTATACATATATAAACTAAATTATAAATTCATAATATTTTTCATACGATGATATTTTCCTTTTTAAGATACAAAATACATAATCAATCAAGTATAAAACCTAATCTAGGATAACATTGTTTACTTTTATTTAAAAAAATATATATATAAACTGTTGAATAGTTTATTTAAAAGTATTAAATTATTTTATATACAAACTTTATTTTTAGAATCATTACAATTAATCCATTAAGCTGATTGATCAGCCTTAGATTCATCTTATGTAGAAACTTTAGTCAAAACAATATTGTTTAATACGTTTTTTTTGTAAAAACGGTAATTTATTATTTTTCAAAAAATCTCTAAGAATATTGCATATTTCTTGAAAAATAGACAGCAAGATCTATGTAATAAGATTCCAAAACATGCTTCAGACAATAGATATAAAGGGCATGATTTAAAATGAAAACAAAAACTCTTAGATTGCATACCTCAGAAAATAATGTAAGAAGAGGAAAAGTGCTTTTAAGCTCCAAATAGATGTTGTCAATCAACTAAGATTTTGGAATGAACTTGGTTGTACTTTAGTGGGCTTTGGTTTTTTGGTTAGGGGATAGAAGGAGAGTCAAACAAAAGGAGTGACTGTTGTATTTAGTGTATTAGGCTGTATTGACTAACTGATACTATGTAGAAATTAACTTATCCTAAAATGCATCAATGTATCGTATCGACAGAGTGAATACAAGATATGTATCGACCATATCAACGGATACGATAAGATATTTTAAACCATGCTCACACTACATGTGCCCCTAGTTCACCATTGTACGCGCTCAAACCATCTTAAACCCAATTCAATTTATCCCCTGCTAGGGTGATGCTTAAACTCTTGGATATGCTCATTCCTTACATTATCTTTCCTAGCCTTACTACTCATCTATCTGACCATCAACATTTCTTCTAGACTCATCCTATGAATAAGTTGCTTCTTCGATGCCTAACATTCTACTTCAAACATCATAGCAGGCTTAATTGTCTTATAAAATGTTCTTTTAGCCCAAGGGGAGTACTTCAGTCATTTGGCACTCAAGAAGTGTCCCCATTTTTAAACCATCCAGCGATAATTTTTATGGATAGTTGATACAACATGACAGAAGTGACAACTTTTGGAAATCTATTGTTTCCCAAGTTTTACCATTGCTTCACTCCACTACCAATATTACTAAAGTTGCATTCCTTATACTCAATCTTGACTTATTTTGAAACCATTTGATTCTGAGTTACACTTCTACAACTCACTATGGATTCAAATAAGTTTAAGATATAATTATGATTTCTTCATATTATAGTTCCATTTTTTTAACCATTTTAGAGTAAATTATTTCTTTATACTAATTTTTCACCTCCAATTAAAATCCTGTAAGGTTGAAATAGTGGGTTCTAGCTTATATGCGGCAAAACAAACTCCTTATGATAACTTCATGATTAGTAAACGACATACATTGTGAACTATGCAATTTCATCAGAGATTTTTTCATGATCCCTAGCTATTGTCGGAAGATCACTGCTAAGTTAGGCTACTTGACACACATACCCAACAGCATGTTCAGCATAAATTCAGAAATCATATAGCACACATCAGTCATTTTTGAAAAAAAAAAGGAAATATCATAATTGTTAAGGGACTGCAGATACCTCAGGCTTTCCTGTTGAGAGTATACGAACTAGTGATGATTTCCCCACATTAGGAGCTCCAACAAGACAGAGAGTTGGTGTTTCCAGATCAACTACAGGAACTGCACGCAATGTCTGCAAACCACAAAATATCAAAGATTGTTGTTCAGATAAATCTTATATCTAAATTCTGTATCAATTAGAATTATTTTCACATTATACTTATCTACAAGATAAGTAAGTGAACAGTTAAGCTAATTAAAACAGACTAGATGAAAATTCTGTTGAAAGCAGATAAGTTGGTCTATGAGGGAGTGAAGAACACAACAAGCCCTGGGTGCAGATAGTGAATAGTAGGCTTAAAACACAGCAAAGAGACTAAGAATGCCAAAAATTAAGATAAACATGACTGTTACAAACCAGTAAGAGACAAAGTGATTGTTCTACTCAAAATTTCTAGCTAAATACACCAAAGCGGATATGAGATACCTCTGTGCTGCCAATGGGGGTACCATAAACTGATAAACCCCTTGATCTTCTTATGGATGATAGTCCAAGTACTTTTACTAGGGGAAGCGGACCAACACTAGGTCAAATATGTTCTGTTAAATCCTCTTACTTCATTAAGGAGAATTATCTTATGCTGTCTATATAGTATATATAGTCTGTGGTTTGGGCATATAATATTTCTCTTGTTTGTCAATACTGCTTACAAATTAGGTAAGCCATCTTAGATCCAGTAAGTCAGTCTACCAACTTGGATTTGGCCTTAGGAAACTGCATACTGACACGACTCTTGCATATTTGTTGGCATTAATATTATATACATATATATATATATATATATATATATATATAGAGAGAGAGAGAGAGAGAGAGAGAGAGAGAGAGACACACACATCTACATACATACATACTATATACACACACAAATACATATAACAATAAAAGATCTGCAGAAACAGAGAAGTAAACAAAACAATAAACACTTATTTCAGGTAACTAACAATATGAGTAACCATTTAAAATAACATATAAGATAACAATATATTCATCCATAGCATTAGACAATCATCCCCTGACACTCATGTGCCAAGGTACGACATACTTACGAGGTACAACCCTCATAACATGAAGCTTGCAATCTCTTAGAAGCTTACACCCCATACAGTAAACCCAAATAGCGCTATCACCGCCTAAAATCTCCCTCCCTCCCTCCCTCCCTCATTCATTAAATTTTGATGGTGTTACATCATTAAGATGATCAAATTTGTATCACAGATTTCTTTACAAGAAATTAAAGGCTTTAAGAGTCATGGTTGGCAATTTTCCTTTTCTTTCACGTGTAACTGTTAAATCCTTGACCTTCTCTCTCATTCATTAACCTTTATGTTACACCATTAAGAAGATCAAATATTTATCACAGATTTCTCTAATAGAAATTGAAGGCTTTACGAGTCATGGTTGGCAATTTTCTTTCTTTTTTCATGGGAAGCTGTTAAAATCCTTGACTTGTTCAGTGTTTTAGAAGGCATGTGAGGCTTACTCTTTGAGACTAAGGAAGGACTCGTGAAAAGTGCCACAATGCTTAACCATGAATCTTAAAACTCACGATGTTCATGTATTATAGGTGTGAGGCTCGTTTGAAGTTCATGCATCATGCCTTAAGGCATGCCTTATGTTTGAGGCTTGCGCCTAATCAATTTAAACAAAACTAAAGGTTATTTGTTTATTTATTTTGGCAGAGGCCTCCTGCAAAAGGGAACATAAAATTAGAGATCTTGCCGTAAAATGGAAACTAAAATCAATTAAGCATATTCTTTAAACTTGTACATAGCATGAAATAAATAGCCAAGCCCTATTTACAGAAAGGGGACGCAACAAGCTAGGAAAAAAACAAGAAGAAAGAAAGAAAGAAAAACTGGTCCACTACAAATTAATTACATATCCCACAACTCTGCAATCATTTACAAATCCCAACATATATTAAGTTTAAATTTTTCAGTGTTTTAACCTTCTTGAGGCAATATTTCAGATTAAAAAATATCACACAGATGCAGAAGGAATTTGACATCACTAGTTATAAATATTCTTCCTAAACTACTTTTGAACAGCAAAAGTTGCATTTCGGAATATGAATCAATGATTAATTAATGTTTACTAAAAAATTATATAAATAAAGGGATGTACCTTAATTATGACAATTATTGCCTCAGTTTTCTATCTATATGATATAATACGTTAATAATGTAGCCGGAAGCATAAGAAGAAGATGAAATAGAAATATTTGGTTAAAATCTGATATAGCTAAGCTAGATCTTAGCCTATAGACTAAACTAGAAAATAATAAAGTTCAGATCAGCAACTAAATCTTTGTTTAGAGCTGAAGAAAATATTTAATAGCTGATGAAAATTCCAGTAAATAGCTGAGAAAACTCTGAATTTTATTGCAAAATAGTTGTGTACGATAGGGTGGCTGTACTCAATTTTATAGACTTCTAAAAGGCGTTCCTAAGTCAACTAGAATTCAAACAAACAATTTAAAATCTGCTGTGACTTTCCTAATCCCATATTAAGTAGTAAAACCTAAACATACTTCTGGTAGAACTTTAACCCTTACTTAACTTGCTTAACAAGTATCATAAATTGAATTAACTTTGACTCCTAAATTGATTAGGACTACTAAAACACTGTTGATTTGACAAACAATTAAACATAAGAAAATTAACTTTACTGCTCATGGTTACTATTCAGGCTACTGTTAACTTTTTTCTCTTTTCCCCATTCTTCTTAGTCTTTTGAACTTGCTTTCCATATCCTTCGGCTGCTATTGTTGCCACATCATAATCTGGAAGTTTGGAAACTGCATATGATCATTGAAATCTCGAAACTTCTATGGTTCATGGAATATGTATTTTTAAATTTGTGTACGATGAAAATGTTCTTTTTTTATCTTTTTGATGAATAGCAATGTGATATGCCATATGCAAGCTATGGACAAGGTACCTTTGTCTCATTTGCAATTCGGAGATGATACTATTCTTTTCCTAGATGTGTCAAGGGGCACCATCTTTTGGACTAATTGCATTCTTAGATGTTTTGAGATGATTTCTACGCTCACTGTCAATCTGGTAAAAAGCAATTTGTTTGGGATTAATGTGGAAGAGGATTTCCAATATGAGTGTGCTTAGATGTAAGGATGTAGTGTGGAGGAGTGGCCCATAAAATATTTGGGTATGAATGTGAATGGAAGTTATCGAGGGGCTCAGATGCGGGATCCAGTCATTGAAAAAATGGATAAAAAATTGAACATTTGGAAAAGGAGTTACCTCTCTTTGGGTGGTAGGATTACCCTCACCCAGGCTTCTCTCAGCAATCTACCAACTTATTATTTGTCTATCTTTAAAATGCCCAAAAAAGTGAGTGACAAGATTGAAAAAATGCAAAGAGATTTTCTGTGGGACGGTGGGGAGAGGAAGAAGAGAGATCACCTTGTGAAATGGTTGAAATGGGCAGATGTGTGTAAATCAAAAGAGGACAGCGGTTTTTTTTTTTTTGGGTAACATTCAAAACAAAAACAAAGCTCTTCTCGGAAAATGGCTTTGGAGATTCAGTATTGAGAAAGATGCTTTGTGGAGAACTATCATTGCAAGTACATATGGTACTCATGAAAATGAGTGGGACTTCAATCATGAGGCTACTATTCGATCTACAAGCCCTTGGAAAGCTATATCTGGTATATTTCATATTTTCCAAAATTTTGTGAGATTTTCAATTGGGTCAGGTTCGTGTATTCGTTTTTTGTTGGATCCTTGGTGAGGGGACATCATTTTGGCTTCTAAATTCCCAAGGATTTTTCGTCTTTCCACCTATAAGGATTCCTCTGTTTCGGATGTGCTTAGTTGGTCAGTTTCGGGTCTCTCTTGGAACCTTCCTTTCATTAGGGATCCTAGGCAGATTAATATTGATGAGTTGGCCTTCATGTTTATTTTTTTTAAAATGTGGTCATTGATGTCAAGTTGTCAACACACATGATTCGAGAATTTGGTGTCCTAATAATAGTGGGATGTTTCTACATAGTCTCTTTGCTCCGCCTTTGTTTCTGATCAGGTTTCTATCCCTCCCATTTTTTCTACCTCTGCTCTTTGGAAAGCTAGGATTCCTCTCAAAGTAAAAGCTTTTACTTGGATGACTCTTTTGTATCGAATCAACACAGCTGATATGTTGCAAAGGAGGAGACCTTATATCTTGTTGTCCCCCCAGGTATGCCCGATGTGCATTAGGTCCGGGGAATCTGCGGATCACTTGTTTGTGGGTTGCTATTGGGCGTCACGGATTTGGGATTATTTCATCAGATTGGCAGGTGTTATTTTGGCGAGACCATGCTCTCTTCACTTACTGTTCTCTCAATGGCGGTTTCCTTCCTTTGGAAAGAAAGGTAAGATCCTTTATGAATTGGTGTTCTTTGCAAGTCTTTGGGGTATTTGGAAGGAGAGAAATTGCAGAATATTTGAAGACAAGAAAACTAGTTTGGGGGCCTTGATCAATTCCATTGAGAGTTTGGTGTCTTTTTGGACAAGCATTCTACCAAACTTTAAAGATTTTCCAGGTCTGACCTTTCTAGATGTTGGGAGGCAGTGATTCATATATAGGCTTTTGTGTTGTTCTTCATTTGTACCTTTTCCTTTCTGTTTTCTGTTCTCGTTTCCCCTACTTGAAACTTTGTATTTCTACTTTATCCCCTTTATAAAATCTTTCATTATTCATCAAAAAAATAATAATCTCCACAAAAAAAATTACCCTCATTTCTAAAACATCTCCATAGGAAGTATCCTACAAAAGAAATCCTGTCACTCCACCTGTCTCCTAGCCAAAATGTCTAGCATAACATTTGTCGACCGTGGCACATGGGAGGACGAGATGTTCAATTCATTAGCCAGATAGTGTGCTAGGTAAACCAGATATGTGAGAGTGACCCATCCAAGATATCACCGAGTAGGAATCCCATTCTACTGCTAGTCAATCAAAGTTACAAGATCTCGGCTCACTCAAATCAGTGAGTAATGCTAATATCTCAGCTCATGTCAAATCTCCATCCCCTATAGACTCGAGAATGCATGGATAATATAACTCTCATGGTTCCTAAAAACACCTCAAATCCAAGAGAGCTCAGGATTTCCCACGGACGAACCATCGAAATTAAGTTTGATGTCTTTCTCGAGGAAGGATTCGGTCTCTACTCGAATGGTAGGTACAAGAGGATGAGCGGACCAAGATGGTCCATCCTCTCAAAATGCCCGTCACTGTCTCTAAAATCCGGTCATATGGCCATCCAAGAAGCCACCGTCAACATAGAATCAATCAACCCTTCGAGTGCTCCTCACTCTCTCCTCAAAAATCCGCTTGTTCCTCTGCCCCGGTACATCATCTTACCCCTCATCCCTAATCCTGAGAGTTTCTGCTGGTTTAGGAGTGTGCAGATACCTAATGGCATCACCCAGTTTACCCCTATGGCCTGTAAGAAGAAAGTGCCTATTTCTTGGACAAAGATACAATGTAGGAACAAATCATATATCGACTCTTCATTGTTTCTAAACATATGCATACGTGCGGGGACAAAAACCAATTGCCTCTTCGTCTCTGCAAAATTGTCGCATGTGCTGATCTTGTATAAGATGAAAGTTGAGGAAAGCCCTTCGACTCTAGGGGAGCAAAACTTACCCACAACCAAAGATGAAGAAAAGGGTCTAGAACAAGATCACTATCTCCCTTGAGAATACAGAATAACGAAGTGGTAAAGAATAAGCCATGAGCGTCTGGAATCCAAACACCGGAGTGCTAAACACCTGGGTCAATGAAAACATACTTCAAAAAAACTTAACCAATATTCTCCTAATTCTGCAGGTTTTGAGATCTCGTCTGAATTCAAGATTCCATGCTATTCTGGACTAGGACAAGGTAAGAATATCCAGAATAAAGGAGTTTTTATTCCAAAAAAGTGAAAAGAGACTAGAGAATCAAGATGACAATGTAAACTCACCCCATCATAAATCCCAACAAAAGAGGACACCAGACCCATTTCCAACACAAAATCAAACATGCCAACAGAATGAAGGAGCAAGTGTTGATATGACCTTCCAATGACTTGCAGTATACGTTCTTGCACAAGGGTTAATTTTTTTTGATGAATAATGGAGATGTATATTATATAGAGGGAATGTACAAAGGCGTTTCAAGAGAGAAGCCCCTAAAAGAGGAAAGAAGAGAGGAAGAGAAAAAGATTATAAACAACGTTAGTCTACAAGCATGTCGGGTGGGATGCCGCTAAAATAGTAGTCCCTATGAACACCTCCCCTAGGTAATCTGTCTGCAGTCGCATTGGCTAAACGAGGCACATGCACAAATGAGATTTTCATCCCACCTGCCAAGGACCATGCCAATTGCACCAAATGGGTCCACCTCCATGGGAGGGATGGGCATTCTGTCAACCATGAGATCACTACTGATGAGTCTCCTCCTTCCACCAATAGATCCCGAACACCTAAGGCTCGTGCCTATCTCATCCCGGAAACAAGTGCATGGATCTCAACTCTAATGGCTTTTCCTTCCCCAAGTGGGCCAGAGAAAGTATGAATAATGTTACCTGCATGGTCTCTAAATACTCCACCCATCCTTGACCGTCCAAGATTGCCCATAACAGAACCATCAAAGTTGAGCTTGAAAAAACCTATCTCAAGGAGCTGTCAATCCATCTGACTCATAGGCCTATAAGAATGGGTCCAAACAATCATCTGTCAATCTATATCTACATCTGAAACCGAAAACACTCTGAACTCTGCAAGAGCACATACCCAAGATGCAGCCATTATCATGATATGATCAACAATCCCTTGTACTGATGACCTCTCATCCTGGAATATCCTCATATTTCTCTCAATCCAGATGGAATAGATAACAACATAGATCACTACTCAATAAAGCACTCTCCCTCATTTTCCCAGGAAAGGAAAACTCCACTACTCTAAGAACTCCTGTAGCTCCTTGTAAGAGATACACCAATCAGTCTAAGCACGTTATGCCACACCTCCCTGAGAAAATCACAATGAATAAACAAATGGTCCACTGATTCTCCATTTCTTTTGCACATGAAGCAAATATAAGGGGATATGGCCAAATATTTCCTTCTTCTTTGAAGAATATCTTGGGTGTTTATCTTGTTGAGAATAGCAGTCCATGTGAAGGCCTTAATCCTAGGAGGCAAGGGGGTTTCCTAATGGAATTAAAAGGGAAAGCAGGACGAGGGAACACACTATCAGCCCTAAGCAACAAGAAGAAAGATTTGGATGAGAAGAAACCCTTGGGATCCAGACTACATATCCTCTTGTCATGCAAGAGAGGATTAATGTACACGTCCAGTACAATGTGACTAAGGGAAGCAAACTCAATGATATCAACTGGCCTAAGGTCCTGTCTAAATGAAAGATTCCATTGTACACCATTTTCAGACCAAGATAAAATGTTTGCTACCTTAGCATCCCGAAAGGTAGCTAGTCTAAACAAACGAGGAAAACAACTCGAGAAGGGCATTTCTCCCCAGTGTCCCCACCATAGATCACAAGGGTTAATTTCCCAAATATTCTCATTCATACCATATTTGCTAGAGATTACCTTTATCCATAATGAGATCCTATCCAAATTACGTTGCCATAACCATTGTCGAGAAGTGCCGAGTTCCGAGCCAACAAATTTCCCAAGTTGATTCTTCCCTCTGCCTTTCTTACGCACACCAATTCCCATTTGACAAATTGGTCTTTCCTGAAAAACCTGTCTTCCCAAAGAAAGTCCCTCTAGATTTTCTCAATTGACTTTACTATCCTCGTAGGCAGGCTTGTCAACGGATCGGATCATGATCCGGATCCAATCCGATAACCCTGGATTCGGTATAGGATTTTAGTGATCCGATCCGAATAAAAATGATTTGATCCGATCCGAAATTTAATCGGATCGAACTCGGATGTGTATTGATCCGATCCGATTATTTATTTATATATATAATATGAAAAACATGTAGGGGGGAGGACTTGAACCTTCCACCTTCTGTAAGGAATACAAGTGCCTTACCACCACGCCAATTCCCTAATGATGTATAAATATGTATATATATATATATATGTATGTATGTATATATATATACATATATATATATACATACATACATATATATATATATGTATGTATGTATGTATGTATATATATATACATACATACATACATATATATATATATATATATGTATATGTATAATATATAAACGAAAGGCTAAAGCCTTAAAAAATATCAGCAGCGCATGGGGCTGCAGCGCGCGCCCCGCGCATGGGGTTGCCACGTGCACCAACATTGTGTATAATAGTCCCACATCGGTTGGGGAGGAAATAATCCTCCAACCGATGCACTATAAGTATGAAGTTTTGCATTGCCTTTGAGATAGGTAGCTTATTAATGTTGCTATGGCCTAAGAAGGTAGACCGGACCGGTTCTACTATCGGTCCACTTTGCTTAAAAATAAATTTTATTTTATTATTATTTTTAAAATAATAATAAATAATAAGTATTTACGGGCTTGGGCTTAGAAATTATAACCTTGGGCTAGCTTGGGCAACTATCTAAAGCCTTACGCTTGGGGTCAAACCGAACCAAACAGAAACAACAATTCGGTTTGGGTTTCGGTTATTTAGACTGTACAGTTATCGAATCGGATCGGATTCAAATACTCGAATTCGAATCATCTATTTTATGATCCGTCGGATCTCGGATCGGATTCAGATTTTCAGATTTCATTATCAGATCGGATTCAGATATGTTGTGATTCAGTCCGAATCCGACCCGTTGACATGCCTACTCATAGGGATCCTAAACAAGGAAAGATAATAAACCGGAAGGTGGACCAAAGAGGCCTTATCCTACCCCCTAAGGAGAGGTCCCCTAGGTTGTCAATCTACTCTCCAGTTTCTCAATGATAGGGAACCGAAAAGACAGGCTACGGGGATTATCACCAAGGGTATTGTGTATAGATACAGTTGGCCTACCTTGATACTTTGTATACACACACTGTAAACTCTATTGTTGAGTGATAATTGTAAACCATCTACACTTCATTAATAAATAACCTTTATCTATAAAAAAATTGATAAAATGATGATAAGAAAATATTTCATGATTGATAATTTGTCTATGCCAATAATAATCTTCTCTTAAGCTAGATGTGTTTGTACTAAATGAACCTAACATTGTGATAGTGATATGTTATGGCCATATGTGATAATCAATGGACGTAAATATGGAACTACGGCCTATGGTGAGGACTGAAAGATTTAGCATTGACTATTCAAATTTAAATTATCCATGCTTTTTCCGATTTTTCGGTTTCTTTTTTACAACCTTTAAGAACATTGTAACTTGTAAGGAATCCTATGGTCTACAATTACAATTACAATCCCAATTTGAATCAAATTTACTCCTATGATTTTCCAATATGATTTGGATTTATGTATATGTTTCCAAAACTTTCTTCAGGGTCGTGGTCCTTGGCTGTGATTTAAAATTAAACCTGCAACTTCTATTACATTTGTATATGATCTATGACAAAAAATAATTTGTTTTCCTATATGCCAATGAACACATAAGCCAAACTGAGACAAATTCTTCCATCTCTTGAAAATAAGAGGGCATGAGGCTTATGCCTCACGGCCAGAATTATCTAGATGTTCTAACATCCCATTTTTTAATATACTGATACAGATTCAAGTGATGACTGATTTTTGGTTTTCATTCTCATTAAAAGATTCCTATTTTAAAAAAGAAAAGTACCTTGGCAATGTTTAACAAATCATCTACAGCTTTTCCTTCAAGTTTAAAAATGTCTTCAAGCTTCTTCATACCCTGCAAATAAAAGCACACATATGGCTCAATTGTCAAGAAAAGAATGTTTACATTGGCAGATAAAAGCAAGATGTATTCTGCATACCAATAAGCACTAACCTCGCTCAATCGTTCTTCTGCTTCCCGCTTTGATAATGACTGCCAACAGTAATAGGCAGTTAAATAGATTACAAGAGAAAAGAGAGCAAGAAATAAAACAACAAGTTAACCTTCAATGAACATGTTGTAAAACAGAAAACTGGAAATTTTGAAAACCTAGGATTCCATGAATGCTCTGCAGTATTAAATATTTCACTGTATAGAAACAGATATACAAACTCCCACACAAGGGGAAACAGTCTCGTCATAAACATTAAAAAAAAAAAATCATTTCTAGTTTTGGGTATCATGAGGATCGAGATATGTAAGAGCAGGACTTTGACCACTTTAAGCGCCAAAACTAGTGATAATGATCATACAGTTCCCACAAGGCAAGGTGTCCAAAGTCTAATTGCATATGAACTCTCAGGCACAGGTTTGCACAGACTTAGCCTGAAACTTTACAAAATATATAACACATCCAACTAGACAGAATCAAATTCTTGCAAAATGACGAGATACCAAAAAAGTGGGCCTATGCTATAAAGAACTCCCATAGATAGGGCTTAAATATGTGTTTGGTTCAGCTCCGGCTCATCACAAGATTAGGGGCTCAGGATGGGCTCAAGCTAGTCAAAACTTGATGGGATCAAGCCCAGCTCATCAGTTTTATAATTGAGTCATTCAGGCTCAAAAGCTCATGAATTACAAGAATAAAGAGACCCTTAACTGAAAGTCCAAATCAATAATAATAATAATAATAATAATAATAATAATAAAAAGCAAGAGAAGATTTCGAAAGAGTTGGGTTTTCTTTAACACCACAATCCACATATATGTACATAATAAGTTTATAGACACTGTACTATACATAAACATTAAACAAATGAACGAGCACACCCAAGCTTTGATCAAGCTCATTAACTAAGTGGATTTTTTTAGGCTCCAATCTGCCGCCTGACTCACGAGCCCAACATTTGAGCTCAGTCTTCGCTCATAACAAGCCGAGCTAGCTCAGCTCATTGACAATTCTACTCATGGCCACTGATAGATCCAGACTAACAAACAAGATCGGCACAACCCCAGATCCATGACTAGTTTACAAGATCATATGCCTTGGACCCGTATTTCTCATTCAAAAGATTAAGATGTTACCCTGGATATTAATAAGTAGCTTTTAAAGCATGTACATTCCTTGCTGCAAAATCCATGTACTAGATCTCTAATGGGAATGGAAAAAATTTATGTTCAAGCTCTTCATAGCCTTTTCTTTTGCTTTAAAGTTGTCTCCTTTATGATGGTGAGACTCAATCAACTAGGTGAATGTAGTAGATAGATGATGAAAATCGTGAGATCTTCTCTGTCACCTACCTGTGTAGTGCAAGTATATTTCCTGTATATCTTTTTTTTTTTTATCGGTAAAAGTATCTATTATATATATGTATTAATGGTTATTTCTGTACATAGTGTGTGTGTATATACATCAAAACATTGCTCTAAGACAGAGAAACCCAATACAAATTTGGAATTTCCTGTATATCTTTCCCTTTCCCTGTATTATAATACTTCTTACTTCCCACAATAAATTCGGAAACATTTCCCTCAGACTTAACAGCCATAGTTGGCCTTACCACCTCTTTCAACTGTTTCTTCCTTTGAAACCTTAAAACTAAGTCCTAAACCTAATTTACACTACAGAACCTATTTGATTACAGCCATAACTTTTCCAAAAAAAAAACATATTTCTTAGGGAAATACATTCTCTTTGTTAGTCATTTTTGCTTCTATAAACAATCTAAAAAGCTTGATCTGGATTCCAAATTTGCTCAAGATGATGGAAAGTCGAGGTTCCTCTAGCCGAGAATTGAGAGGCATTGGAAATTTGGAAGAGGGTAGGTCAGAACCAGTTTAGCAAATTGACACGCGATAGAAGTAATAAGCCTTAGAGATAAACTTTACTGCTTAACAGATAATATATAAATATGTTCGCAATGCCTAATATCTGATCATGCAAATAGTTAGCCAAGTTAAGCAGTTGCTACAATAAAGATACTGCCATCACAAATTTAGAATATAATCAAACCATGAAAATGCATAATATGGATCAAGCATTGAACTAACAGCATGAAAATGCATAGTCAAACCATGAAAACATCAATTAATTTTGACAGGTTTTTAAGAGATATATATACATACATATATATACATTGAAAATGCATAATCAAACCATGAAAACATCAATTAATTTTGGCAGGTTTTTAAGATATATATATACATATATATGTGTGTGTGTGTGTGTGTGTGTATCTATGCATATATATATATGTGTGTGTGTGTGTGTGTGTGTGTGTATATAGATATATATATATGTGTGTGTGTGTGTGTGTGTGTGTGTGTGTGTGTTTGTATGTATGTATGTATAAGAAGATGGAAAAAAAAACAACATAAATGCCAACAAGTATAAATATATTTAAGAAGAGGAAAAAAAACAATATGTAAAGCCTGTTGTTCCAAACTAAAGAATGCAAATATGGTTACTGCTACTTCAAATTCCAGCTGTTACGGAATTAAAATGACACTTAGATACTATCACTTTGAGCTAACAGCATCCCAACCTTAGCGCAGAGAGAGGCATGTTCCTTTCCAACAGATACCACCTTCTTCCTAAGGGCATCTAGCCTTCCCAATACCTATCAATTTACAAGTCACAAGAATATTAAATTAATAGTTACAAAGAACATATGAATTTTAAAACACACAAATAATCAAATATAAGAATAAAAGGAGACGAATTAAAAAGTCCCAAGCGTAAAATGAGCCAAAAAACTTTCAACTGACTCCACTACTCCGGATTCTACAAAAGATGTACTTGAATGTTATCACATGCAGGTGCACTTCAACACAAAGTTTCAAATCCCGGTTTCAGGATCACTGTCACCATGGTTAGAACTTAAATAATATGAAATTTCACCAAAAAAATTCCAAAATTTCACTGAAATATTGGACATTTATCCATATAATCAAAATCTCTCAATATCAAAATTTTCCGGAGGACTCAAAATTTATTTTAAAAAAATATTGATATTTCTGAAATCTCGTATTTAAAACCATATCTTCACAGTTACTTTCATAAATGTTTGATTAAATTGATCTTAAGAGTTGTAAAGAACTTCAATGCTGCAGCATTTTATTCCTTTCAGAATGGGAGGAATGAGAGAACCTCAATCCTGCCATGGTAGAATCCCCACTGGGAAAGGTCCCAAGAACCTAATGTATAACCAAGAAGATTGACAAGAACCTAATATATAAGCAAAGAACATTGACAAACAACTTACATCTTCATAATTTCCATCCCCAAGAGTCAATTCGATAAGAGATCGTTCATAGGGGTGTAGACGTTTCTTGTTTGGGAAGTTTTCCATGTAATTTCTCAAGGGAAGAGCCAATTCCTGAATATGGAACAGGAATATCAGGAAAACTCAGATGCCAGTTTTTGGCAGTTCGTTCATATGGCAATCACAGAGAACAAGACTAGTTTGCACATCCAATTAACATGACAGATGGTACAGATAAGACTTACTTTCATTAGTGCATCAAGTTGTTTCGCACCTCTATTCCTCTCTCGCTTTGCAATGTTGGCAATGCCTACGACACAGGCAAACTAAATATCACGTCTTGGACCTGGTTCCATGGGCCAAGCTCCAATACAATCAACTTCCCTTGTAAACTAAATGTTCAATATTATAATGGAAAACACAGTTCTGATCACTTACCCTTTGTAGGAGAGACCCTCTTTGCCTTCCTCAGAGCTGAATAAAGAATATCCACTGAAGGCATCACCATGGGTAACTTTTGAAATGCACCCACGGTCTCAAGTTCGCCCAAAGTTTTGTCCTAGAAATGAAGGTTACAAATTAACTCAGATTTCTTTGTGAGGTCACAAGTGGAAATAATAGTTAAGACTCTTTTAATTAGACTCAATTGTGGTAACAGAAGCTTGGAGGTAGAGGTTGGAG
>JAUPMG010000020.1:5881056-5891703 GCA_031762675.1 Pachysandra terminalis
TGTATATCTATATATATATCTATCTATCTATATATATATATATATATATATATATATATATATATATCGAGAGAGCGAGAGAGTGAGAGCGAGCGAGAGAGAGAGAGAGAGAGAGAGAGAGAGAGAGAGAGAGAGAGAGATGAAAAATAAAAGGTAGCCTGGATTGTTGCATCAGTAAGACAATACCTGATTTAGTTTTTGGAGCTCCCGGGTATCCATGTCACGGTAACCTTCTGCTAGATCCTCAATTATAGCTTCCTTCACCACAGCTGCAGCTACCTCCTTTGTTATATCACGAATGCTGAAGAGATCAATTAAATCAATATATTCACCTTCCAATAATTTATGTCAACTTCAAAACAGATCCCATCTCCCAAATTACATACCTGGATATCGAAGGATATATTATTCCTTTCAGAACCTCATCTTCTTTCATATATGCAGCCAAGCTGTAATTTTCAAAATGTCGGCAAGTCAAGCATATCAAATTCGATATCTTGAGCATCAATTGCAATGACAACTAGGGCAAAAAAGGAATCATATCCGAAAATAATTACCATTCAGCAGCAGCCTGTAGCATGCCATCAGAGATGATCCGAGAACCGGATAGAAGTGTACCAAGCCCTATCCTGTGTGATAAGAAAGATAAAGATAAAAAATAAAAATAAATAAAAGAACTACTACAATTGTCCTTCTAAAGAGTAGAAATGATAATACTGAGTTGCTGACCCTGGAAAGAGGTACATGTTATTTCCCTGGTTGCAATGACCAGTGAGACCATTTCCTGAAACGTTTCATAGGTTGCATATATGAGCTATATAAAATAAGCAAAATGCCCTTATCATTGTATAACAATATCTTCAAGGCAATGTGTAATGAGCTCCTTCAACACATCTCGAATGCTTGCAAAGTGTAAAACATGCTTCATTTATCTGAAGAAATATCATTACATACGGTAGCATAACCCTTCTTTCCAAGTCAAGATATAAAAGGAGAAGAAAGATGATTTGTCCGTGCAAGAAGATGCACCTTGAGATTCACTTATACATCCCCAATTCTTTTGGAGAAAAAAAGATGTGCTTATATACCTTAGAAATCGTCATATAATTTTTTGTTTTTTGGGTAATTTCTAATTTAAGACTCATCTTTCTTGATCCTGATTCTCCCATATTATACCACTATGAAGCTCCTGTCATATCTGGTATTTTACTACCAGTCCCTCTCACCACCCAAAAAAAAAAGCCTTCACATGTTTCTTCAAGTTAATATGCATGCATAGCAAATTAGCAATAAGTCCTAGGTTTACACATCACGGTCCAAAATACTGGACATCAATACATAATAATAAATTATGTATTTGATGTGGTTGATATAATATCATGCATTTAAAAAATTAAGACAAATGCACATCAAAGCACCACATAGTAGATGGTAGATAAACTAGAGAAACCGCTTAACATTTCGACAATTCCCTCTTTTGCACCCTTTTCTCAACGTCCACCTCCTTATCCTTAATCATTCACTCAAACCAAAGCAACACAACATTTCTCACATGCAAATGATCTTTCTGATGCGGATATAAGATTGAAACTAATATTGGCTAGTATTTCAATCAAATTTGAGGTGCTTTTCATCAAACTTTATGTATGCAAAGTTTCCCAACTTTTTCAATTATAATCACTTACAACTAAAGTAACATTAACTCTAATAGCATTTTAGAATGTAATTTTTTTTTTTTTTTTTTTTTTTATCAAATTCATATAACTACAGAGAACAACAAGATGTAACATACAATAGTTAAGATATAGTACATACATATTCACACAAATTCTAATAGTTTGAAGATCAAGTAATTATATATAATGGGTCAATGGATCTTTCCTGTAGCAGTTGCAGTACAGTAGGTGATGACAGTATAAATCAAGAATGAATAACAAGATGATTATATGTATGTGTGTGTATATATATATATATATATATATATGTATGTATGTATGAAGGCTGATATTCAATGAAGTACAACCCATCCAAGGTGGACAGTGATAAGGTAAACAATGTAAAAGCAAGGATACCTGTGTACAATACACAGCAAACCCTTACTCGGCTATCATCCACTCTAACCCGGTAAGTGGCCACCCAATAAAGAAAACCTCTCCCTCACTCCATCCCTGGACAACCTGTCAGCTAAGTCGTTACCCGATCGTGGCACATGAATGATGAGATGTTCATCCCATGTGTCAAGAACCAGGCCAATCTAACAAGATGCATAGGACTCCAAGAGCCATCTGAAGAGAAGAGAAGAGAGCCAATCCACCACTACTGATGCGTCTTCCTCCACCTCCAACGAAGAAAAGCCTGATATCTAACAACCTTGAAACATGGATCACATTCCCCTTCCTAATGGGCCCCGAAAAGTCATGAAGAATACAACGACTATGATCATGAAAAGCTCCTCCTACCCCAGATGGCACCGGATTGCCCAAAAGAGGGACCATAAAATATGAGTTTGATGATTCCTCCCTTCAGAGCCTTCTACACAATGCTCATGCGCATAACCAGTGTTTTAAATGTCACTTTTTCTGGAAATTTCGCCACAGGACACAAAGGAAATTTCGCAGAAATATCAAGAGATATTTTCATTTTAGCGGAATACTTCGCCAGACGGAGAGAAATGGGGGAAAATTAAGAAACACTTGGATTTTTTAATGAAATTTCAGGGATCACTAAAACATAAATAAACCCACACAAGTAACTCAAAATATAACAACAAACAACTAGCATAGTGATGCACAAACATTTAGGGATCTAAGTAGCATCGTGTTATCAGCTTGTAAATATGAACTGCTATATGAAATGTGATCTACCATGGACATAAAAGTCAAAATGCATATAAATGTCAAACAATATTAAAACAACTAAAAATGTAATATCCAAATACATGATCAAATCCATTATCCATATAGATTCTCAACCCGACTCAAATAGATGCATCAACAGTCATTTTTACCCTAATGGAACTAAAGTAATGTGGAAAATACAACTTAAAAACAAAAATGTACAAGGATGTTACAAATACTTCACAAATCCTCAAAATTGATGCTTCAATCTTCAATATACCGTGTTATTCTTGCCACTTCTTAGTAATGTAGTCTATAGATTTGATTTTGTAACACAAATCTAGAAGAAAATGAAAAAAATAAAATAAAATTTTTGGTCACCTTGCTGAGAAAAGAGGGTTTCAGTTGAAATGAGGGATATTTCGATTGAAATTTCTCCCATGCCAATTGTGTCAACCAGTTTTAATGAAGAAAAAATTCAATACATCCTCGATATCGGGTATATATCGAGGAATTGGCAATATATCGCCTGATATATCACCAATTTTGGTAAAATATGGAAATCCCCCTGGAGATAATATCTCAGGGAATGACAACGAAATTTTGGGAAAATTTTGCCAAAATTTAAAACACTGCCACGTAACCAACAAGTGGACCAAGTAATGTACGTCCAATTACGATTAATCTCAAACGTTAACACACCCTTACCACCATCCAGGAGACTTCCAATTGAATCATTGAATCAATGACTGAATATGTACTCTGCCTCTTATCCTAAAAAACTCCACTGGTTCCTCTCCCCCAAAGTAACAACATCACCTCATGAAATTAAGATTGATACATCATCTTCCACCCTTTTACCTAAAAACGCAGATCTCTATTACTATAGCAAGAGGCCAATGCCTAATGGCATCACCCAGGCGACATCAATCATCTGCAAGAAAAACATCCATACAACATGAGAAACAACCCAATCCTGGTTAAAATTTCATTTCGTTTAGGCCGAGACCGGTTTTAAGGCCAGCTGAACCAAAATGCAGGTTGTTTCCACGAAACTCTTAAAGAAAATACATGAGGAAGAGAGAAGGGCTTGTGTCTTCTTTTTTTCTTTACTCTCGTCTGTTTGTTCAGTCAAAGTCTGCCTGTAAAGTACAGCAAATGGGAAGGCCTATAAAGCAAATATGGGCATTGGGCTACGGGCCATGAACTATGAGATATGGGGGCTTTTGTGTGAATTTGATAAATTTAATCAACTTTTGCACGATCAATAATATCATAGCTTGACAAAGTTCTTTGGAATATAAAGGGCTTTGTTTCAATCTCATATATATGATTAACATAAAATGATTCTACAATTCATATGTTGAACATATTTTTTAAATATAAATATTTTTTTATAATTGTAAAATATTTTCAAAAACTAAAATTGTAGGGCTAAAACAAAGGGATTTCTTGTTTTGTCAACCATGTTTTTTTGAATAAAGTATGTTTTGATTTATTATAATTGTAAGTATTTTCAACAAAATTAAAATCAAAGTTTCTCTTGTTAAATAAGAAGGCTTTGGTTAAATCTGCTATATATAATATATTAGATTCATAACCTAACCATGTTTAACTTAACCGTATGCAATATATTTTAATTATATTTGCTTATAAAAATGTGTGTGTGTATGTGTGTGCATGTAAGCAAGTGCGTTTAGTGATAAAATTTTTAGGGAAGTTTCATAATGCCTACAGGTGTTTGCATTGGCATTTTATACTTTTATTTATCATTTTTCAATATATAATTAAATGTAGGCAAGCTTTTAATTAGAATTTCTCCATGTTTCCGAGCATCTTAGAGCATACCCATTTTGTTTCCACATTGTTGTATTACCATGTGGATGGGGGGACAATTAAGCTACAATAGATACAACTCATCATATTTTGTGCTTATCTTTGCATCTATGTAAGACTTGTTTTAAGTTTCCTAGTGTTTCCATATGTTTCCAAAGTTTTTATAAAATTTCCTCCCTTTCAAAAATGGTTCCATATTTTAGACGACCAAAGCTATCCTCAGAAATGAAATTTTGAACCACTAACACAATGAAGAAAGATGGTCAACCGATTCACCATGCTTCATGCAAATGATGCAGATATGTGAGGATAATACCATGTTTCTCGTTCTGCAAAGCATCTAATCCTAATAGAGGACTGAAGTCCAGATAATGGCCCTAATTCTAGGGGACACATGATTCCAACGGCAATGAATAAACCAAGGTGCAGGAGGGTCAGGATTATCCTAATGTATAACCCAAAAGAAAGAGTTGGTAGAAAAAATCATCTCGAATCCTAGTCTAAACACTAGAATCCTGTGAATCAGCATAAAAGCATCTGGAAGGCTATATGGGGTAGCCGAATATTCTTCCATGATGGGTTAGAATGGCGGGGATGGCACACAAAGTCAACAGAGCCTAACCAAAGCGTTACAACATAATCCAAAAGTTGCCTTTGTCAACGCTACTAAGGACCGAGGCGTGGAAGATTTCGAGTTTGATGGTGCAATTGAGCTCTTTTTCTGCATCAAGGCTGATTCGTCTCTCTTTTCCGGGAGCTATTGGCCAATCTCCCAAAAAGGGCCTGCCTATCCGAATAAAAACCTCTTTGAGAAGTTCAAATATAGACGATAACTCACCCAACTCAACTGGTCTCATATCTTGCTTAAGATCTAGATTCCAAGATGAACCACAAGAAGGCCAAGAAAAATGTCATCAATGAGTTATGACTACAAACCATGGTTTTAAATTTCGCTGGCATGCTGGCGAATATTGCCAATTTCTACTCTGGCGACATGAATATGGGGAAAATTTACTTGATTTTCCCTTTTTACTTTTTTAATTCAAAAAATTAATTAAAATTACATATTATTATAAATAATTATATATTATGCATAATAATGGAAACATTTAAAAAAATTGTGATAAAAGGTGAATTGTAATCATCATCATCATCATATGCCTTATCGCAACTAGTTGGGGTCGACAAAATTAAGGGAAATTCGCTGAATTCCCCCTACAGGGTGTTCGTATCCATATTTTCCTACATATGAGTTAGTGTATGTGTCTGCATATTTTTTCATATTTTATGTATTTTAGGTGCATTTTACTCCCATTTAAACCCTTAAAAGTTTGAAATTAAAATTCCTTTTTTCCTCAATATTTCTCCAAATTGGCTAAATATTCCACCATTTTGGTGGAATTTCGCTAAGCCCTCTGGCAAAATCTTAGGCAAAATTCGAAATTAAAAACCTTGCTACGAACAAGGTAGAACATATAGAGGTGTCAAAAGCAAAGGCTGGTCTCCGACCACTACACATCATGCCAAAATGGATGAGAACCACAACCTAACAAGAAATGGACATGAGAGTAAAGCCAGGAGAACAAGGTCATAGCTTCCTGAAGCTAGCACAATAAGCTTTAGTACAAGGGATAAAATCCCACCCATTATCACAAATGCCATACTTACAAGAAATAACCCTAAATCAGAAAAAAATTTGGTCCATGCTAAACCTCAATAATCATTTACCTAACAATGTAGAATTCTAAGCCAAAATGTTTCCCAAGTTCAAACCACTCATGCTCTTCTCCTTACCCTTTCCCATTCCTCCAAATGATATTTCTTAGAGTTACCACCTTCCCAAAAAAGAAAAATCCCTATGAATCTTCTCAATCATATTCAACACCTAACCGCTACCTAGAATACAAACAGATAATAGATAGGGAGATTACTCTCTCTCAAAGACAAACAATTTCGTTCCAAGTGGCAAGTCTCTTCTCTAATTTTACATAACTGGGGACTAAAAACTCAAAGGACAAGGATTCTACCCAAGGGAAGGGCCCATAACACATAGGCCACTCACTAACCCCATAGCCTAACACCCCACCACATGCATAGATCATCTCAATACTCCGATGAATTCCAGTAACAAAATGTTTCTCCATGTTAACCTTCAGACTTGAAATCATCTCAAAGCATCAAATGATAGACTTGATTTGATAAAATTGGACTTTGTCAGCCTTCAGTAAAAGTATCATGTCATCAGTGAACTAAAGATGAGACGATACTAGTTGGTCATTACCTACCCTACCCCTAATGAGCCCACATCTCTGTACGAATCAGCAAATGACTCAGAGCATCTCTTACCAGAGTAAAAGGAAAGGGAAAAAGTGGGCTTCCATGATGCAAATCCCTAGATACATTTAAATAACTGTTTAGCCATGTATTATTACTGAATTATGATTACTCTTCTTTAGTTAAATTTTGATTCTAAAAAAGAGTGCTCTCTCCAAGTAAAACTGGCCTTCGTACTATTCTTGATCTTGACTACCGTCTCATTGATTTTTTTTTTTATTATTATTTTTGTTCAATTGATTAATCAACGGAAAGATTCCTATAGGGATGATTGAGAAAGAATGCCCAACCCCCTCATTCAAATTATAAGATTGAATTACCAGACTATTAATACTTTATGCATGAAGATTCCTTTGTTCAAGTCAACAATCAATATTACTTTCACAGAGACCTTGTTGAGTGCTTTGGTTGGATCTGGATCCCTTTCTGTGGCAGAATCTTGAATTAATAACTGAACTAGTAGTATGCTCATGAATGACTGGAGTATGATTAAACTTGTTTAAATTTGTCATGTAGGCTATGTTGGAGTAATATACATGATGCACGTTGATGTACATGTTGTAGTGTTCTCTTCAAAATAGATGGTTGTCATGGTGGTTGTTTGACTTTATTAAACATATTTTCTCCGCCTAATTTAGCATTAACAAGTTTTATTTCA
Source organism: Pachysandra terminalis (assembly GCA_031762675.1). NCBI lineage: Eukaryota > Viridiplantae > Streptophyta > Magnoliopsida > Buxales > Buxaceae > Pachysandra > Pachysandra terminalis. The sequence goes on from JAUPMG010000020.1 coordinate 5,888,722, forward strand.
AGTTTCCACGTATTTCAATGAGTTTCTGGTGTTTCTTCAACATTGTTATTACATTTACATGTCTATGATATATCTCTTAATTTTGAAGCTCAATGCAAGCTTTGATACTGATTTTCAAACCATGCCATCCACATACCTGTTCGTACAAAAAATGAAAATCCTTAGGTAGAACATCTTAAGCATTTCTTCTTTCAGCTACATTCTCAGAGAGGTATTTGAAAACAAGCTACATAACAAGATAAGAAATTTTTTGAACAATAATGCTAGTTATAGTCATTATGCATACCAAGATTCACGTCTTTAAAAGGACTTCCGCTTGCAAATATAATATGATCGCCCACAATGGAAAATGCATCTTCAGGGGTGCATTCAGCTGTTAAAAAAAGGTGTTTAATTAGGATAATGATGAATAAGTGTAATCCAAATTGACGAACTAATCTGAGTTCACATACCATTATTAGTAGGGTTTGACATTGCAAAAATTGCTGGTTTTGTCGAAGTTGAACCTTTGAGTGCCTCTAGAACCTAAAACATTACGATACACTGACATCAATTTAGCAAGGAGATTGAATCTTCGGTTTTTTTCTTATTATACTTCAAGTGTTTTTAAGTGAAAAATTATTTAAAATTTTAAGTAAAAAAACAACTATATCTGTTTTTTTTTAATCAGGTAAAAATATGAGTTAGAGTTATGAATCAAAAGAGAAGAAAAGGACAACGCCATATGTACAAGAGAAGCATACAATGGGCTAGCTAACTTACAAAAACCAACATGAACTAGCCCAAAATACTAATCTCTATGAATAAGAATCGACCCAAAAAATGTCGAGAATAATTGCCGACCAATGATATAGCATGGATTCTGTTCTTTTTTGAAAAGCTTTCTATTTTATGCTTCACACCTTAAAAAATGCGAGTATTTCTCTCTTTCCATAAAACCTAGCATATCACAAAAAGACACATGTTCCACAACAGTGCTTGTTTGCTTTGACCTTCTTCCATCCCTAACACAATAAATCTCCTTCTTATCGCATGGCATCAACCAAGAAGTCTGGAACTTCAAGAAAAAAGGTCATAAGCAACTAGCATATTCACGATGAATCAAAAGATGTGCAACAGATTCAGCCTTCTTTTACGCCTAGTATACATATTCGGTCATGTCCATTTTCTGCTAATAAGATGATTCACTCTCAATATATCTAGCACAGCTGCCACAAGTAGAAAGCTACCTTGGAAGGTACAACTGCCCTCCACTATCAGCTTTCGAAGCTCAAATCTAGACCCCTCTAGCAATAGTAACAAGAAAAGTGATATCACCAAAAATATCCTATTCCCTTCCCAAAGAAACATTCGATTGTTAAGACCTCCACTCACAGAAGCCATTGAATACCTGGTAATAGGGAAGCTACCAAATCCAACTCCTGATAGAAGAGGGTGCTAGATGTCTATCCTCCAATCCACAATACTGCCTGCATTGTCAAGATAACGGTATAGTGGAGGCATCCGGAGTTTCGGCTAAGTTTCCGCCTTCTCTCTCAGTCTGGAGCTCAGATTTGACAGTGGTGTGCAATAATATAGATTTCTCAGATAATCTTGAGCTTCTAGGTAGGTGTTTGGTGGGCAAATTCGAAGGGGAGACGCCACCGATCGAAACGGTAAGAGGTTGGGTGAAGGAGGTGTGGGCTGGAGGAGAGGCCATTAGTGTGGATTTATTGTCAGCTAAACTCTTTCTTTTACGTTTCGCTCGAAGGCGGAGGCGGGAAAGATTCTGGAAAGGGGCGAGAGGTTCCTTGGACCCTTTTATCTGTATTTGGACTGGCGGAATACCAGGTCGGGTTGCGAGGTGGATGGAGTGAGGGATGATCAGATTTGGGTCCGGGTGGTAGGGGTTCCGCTTCACCTTTGGTCGGATTGTGTTTTCAGAACGTTGGGTGACCTTTGCGGCGGTTTTGTTCGTCCGGACATGGCGACGGAGAATAGAACTATTCTTCAATGGATTCGGGTGCAGGTTAGGAGACCTCCATGGAAGAAGAGAAGGAGGACGGTGTCCTTGAGACTTGGGAACGAGATTTTCCGGTGTGCGGTGTGGTGGGAGGAGAAACCCGTTAGAAGTTGTAGGGTGGGGGTGGTTTCTGGTTTTGTTGATCCAGGGTTGTTGGAGAAGAGTGGTTTTTGGAAGAATAGAGAAGATGAGGTGGAGGGATGGGATGAAAAGGGGGGCAACGTGGAGGCAGATCGTGAGGAGAGTAGGGGTGACGTGGAGGGGAGCTTTGGGAAGGGGAATCAAGAGGGATTAGTTGATGGAGTAAAGAAGGGGGAAATTTCAAAATTTGAGTCAAAAGTTTTTTGGGAAGCGTGAAAGAGGTTGGTGGAGGGCAGTTAGATGGGTCGTTGTGGATCAGGACGGGTCGGGCCAGGTTTCTCGGGCAAGGTGTATGAAACCTTGAACAGAAGTTAAGGTCCCCATTAAGCTTAAGGTAGATGGAGGGGTTGTTTTTGGGCCTAAAGACTTGGCCCATCAAATGTCAAAGGGTAGTTTTATGGACCGGGGCTTAAGGATAGGGTTCGATTGGAAAAGCCCAAAAATCCCAATTATAGGCATTGGATTTAGTGGGAGGCCCACTAAAAAGGAATCTAAGGTCGGGTTGGTTCATAATGCCACTAAGGAGGATAGCAGCTTGGAGATTCTGAACTGGGAGGAGGCGAGAGGGAGAAGGAAGGAGAAGAGATCTTATTCAGCAGGATTTGAGGCGGATTGGGAGAGGAGATCGGATTGGGGCCTTGCGGCGGCGGAGGACATGCCTTCATTATCATCGGTGGGGGTGGAGGACTTTGCGTTGGTGGCGGTGGAGATTGGGCTTGAAGCGAGAAGTCGGAAAAGGGAGAGAAAGAATCGGTCGTTAGCTTGGGGGAGTTGAGGGAGCGGGATTTAATTTGCTGGGTAATAGAGAGGGTTAGGGGTGTTGGGATCTTGAGAAGAAA
>JAUPMG010000020.1:5902068-5926176 GCA_031762675.1 Pachysandra terminalis
TTAGTGATATCCAAGTTTTATTTTGTACATCGCTGTACACTTGTACTACATTTTCCCAGTTTAATTATAATATATCACCGTTATTCATCAACAAAAAAAAATGGTTGCCAAGAAGGGGCAACGGTTTCCCTTTAATACATGAAGGGGTAGCAGCTTTTGGCATTATTCTTGTTACTAACTGCACTTAGAATAATATCTGATAAATCTGTAACCAGTTTGTTAAACCAAAGAACAAGGAATTGGTTTTGCAGAAATGAAACTTCCCTTAAATCACTTCAGTAAGTTATCTGAGATTTAAAATTCATTGATGGTACATTTCCTATTATATCACATACCATATCTAGTATATGAAAGCAAAAATGTACACATGCCTGGTGTTGCAGTACATCCTGGTAGCTCAAGCACACACCATAAACAATGATGTTGTGGAGGCATGTTCAGTTTCCGAACCTAGTTAGGATACCCTGTTTGGTAACGCTTCATTTACATAGAAGGTCCGAACTTAACCAGGTATATAAGAGAGAGAGAGAGAGAGAGAGAGAGAGAGAGAGAGAGAGAGAGAGAGAGGGAGGGAGGGCATGTTCAACTTCCAAACTTAGTTAGGATACCCTGTTTGGTAACGCTTCATTTACATAGAAGGTCCGAACTTAACCAGCTATATAAGAGGGAGGGAGAGAGGAAAGTAAAATAAATTGAAAAGAAAAATGACAAATTTCTTCACCTTTACTACATGAACAACAGTTTCAATTCAATATTTGTTATCTACAACCTATGTTGCATTAGTATAAGTTTTAGAATCTGATATGAGTATTGGATTTGGCAAAGTCAAGAAACTAGGATTCGTAGACAAGGCATGATATATAATGATGAAGTAAAAATGTGTTAAATTCATAGAACATATTCGATTAATTAATATCAAATCAAAAGTATTGCCTCATATATGTATAAGATTTCATCATTTATTTAGAGATAACCATGAAGCAAAGACTAAAAAGTGCTGAAACAGTATGGTCATGGACTACATACCACTTCAACAAGACTTGCCCCTTCTCTCAGTCCTTGAGGAATGAGTTCTTTGATCTTCCTTGCAAATGGCAGAGCATCAGGATCAATATTTCCACGTTCCTCTGTAATCAAGCCCTGAACTTACATAAGAGAACATATTTGGTTATTTCTTTTGACTGAGAAAGAGAGATCCTCTAAATGTGTCTCATCATAATTCTATAACAAACTATGTTTGGAAGCAAAAAATCTAAATCTACCATTATATAGGTTTTTCTCATCAATCTCAATGTATTGGTGATTATAAAAGGTTGAATACAAATTGACCAATACCAAATAAAGGAGTCTTCTTACTTCCGTAGGTCAAAAGGTTCTAAAAGAGTGAAAGAATTAGGCCAAAGTCACCGACAAGCAAAATTTCCATGGTGACATTAGAAAAACACTTTCAATGAAGGAGATGAAGGTTGATATTGGTGAAGTTCATAAAACTATTTGGTTCTTGGAGAGGGGTTCACACTTCACAGACTGTTTAATTGTATAAATTCCAGATATCAAATGCAAAGACAAGTAATGGGAGTTAGGGACATAGTACATCAAAATTTTCAGACCACAAGGATTGATCACACAATTCAAAAAATCCTTGGGTAAACAACCACTCATAGTTCTAATATTATGTTAATTGCAGAAGTAGTAAGGTTTTATGGATCAACAACGCTAGGAATTTAATGAAAGATAAGTATGTCACTGACATTACAGGCATATGTAAAACATCAAAGGAAAAAAGAAAATAAAAAAATACAAAGGGATTTATGTATTCTTTAGAACTGGATCTTTCTGAAGCTTGCAACAACATCAGGTTTCAATCTCAAGATAACAAGATCTAGTTTCCAGAGATCACAACTAATAGCCTAACTTTAGGAGTTAGATGTTCTATCTGATAAACTTTATAACCACCAGAAAATAATAGAAATGGAATATTCACCTTGGCATCAACCACCCAGAATTGACTCCGTGCACTATCAAAAGCAGACTCGTTATTGCCTAACATCCTGGCCATGGTTTTCCTTGCCGCATTAAGAACTCCGATTCCCGCACTGCAGCAGCATAAGGTAAAAGAAGTCTCAAAATCTTCCAATAGGAAGGGTTGGTTGTCACTTAAAATGCTGATCCGCATGATAGAAATGCTTCTAATCATCTTCCTTAGGCTTAATGAAGCATTAGGATGAAAACCTTCCAACTGACTCAACAACTGGCAGTTATGCATATTTATGCAATGAGAAACACAAGCCCATAAAAAAGAAATTCAGAGTATACTCATAGTACTCTATATACACAATTATATGTGTACAAATACAAAAAAGCAGTACTAGGAATGCAAAGACCCTAAAACCCTACATTCTCATAAATTATACGAAAGAATAGTATAATAAGGAACAAATAACCTTCACGACGTTTAAATTTACTGAGCAGTACAACCATGACGAGGATTGATATTATAACCATTAACTATTTAATACATTACAAGTTGCTCATTACTGATTACTGTGGAACAGTATGGCTATACGCCACCAATCTTGGGAAATCATAACTTGTAAGCTACAATGCCGTTATCCAAGCACAGAAGAACTCAACTTAGTTCTTTGATATTAAAAAAAATTGTATTATAAGGTTCTTATTTAGCATCCAACATGCTGATTCTTTACGTCACATTATTCTCTTTTGAAAGACAACAAGAGCTAACAAACAAAATGAGTCACAATGAACTATTTAATGCATGCAATGAAATTTAAATATAAGAAGGATCTTCAAACATTTCCGGCCAAACTTTCACAAGTTAAAAATAAGATATTAGATAAGAGTATGTTTTACAACAGCATCTTCATATCTACAGAAGAGGGTTGCTTAATGAGTCTAAATCCAAAATGTAGGGGAAAATATTAAACCTTCCAGCACCAGCAACGACAATTTTTTGCTTAGGAAAGTCAATCATTGGCCTTCCTTGTCCTCTTACAGCTCCTAAAAGACCAGCTATTGCAACTCCTGCTGTTCCCTTTGTGTATATTGACATAGAATCAAGTTAGTAATCAAACTATGTATCTATCTAAATTCTACTCTGAAAGTAATACCTGATTATACAGTTACATGCGACTTTGAAAATATGTATAAAATTCATGAATAACTCTTGAAACATATTCCATACTATCTCGGAAAATTTCATACAGAATATATGAAACACAAAACACCAAATCTAAAGACACCTGCTTAGCATCATCATAAAACTCTTGAAAAATAGGGATATATTTACTGAAAAAATCAATGCCAATTAGTATTTTAGCTAAGGAAGATCACAGATAAAAATTTGCAAATCTACTGATCCAAGAAAACAAATTACTATTTGTTTCATCTGAGGTTTGTTAAATATAATCAACTTTATAAAATTTCATCCAACTTGTTATGAAATCCAAGAGTTTTTATGGTTTACGAATAGATTCCTAATGGATTCAAGCTAAGCTTAGAGAGGAGAGGTATAGGAGATAACTAACTCATTCCCACCCAAGCTAGAACTGAAATCTTATATCTTGCTTTATAGCCCAAACAAGACATTAGTATCATCAGATTCAAAGATCGAAGCAGTTTCTCTCATGAAATCACGGTGAAGCAATTTGGGAATTTTCATTCTTTTTATCATACTCTGCTTTCTTCTTTCTTGTAGTTTTTTTCATTTTTTTGCAGTTCTTTTGTATGGCCCTTGCAGGGGACTACTACTGTCCTAGCTAGCCTTTTTGCATTACCATTTTATCTTGATGATAAATTTTTGTTATCCATATGAGTTTTATATTATTTTTAATGTTATCTTGGAGAATGCTATACTGAAATTTTTTATTTGAAGGACGAAGAAATCCCTTAATAATTTCTCAAATAATGTATGTTTATTGGAGTTGATTCCCATTTGGAGATTGTTGTTAGTTTTTTCTGGTTTTATTTTATTTATTATTATTATTTTTTTTTGTAAACTTGGTCATTCTCTTATCAATCAGTTCTAGGGTTGTTTAAATTGTCTAATGATCTTTCTTCTTGTTAGAGCTTTTGTTGAACAAATTTAAGAAAAAACTGGTAGTTAAGAAGCAAACAAGATTATATAACCATTCATATCATAATTATAGCATCAGGTACGAATCAGGGTCATCCAAACAAGATTCTGGATTCTGGTCACATAATTAAATTTTAAAATCCAGTATACTCAAATGAGATTATGGATTCTGAAAATCCATGATTATAATCTGGATTCTGATAATCCATAGTCCGAATCAAAGTCCAGAATCAAAAATCCCAACCAAAGGCAACCTTTATGGATTTTGGTTTCGGATCATATTTTAGGACTTCTCTCTCTAATTTTCTATATTAAAATAACTCAGATGACTATCTTATTTAGCTTTGCATTCAGCTTGCACCGCACAGCTTGCTGACAGACCCTAGTATCAGCATAACCTCAACTGGCAGGAGCTTGTATTCTATACCTTCTGTATAAGTATGAGTAAATGAGGTTCACCTTTTTTTAGTTCTTATTATAATCTCTTACCTTATTTAATAAAAAAGATTTTAAAAAAAAAAAAGTGTCTAAACAATGTGATGCTATCACATGCAATAAAAATTTTATACCTGAACATCATCATTAAACATTCTGCATGTATTTCTGTAGCGCTGCAATAATTTGAATGCCCACTTACTTTGGAAATCTTCAAACTGCCCAGATCAAAGTCCTATTAGTATTTCCTTGTCAAAGTTGTTACACAAAAAACATTTAAGTAATTCAACTGCTATTTCATAATGTGGATAATCAAGTCAAAGTACCTGTACTATCACATGTGGCCAACGAGTAAACACCGCCTCCATAAATTCATCAATTACTGAAATATACTCCTCGCCATCGAGGCGATGTTCTTGCAGTCCCAAGTCTATTCACCAAAAGTAGAAAAAAGTTAAACCATCAATTTGTGCAGCATAGTACAAAAACTTACATAGTTATAATGTAACAAAAAGCCAACAAATATGGGTTCATACCCAGATATCATTATCTTCTTTTTCCTTTTTTTTTTTTTTGTAAATAATGAATATATAAGATTAAGAAAAAGGAATATACAATGTTAGGTTCCTCACAAAGAGTCACCTGAAAACGAATACAAAAGTACAAAAGAAGAGGTTTATTACAACTATGCACCCCCACCAAAAAAACCCATACATTGGATCAATAGTAAAGTGGCAAATGGCAGGTCAAAAAAGAATTTCATGTCCCGACTGGAGGTTGATGGTAGCCTCATTGAAGATGAGGAATTGATTGTGGATGCCTTGAAATCATTTTACTCCAAGCTGTACCAATCGGAGCAGGAATTGAATTCCAGTGTTAGTAATCTTGGGGGTAATAGATTGTCAAGTGAGCAGGTGCAATGTTTAGAAAGGCCATTTGAGGAAGATGAAATCAAGAGTGCAATTCGGGCCTGATGGGTTTTCTATTACTTTTTATCAGGATAATTGGGAGATCATCAAATCTAAGTTACTAGAGGTCTTTCAAGAATTTTTTTCATGATGACATTGTAAATAAGATCTCAAATGGTGCATTTTTAGGCCTTATTCCCAAGAAAATAGGTGCTAGAGAAATTAGAGATTTCAGACCTATTAGTTTGATCACTAGCATGTACAAGATCATTTCAAAAGTCTTGGGGCGTTGACTAGGAATGGTCATTGTAGGGACCGTCTCAGAAAATCAGAGTGCCTTCATTCATGAGAGACAGATTCTAGATCTAGATAGTGCTTTGATTGCCAATGAGTGTGTTGAGGAGAGATTGAGAAAGGGTGAGGCTGATCTAGTGGACAAGTTGGATATTGAAAGAGCATATGATTAGAGTGGAATGGGCATTCCATGATGCTGTTTTCGAATGGAAAGGCTTTGGGATGAAATAGCGTTCTTGGAACGCAAGATGTGTGAGGAATGTATCCTTCTCATTAATTTTGAATGGAAAGATCAATGGTTTGTTTCATCCAAGGTTATCAAAATCCTAGGCGAGCCCAGGCAATAAACTTGGCCATCGCCTAGGCAACATTTTTTAAACAAAAAGAGCTATAATAAATAAATGCCATATTTATCATTTATAGAAATGGAATATGCCAATATTTGAAATAGAATTTAATAGTTTATAATTCAGAAGAAATAATTTCATAATCCAAACAGTTAGAAACATAATTAATAATTTTTTTGATACTTATAACATATTAATTTCATAACTCATTTAAGATATTTAGACCTAGAAATTAAATTCAGAAAATAGATTAAGTAAAACAAAAAAGAAAATAGGGGCAGTCGGTGCAATAGGTGGACAGGGAGAATCTAGGGAGGGAGGGAGGGAGAGAGAGAGAGAGAGAGAGAGAGAGGGTTGGCAATCGGTAGTCAGCAATTGCAGAGTTGTCGGACTGCCACAGCTTATATGAAAAAGAAAACGAAGAGAGGGTACAAGAGTGAGAAGTGGAAAAGAGAGTGAGGGAGAGAGAGAGAAAGAGAGAGGACATACCTGGTTTATCTCATGTTCAAGCTCTAGGGTTCAACTGTTGAACTTCAAGTCTTCAACTCATAAAAAGGCTTATTGTCTCATGTAATTAAGATCTTTAAATCTTTAATTTAACCGATTTAAAAAAACATAAGTAAACTTTAAATAATAAACTAATTAGAATAAAAGTAATTAATAAATTAAAATATAAAATTACAATTAATTAATTTTACAACTCGGGCTACCACCTGGCCAAATTAGACGACCAGGCGCTCGCCTAGGCACACTCAGCCTAGGAGGGCATCACCTGGACCTCTAAAAAAATGCCTGGTCGCCTAGGCGACTGCCTTTAATAACATTATTCATCCTTCTAGGGGTTTGCACCAAGGTGATCCTTTGTCTCCTCTTTTGCTCACCTTGTTAGAAGATGTCCTTAGCTGCTTTTTATCTTAGGGTAGTGTGGGTAGAAATTGTGTTTTTGTCTCCCATTTACAGTTCACAGATGATACCATCCTATTCTTTGAGGCGGATAAGGAACAGGTTTTTTGGATCACGTCAATTCTGAGATGGGTTGGTGTCAGTGATGAGAATGAATCTAGACAAGAGTATCTTGGCAGGGATCCATGTGCCCAAGGAGTTTTTACAATCCTCATGTGTAGGGTGTCGGAGGCCGATGAGATATCTTGATCATGGTTTTAAATTTTGCCGGCATCTGGCAATAAGAAATATGGGGGAAATTTACTATATTCCCCTTTTTACTTTTTAATTTAAAAAAATTAATTACAATTCATATTATTATAAAAAATAATACAACCATTTAGAAAATTTGTAATAAAAAATGAATTGTAATCATCGTCATCATATGCCTTATCCCAACTAGTTGGGGTCGGTAAAAGTAAGAAAAATTCATTGAATTCCCCCTATAGGGTGCGCGCATCCGTACTTGCCTACATATGTGTTAATGTATATGTATGCATATTTTTTTCGTACTTTAGGTCTTCTTGGTGTATTTTACTCCCATTTAAACCCATAAAAAGTTTGGAACTAAATTTCTTTTTTTTCCCAACAATTCCCCAATATTTTTCCAAATTGGAGAAATATTTCGCCATTTCAGCGAAAGTTCCCCCCCCCAGCAAAATCAAAATTGAAAATCTTGATCATTGTTTGCCTTTGGGTGATAATCTTAGGAGAGCGAGTTTCTAGAACCCAATCATTGAGAAACTGGATAGCAGATTGCCTACCTAGAAAAAGTATTACCAATCTTTAGGTAGTAAAGTAACTTTGATTTAGGTGGCTTTATCCAATATTCCGATTTACTATTTATCATTGTTTCGGGTTCCAAGTAGGATAGCGAGGTTGATTGAGAAACGTCCGAGATATTTTCTTTGGGAGGGAGGAGAATTTAAGAAATACCATTTGGTTAGGTGGGAGGTTGTATGTAGAAAGAGATGCAAAGGAGGACTTAACCTAGGTAGCATTCTGGCTCAAAACTCAGCTTGCTGGGAAAATGGCTTTGGAGATTCAGTTTGGAACAAAATGCCTTGTGGTTTAAGATCGTTGCTAGCAAGTATGGAATTCATGAAAATGGGGTGTTAACACGTCGTAGAATGTTCTGTAAAAGTCCCTAGAAAGCAATTGTCTCATTGGCTCTTCTTTTCTATCTTAACATGAGTTTTTCAGTTGGGTGGGGGACCTGCATTAGATTCTGGCTAGATGTTTGGTGGGGGGCTTCCTATCTATACTAACGCTTTCCTAGACTCTTTTATCTTGTGCGAGATCAGAATGATTGGTGCCTGATGTCTTGTCATGGTCTTCTGGGGTTTTGATTGGAATCTTGACCTTAGAAGGGCTCCTAGATCTATGGAGTTTGATGACTTAGCATTGTTGTTTGAGTTCCTAAAGGAGGTCTTTATTGATAGCAATTCTTGCGACTCTAGGATTTGGTCCATTGATTCAAAAGGGGTTTTCAATGTTAAATCTTACTTTCATGCTATGCACCCAGATAGCGACCTTCCAATTGTATCCCTTTTCCCTCGTGCTTTTTGGAAGGCTTTGGTCCCACCTAGGATTGTATTTTTGTTTGGACTGCCCTTTTGTATAAAATCAATACATGTGATCAAATCCAAAAGAAGATAAAGAACGTGATGTTATCTCCACATGTTTGTATTATGTGTCTGAAACAGGAGGAGTCAGATGATCATCTTTTCCTCTGGTGCGATGTGGCAACACATTTAGATTTTTTTCTTGCAGAATTTTGTTAATGGATGGGTCATGCCTCATCGCATTCTTCTTTGAGGAGCAATGGAGGATGTTGGGGTGGGGAAGGGAGGTAGAATGATGTCCAAGGTGGTAATCCAGGCAGTTATGTGGACAATATGGGGGGAAAGAAATAGTAGAATATTTGAGGGTAAGAAGAGGAACTATTAGGTGATGATTGAGTTGATTATCCAGATGGTGGCACCTTGGATGGTGGTCTGCCCAAGAGTTTAGAGGGTTCTAGATTTCTTATTGTTCCATGATTGGGATGTTAAAGCTATATCATCGATACCGGTCGTGGGTACCAGGGTGCCATGGATAGCCCCGAGGATGGGTGTTATTAAACTTAACTTTGATGGTTCATCTTTGGGCAATCCTAGACCATCTGGAGTTGGCGCATTTTCCAAGACCATACTAGGATGTGTGTATTCATGCAATTTCTGGTCCTATTGGGGTTGGGGATTCAGTGCATGCGGAACTGTATGCATTGGTTACTGGATTGAGGGAAGCGAGACGACTTGGGCTTCATGCGTTGGAGGTGGAGGGGGATTCCTTTAGTGTGATTTCCTAGATATCGTTGCATTCTTGGTCTTGGAGGTTCGGTCACATGTGCAGCCTTGCTCTTTATTTAGCTCGAGATATACTCACATCTCTTTTACCCACATTCCTAGAGTCGCAAACTGGAAGCCGACTCTTTAGAGAGAGGCCGGGTAGGGAAAGAGGTTTTATTTGTTGGAATTCCTACCGAGGCCATGCTACTGGGTGGGGAGTGAGTTTTATTGTTGTGTTATCCACCAAATCTGTTATCATAAGATTATCTCAATCTCTACGATAGCATATGGTGGGATAAGTCTATTTGTTTTTGTTTTTGTGTTTACCCACCTTGGGTATTGTATACTTATTTGTATTCTTTGCTTTTGTTCATTTTAATATATATCATCTGATGTTATTCATTAAAAATAAAAATAAAAAAAGAACCTACCTAAGGATCTTTAAGCCTCAGAACCTAGACAATTCTTTTAGATCCAACTAGAAAAAGAGGTACGACCACCTGAAGAAGCCAAACAATCAATGTGAAGCAAAAGCATCGGGGGACAAAGCAAAACTAAACAAAAATGGTATTATTTTCTTTAACAGACACCCCAAAAACAGGTTGCTCATAGAAATGAGCAGCAAGTCTTCTATAGCTTCATGCATATATAGCTGAAACAAGAATGCAAGAGTCCCATTTTTCAAACAATATTAACAACAATTAGTATAGGCACAATTCTATGGTAGATAATGGCATTCTTACATAACGGGTCTTTGAGAAGCTTCTCGTTGTTTGTTCCGACATCAATCATCACTGGAAGTACCTATAGTGGAAGAAAATGAGGACAAAAATCTGACAAAAGCTCAATTTCAAAGAATTTTACTGTGAAAAAATCTGTAGTAAAATCCTAAATGACATTTAGTAGCAAATATTGATAGACCTATTGTTATTATCACTCAACCAAATTTTGGCTTATGCCGAGAACCTGTTTAAGAGATACTATCAGTAGGATACAAATTGGAATTCATGCTGCCAGATAATCTTTAACAACACAGAAGTAAGGAGTACTTATTTATTTAAATATTCAGACAGCCATAAGTTTCTGGTAATGACTTCCAAAGAAACAGAATAAAAAAGGAAATAACAAATTATGAACAATGCCAATCCTGGCCATCTCACTAGAAATCTTCTCATAAATAGTTCACAGGACTCTAGCATATGTTGTCAATGCACATAAAGGAGTTCCTTCAACAGAATGTACTAGGTTTAGTGAACGTTTATAAGGGCTATCTATGTAAATTTGGATATGCCGTTATTTAACATACTAGTGTATTCATGTGTGTGTTTGTGCCTGTATGAATATATGTAAACAACATATGGGTACATATCTCTGTCAAAACCAATGGTACAGAAAGCAATATACTCTTTGAGGATTTATCCCAGCGGCAGCAACATATAAATCTAGCTTTCCAATTGCAATTCCAATACCCTGAACCCCAAGATCTCCAAGACCCAATATTCTGCTTCCATCAGTTACAACAATCATATCAACCTACATACAAGAAAAGATGATTTGTCATTAGATTAAAATAAAGATAGTGTATATTATATAATTAAGAACTGTTTTTACAAGATACACCAAGTTTGTTAAAATGCCTAGGCGAAGTTAGGTGATAGACCTACTTATAGCCTAGGCGGCAAGTTTTGGAGCAATTCATTTTACACGATTCCAAAGTACTCTACAGTAAATTTAACAACAACATATGCAACATTTTCTTTTAATGAAAATGATCAATGTAACCATGTATCCTACCAACATAGCCCGGCGTGATGCTCAAAAAACATATTAAATATGAGGAACTTAAAATGAGATGAATTCCGATTAAAAATCAGGTGAGGGAATCATATTTTTAATTTTTTTTCTTGATTATCCAAATGCAGTGCTGCATGTGGCACCCTCTAGTTAAGTATAGAGAAAACTATGAAGTATTTATAATCTTCAAGTGCCAATTACCTGATCAGCAGGCCAATTATAAACCATCGACATCATTTCTCCACGATCAGCTGCACTGAAATACATTCCCCTGGGCCTTCTAAATAAACCGCTATAGTTCTGGCAAACCAATCCAACGGTAGGCGTATACACTATAGGTGCATATTCCTCAATGTTGTCAATTAAAACCTGTCAAATATTAGAAACGACATCAAGATTTAACACACACACGCACGCACACTCATATACATATACATATACATATACATACATATATATATATTGGAACCTGCATTTTTAAACAACATAACATCTTTCAATGCCTCAACCGGTATAAAATGCTACATTCCTGATAAAATTAATAACAAGTTCATCTGTCATAAAATATAGTCAAAGCAAACATGCAAAACATGCAAAACATGTGATCCTGGTGACAGCACATGGCAAAATACACATTCTCCGGATATGCCCTATAAGCCACCTTGTGACTGCAAGTCCAAGGAAGAGGCTGGCATCAGCAGCTATCTAAAAGATTATTATTTATTTATTTTTATTTTTTTGATCGATAACAAAAGTTTATATAGATAGAGGAGAATGTACAAAGACAAGCAAAAAGTAGCCAGTTCCCCAAGACAGAGAACCAACTACACAGAAAAAACAGAAAAAAAGAGTCAAAAAGACCCCAAAAAAGCAGTACAAGGAACTACATAGCAATAATGGTCTCCCAGCATCTAACAAAGTCCAACGAGGACACATTAAAAGATTATTAATTCACCATACTTTGACATCTTTCTTTTTTTAATAATTAACAACATTTTTATTAATCATCATAAAGACAAGAGATTACAAGGATATACAATAGATCACGATGTGTGATCAAATCTAGAAAAAAAACTACTAAAACAGATAATGAAATATACAGGACCATAATAACAATGCATGAAAAAATAAATTTGACCCTAGGGTCCCAATGTCCCCAATCCTAGTCACCCTAAGATCTCCAGGTTATCCTCCCTGGGTATACCCACTCCAAAGGACTCTCTTGCTACCCTTTTCCAGCCCAAGAATCCCCCTCCTCGTTTGCTGACCTCGGAAAGAGAAAGAGATCCGTAACCCCTGACTACGATGCCTTGCTAGACGCACAAGGTGCGCAAATCTCCAAGGATACTGACTAGTAGCTAACATCCATGAGATCACCGAAAAGGAATCCCCCTCCACCTTTAGATCATCCATCTTCAGCTTCCTTGCCTCCCGCAAACCTGCAATGAAGGCCCAAATATCCGCTCTAGTAGAGTCCCCTACTCCAATCAGACCCGAACACACATGAACAATCACACAATCTGAACTCCTGAAAACCCCACCAATCCCGGAGTTTCCTGGATTTCCCATAGAAGAGCCATCAAAGTTAAGTTTGATGTGTCCACTATCCAGGGCCCTCCAAACCACACTGTCTACCCTGAACAAGCGATGTATATAATATAGCAATCCATCCCCTAATGATCAAGTTCATAGGCAAATCACGAAACTCAGGTCTGACTGCCACCCATGCAACCACCAACCTCAAGATGGAGTCAATAATCCATGCAATAGATGTCTGTGATTCCTCAAAATCATGCATGTTACGTTCTACCCAAATTGCCCATAGGATCGCAAAAAAGAGTGTCAAGTAATATCTTCCCTCTCCATCCCAGCCCTCGGAATCTCCACTGATTCAATAGGGCTAATATACTCTCTAGCATCACCCAATCCACATCCATAATCTGTAAGAAATGCATCCAGATCTCCCTCGCAAAGATGCAATGAACGAACAAGTGATCAACGGACTCCCCATGTCTCCTGCACATGAATCAGATATGTGGAGAGATGGCCAGATTACCCCTCCTCTTTTGTAGCATATCACATGTGCTAATTCTATACAGGATGGCAGTGCACACAAACAACCTAACTCTAGGGGGTACTTTGGGTTTCCACAACCTTGAAGGGAGGAAAGGGGCTGGACCTTGATTTTTGTCTCTACCAAGGAATCGAAAAAAGTATTTAGTAGAGAATACACCATTTGGTTCCAATGACCAAACTCGGACATCTAGAGTCTGGGAATCGATAAAGAATTGTTGAAGGGAATCAAAAAGACTCACTAGTTCCCCTAACTCACACGGTCTAAGGTCCCTTCTGAAATCAAGATTCCAGACTAAACCTGTGGATGACCATGAAAGAATATCTGAAACGAGAGTATCTCTATGACACTACCAAAAACAACCTATGAAACCTAATTCTGAAAGTACATTCACCCCACCAAAGATCATGCCAAAAGCGAACATGAGAGCCTTTGCCAACCCAAAACGTAGAAGTGGGTAGAAAGATGACGCGAGTGCAGAAATGGCCTTCCAAGGGTTTTGACTATGAATCCTTGTTGTTTGGCAAGCTTCCCCTCCATTATCACATGTCCCATATTTGCTTACGATTACCTTGTACCATAGTGCATTGTTGTCCATGCTAAACCGCCATAACCATTTTCTAAATAGAGTTGAGTTTTGATACCGAATAATTTCCAAATTTAGGCCACTTGCATCTTTATTTTTGCACACTATTTCCCACTTCACCAAATGATCCTCCTTCCTATGATCTCCCCCCCCGAAAAAAAAAAAAAAGGTCCCTCTAAATTTTCTCCATTGCTCTAATTACTCTCACAAGAGCACGATATAGGTAGGTTGGCCAAAATCAAATGGATCAAAGTAACCCGGCCCCTCCATTTTCCAAGTTGCCAATCTCCTTTCCAATTTTTCAATAACAGGGGACCAAAAAGAGAATGGCCTAGCACTATCCCCCAAAGGCAAGCCAAGATATCTAATTCGCATATCCACCACCCGGCACCCCAAGAAGTTTGCAAATTGTTGTAATCTACCCTAATCAACATGAAAATCTGAGATGGTAGATTTTTCCAAATTGATTTTAAGGCCTGAAACCATCTCAAAATGGATTTGACCCAATATGCATGTTCCTTCATAGCTTCGAAAAAAATGATACCAGCATACTAAAGATGGGAAACGGACACCCTCTCTACCTGAAACCATCTCAAAGCATCTCAAAATGGATTTGACCCAATATGTCTATTCCTCCACAACTTCAAAAAAAAAAATGATAGAATCATCAGCATATTGAAGATGGGAAACTGACACCTTCCCTTTGCTTACCGAGAACCCAGTAATAAGCCGTATACTCTTTGCCTAAATGAAAAATTTACTCAACACATCTCCTACTACAGTAAAAAAAATGAGAGAGAGGATCACCTTGTCTTAGTCCTTTAGATGACTCGAAATGACCATGAACACTCCAATTAACTAAAAAGGAAAAGGAGATCTTACTGATACAACCTCCAATACATTTCCTACACCTATGCCCAAATCCCTTCCATTTCAAAACAAATCACTGAAGCCCCATTCCACCCTATCATAAGCCTTCTCCCCATCCAGTTTGCACATAAGATCTTGCATCCCACTCATAGATCTTTAATCTACCACATCATTTGCCATTAGGACATTATCCAAAATCTGCCTTCCTGCAATAAAAGTTGACTGATTCGATGTCACTAAGCTTTCAATAATTCCTTTGAACATCTCCGTCAACACCTTCGCAATTATCTTATATTAACTAGTAATCAAGCTAATAGGTCTAAAATCCTTAAGCTCACTAACCCCAGTTTTCTTTGCGATAAGCACTAGGAAGGTTTCATTTGTGATTTTATTGACTAACCCATTAGAAAAGGAAAAAAAAAAACTCTTTGAAAACTGTCATCAATTCCCTTCTAATAACTTCACAAGCGTTTAAATAAAAAGCCATGGTAAAACTATTTGGACCTGGAGCTTTAACCCTATCCATTCCCATTATTGCTCCTTTCACCTCAGCTTCCTTAAACGGCCTCTTCATCCACTCAACCTGATGATCAGGTATGACCTCCCCAAAAACATTTCTAAGGTCAAAAATATGATCCTGCTCCGATGAGTATAATCTAGTATAGAAATCCCTCAAAGCCTCCATACCTCCCATATCCTCTACACTTTTCCCATTCACCAAGAGACCATTTATGTTATTCATTTTTGCCCTCCCATTTGCTATTTTGTGAAAGAACTAGGTATTCTCATCCCCCTCCTTAATCCAAGATATCCTAAATTTCTATCTCCAACAGATTTCTTCTTGCCTCAAAATGGTATCTAGGTCTTCTCTCTTTGTCTTCCTCCTCAGAAAGTGCCCTTTGCTGATCCCACTGATCTAGCCCCTCAATCTCATAAAGGACCGACTTCTTCAGCTTAGGAATATCTCCAAACATCACTCTGTTCCACCCTTTAATTCTCTACTTCAAAAATTTTAAAGATCTCATAAAAGTGAAGCCAGCCGATTAGAACCCCCCCTCTCCATCCACCATTTCCTAATTTCTTCTTTGAAATATTTATGAATAAGCCACATGTTTTCAAACCTGAATGGTGAATGAGCAAAAGGGTAATGATTATTCACCTCCAGTGACAATAAAATCGGCCAATGATCAGAAGTCGGTCTAGGTAGTAGTTTCTGAGACATGGAGGGGAAATGGGCATCCCCGTCTACCGACACAAGGCACCCATCTAACTTGCAACAAAGGGAATTCTCTTGTAGACTTGACCATGTATACTGACCTCCTAACAATGGGTAATCCAACAAGGCAAGATCTTGAATAAGAGGAGAATCTCCTCATGTCGCGGGTAGATCTAGATTCCTTATTCCTTTCCACACCAAATCTTACAACATTAAAACCTTCAAAAATGCACCACGGCTTCCTATTGATACCTGAGATGGATCTAAGCTCTTCCCAAAAAGCCTCCCTACTTCTATATAAGTTAGGACCATACACCCATGAGCTTCCACTTGAACCCATCCTCCATGTTTTTAAAGGATACAGATAAGCAAGAGACCATTTCCACCTCACCCTCTTTTACCTTATCAATATCCCACATGGTCAAAATACTCCCCGATGCCCCCAATGATGGCAGGCAGAGCCATCTATTTTGAATCCCCCACAGCCAACGCATTAACCTTCAACCGATGGAATGTTTTTTTGTCTCTTGAATAACCATCATCCAAGGTTTGCTTTTCCTGCAAACTTTCTTTATAGCTCTCTCTTTTTCAACACCCCCCAATCCTCTAATATTACAATTGATCACACTCATTGACCCACATATGACAATCCCTTATGACTCTAGATTTGATTCCCTCCTCTGGTATTGTAAACTCCATTCCAAATTGTGGAGGTCTCTCACCATGGGAGAGGAACTCTTGCCCGCATCCTCTCGGCTATTTTTAAACCTAGACACTGCTTCAGGTATGCCCACTCCAATCCCATTCCTATCCACGGCTTCCAACCTAAACAAATTTGCTATATCTTCCACCCCCACCCAATCGTCTACATCCAACTTCGCGTGGCTCCCCGCTCCCCAATGTCCTCCCACCAAGACCCATCTTCAGCTACTTCCCCCTTCTTGACTATATCAGATACATGATCCCCCACCAAGGAAGTATTCTCTATCAAATTCAGCTCAACTGTTTTCCCATATAATGAAGATTTAGCATTAGCAACCAAGCTTTTGGTATTAGTGGATTTAATTATGAAAATATGATCAGTTACAGTTACGTCCTATTGTTGATATGAAACATTTATGCAGTTATTTGTTCTATTATAGTCATGTGTGAAGTCAAAATAGCTCATCAACATATAGTTGGGATGACTGTAATTATAGTGTTATTATGTTTTGCTTTGGTTTAATAAAGGGTCACCATATATACTATATAGTAGGACTAAATACCAACACAGGTCCACTGGTTTGGCCATGCAATGATACTGCATATCACAACTCAGAATGACCAGTTAAATCTACTATTAGCACGTTGAACTATTAACTAGAGCAGATAGATTTCTGTTTCCCGCAGCATTACCACTGACCTCAGAGTGCAGAATTTAATTATGACCAATAACGAAGAAGATATATTAGAAGGAAAGAAGGAGAACAAACATAGGACAGATACCAGGATCCCCAAGCCAGGGAACCAATGATCCTCCCCAAGAAAAACAAGAAAAGAAAAGAAAACCAAATTACAAGCAGAAGACCCAATTGGAGGCTAAAAAACAGTACCACTCGTCCCCATCAAAATCCACTACAACAGAAAGAAAACCTCCCAACATCTGATAATATCCAAAGACGAAACATCCTTAAATTCTGGGAGCACCCCAATCCAAGCAGCCATAGACCCCATGATATTATATGTGAGAGAACTGTGGCACCTCCAAGAATTCTCAAAAATTCTTCTATTCCGTTCCCTCCAAATCTCCCAAAGGATAGAGAAGAAAAGAATCCTGTACATAATCCTCCCTTTCCACCCAAGAGCAAATAAACACCACGCTCTAACAAATCACTCACGAACCTAGGTGGAGCTCATTCCAGCCCAATTAGCCGAACAAAAAAACCCCAAATCTTCAAAGCAAACTCACATGAGAGAAATAAATGATCAACTGATTCTCCGTTTTTCAAACATATTACACAAACCTGTGGTGAAACCGTGAAAGAACCAGATACTCTATTCTCTTTTGTAAATTATCTGCAGTATTGATTCGATTCAGCAAGGAAATCCACACAAAGTGCAGAATTTCACCATTGCTGCAAATATTAGTCTCTCTGTTTCTTACTATCATTCAATATTTAGCATTCCGCAAATCAAAACAATTATTGATGAAGTCATAAACTCACCTTGTAGTACATTGTCTCATTTCTGTCATGCAACCTGTTAAGTATCCGCCACTTTGCCAAAGCATATGGATCAGATGGTCCATCTCTTGCATGCACTTCAAGCCTTTTCAGATCAACCACTGTCCATGGATGAAATTCCAGTATGAAGGATAATATGATATCATTTAGAAAGAAAAATAATCAAGTGACAGAAACAATGCTCCCAAGATTATGAAAGTGATTGATCAGTTTTAGACTTAATGCGGCAAGTATCTTAATATCAGAAAGGATAAACATTCTAAACCTCAAGAAGGATAGGTTCATCCTTGGTTGGGATGAGCAAAATTAATCCTTTTCCGCCATTCCAATCAGTCAAAATCATGCCTAAAGATGTCTTTAACATATTTGATAAAAACAAATGCTTCTTATAAGACATGAAACTAAGTCATTTCTTAATATTTAATCGAATTATTTTATAAGAATGCCTGAGACTGAGACCAGTGTTGTAAAATGCACAGAATTGAATATGCAATGGAGGGTCCTATTTGCATTGAGACCAATGCAGCAGCACAGCTACAGGTTAAAGTATCGACTGGCCCATATCGACCCGATATTCACCTTTGACACAATAAAAATCCAATAAAAAAATTAAAACCAAAGTGCACCAGCCAGTACCAACCGATACAACCAGTCATACCAGTAAGTTGACCAGTCCAGTTGGTATAGTCTCCTGTGTTGATTTAAAACATTCATAATGAGCTTGGGAAGACATTTTCAGCAATCCCGAGCTCAAGTCTCAGCCAACAAGCATCCAAATCAAGTGGTTTTGAAACTCATCCCCTATTTTGATGTCCTCTTGCATATTTATTGAATTTATAGTGTCCATCTGCACTCCTCTGCTCCAAAACAGAAGGACTTCCTGAAGTTTTTAGGAATTTTGATTTTTAGATACTTCGTTTCCTTTTTCACTTTAATGGTCTGATTATCCTCATTAAGTTGCAAGTAGATAGAATTATCATATTTTATTAAAAGAATGATGTGCTTTAATGTTTTTTTGGAATATTTGAAATGTGTGTTTTTGGGTTTTGAATGTATTTGAAAAACTATCACTAAATGTGTGCACAAGTGGTGGGCTTGGAGGAGGCAAGGAGAATGAGCATTAATCATCTATTTGTTAAGGGGGATTCTTTCTCGGTTATTTCTTGGATGAACGAGACTAGTCTTCCTCCTTGGCGACTTGTTCATTCTATTCGCCGTGCTAAGCATCTTAGATGTGGCTTGAGTGCTCTTTTCATCATATACTGCGTACTGCAAATGGTGACGCTGACTTTTTGGCCCAGGACGGGGTGGATAAGGATCACTTAGTAACTGGCCTGGAGTTAGTACAATCATAATGTTTTTGTATAGTTTCGGTTCCTGTTTTGTAAAGTTTATTTACGTTTTAGCATTTTCATTCACTTGCTATGTATCTTTTCATCAAGATTAATAAAGTGTTGTTAATTATCAAAAAAAAAATTAACTATCTGTATATATATATATATACATCTACTAGCGGGTGACACGTGCAATACTGCACGTTGATACTTTGTTTAAAATTGAAAGAGGTGGGAACGGTTAGAATAACCATCTTCTCTTAGAATAAACCAAAAGACTATCTTATCCTTTATTTTATCATATTGAAGGTTATATTTGGAAAATTAAAAAAATTAAAAAAAATGGCACACTTTCCGATGGACCCTTTCCCTTAATAGTATATATATATATATATATATATATATATATATTAAACCTTAAATCACTTGAGAATCAAGTGACTAAAGATTGGTTTGGTTACTTTTTTTACTTTGGATTTACTTTTAAAATTGTCTAAGCATTATAAATTTTTATAGTTTAATATAAAAAATGTATTAATGTGACATGGGTAGTAGTTGGTGGAGACGTGGATTACTTTATTTATTTGTTCTTGTAGTGCTTTTTCTTTATTATGTAATATGTATTATTTGATCCTTAAAAAATACTTTTAAGATTCCATTTTATCAAATTTATATGTGCAAGTAACAATATGCAACGTTCTATAGATTCTTTATATTAAGTAGCTAGCTTTTTGATTTATTTAAGCATTTGAAAAGAAAAAAGTTGACAGTTCAACATATTACATTTCTATTTTTTTAGGATTTGTTTAAAAGAATTGGACCAACTATTGGACCAGACCAGATCGGCTGGTTCATACCTTCTGTACCGCACTGAGACGGTCCTATATTGGTCTCGAGATTTTAAACAATGCACATATCACTTCAAAAACAAAAACAAATGATAGAAAAAAATAATATTTCTAGAAATTAGGAAAAAACTTTAAGTTTAAGGGAAAAAGCATAGAAACAAAATTCAAGTTATATTAAACGTGAATTAATAAAAAATTCCCAATCACAAAAATGATCAGTTAATAGTCAGAAAAAAGAGGGGAAAAAAGCTATTTGGTGTATAGAAAAGAACGTCGTGCATATGGTATGTACAGTTGCATATGTGGTTATAAGGTGGCATACCATCTAGACCAGCCAAATGAGACCCATCCTGAGCATTTCAGGGGACTATTCTAAGGGGTCAGCTCAAAATTCGTAAGAACTATCAGATCTCAGGTTACGAGGAGCAAGGAATTTGCTAACACTTCAGGGATGGAACCCCATGGTCATGTCAACTGCCATTGGGTTGACAAGACCAATGCTTATGTCAAGCAGACCTGTTGTCACCGCTTTTGTTTAGTTTAGTTATCAATGTGTTGAACTGTTTCCTTTCCAAAGCAGAGCATTTAGGGCATGTAGTAGGTTTTGAGGTAAGATAAAAATGAGTTCCGATATCACACCTCCAGTATACAGATGATATCATTATCTTTTTTGGAGCCTCTAAGGAGCAGGTTCTTTGGGTATAAATGCATACTTCAAAGCTTTGAAATGATATCTGGTCTGAAAAACAACTTAGAGAAGAGTAGCCTTTCAGGCATTCATGTATTGCCTCTAATGTGCATCTTAAATTACGTAAATAGAGGAGTTGGTCCTTAAGGTACCCATGTCTACCCCTTGGTGATAACCCCCGGGCCCTCTAGTTTTGGTCTCTTGTGTTAGGCAAAATAGAGAGGAGACTAAGCACCTGGAAGAGGAGTTATGTACCTTTTAGCAGTCGTATTACCCTGATTCAGTCTTACCTGGCAAATCTCCCAGATTACTACTTGTCTCTAACATAAGGTTATTGCGAATAAATGCGGCATACATGAAAATGTGTGCAAACAGTTGCATAAAGTTGACATGTAGTTTATGGAAATTGAGACAATGAAAATTTTGGGGATCCAATCACTTCACTCATTTTTCAAGTGGCGTTAAAAAGAATTTTAAAGAAATTAGAATTATATAAATGCGGTAACTGAAAACTCTTCACATTCAATACAATGTTACTAAGAAAGGTACCTAAACACACCAAATACATCCAAGACATCCACGTATAGAGCAAGAAAAGGTAGAAACTTACTGAACCGTTCAATTTGCTGTTGAGAAGTCATGACATTTGTAGGGAGAAGACCACGAAGATCAAGACGATCTCGTTCTGTCATGGAGAATGCTGTTCCCTAGTTTTCAATACAAAATAATGTAAGCAAATATTCATTTAACTCAAAAAAGTATCACCAAGTGTCAATTGATCTTCCATTACATATTTTCAATATTAACTATCAAATGTAGCAGTAGTAAACAGATCATCAATGAATCATATGAACTATGCAGCTTAGCATATCAATCAAACTTAAATTTTCGAATAAATCAAATGACGATTATGCTTTAATTTTAGTATGGAGTTTAAATCTGAATGGTGAGCATTTCAATTTGATCCGAACAAGGAACGGAGATATTGAAATTGAACAGCAACGATGAGCAGTGGAAGAAGAGTTACCTTATTGAACCAGGGATCATGAAGAATGTCGAGGCTGCGCTTGTGGACGATAGTGGGACGAGAGCCTTCGGTCGTCGTGAAGGATCTTCTCTCGATCGCCATCGGCGTTGTTATTCTCTGCTTAATGTGTTTGATGAGGGACGAAGATAATCTAAGCTGGTGAGAAAAGTTTGACATTGTTGCAGCAAAAGATCCTGCAAACCGTTGCAGAGGAGATCGAGAGAATAGTAGAGCAAGAGAGAGAGAGAATTAAAGCATTTTATTTTCTGTTTATTTGTCTGTTGAGTGATTGTACTTCAATGGTTCTACCATGGTGGTTGACTGAATGAACGGATGGGGCTAGGGCTAGGGATGGAAATGGGCCGGGTGACCCACCCAGCCGACGAGCCCAACCGTATGATGGGGCGGGCTTGGGCAAGGCGTAAGTGGCTAGTAGGGCCGGATCGGGCTGAAATTTAAAGCCTGATTAGATTTTTAAGTCGGGCTCGGGTTTGTATTAGATTGGCCCGGCCTGGACCGGCCCGACTTATGCATTACATATAATTACTATTTTTTTATATTGTATAAAGTATACATATAAATATTATATTATCAATACAAATGTCTCACTTTCATTACATAATCATACTATTTTATAGATTAATATTATATACTACAAATCTAAAGACTTTTAGGTTTTATTTTATAGATTAATATTATATACTATAAATCTAAAGACTTTTAGGTTTTTTTCATAGGTATTTATGAAATATCCTTCTAATTTATAGTTTTTTAATTTTAAAAACTAGCCCATTTGAATTTATAGGGCCGGACTGAATCGAGCTTGGGCTTACACCTTTGAGCTCGAAAGTCGGGCCAGACTGTACTGAGATAAATAATGTAAGCCCAACTCGAGCCTGTGCAAGTCCGGCCCGTTACCGCCCCTAACTAGGGTTGCCCGGTTTACACTAGAAGAAGTAAATAGTGTTTTGGCAAATGTCTATGCAAGAAATGTTTATTGGGCAAAAATAAATAAATTGTAAAATGAATTTTAAGAAATAGTATGAGAACAAAATAACGGAATGATCACTTGGTATGATGGTAAAAGCCTCAAATTGCCAGCGCAAAAATGCGGGATCGAATCCGTAGAAACTTTATAATAAAAATAAATAAAATATACCAAACTTAGGTCTATAGCTAGTCCAGCCCTTTCAAGCCTACTTCGGCATAACCTAAACCATATTAAGGCTACGTTTCGCCCGGCTTCTATAAGTACTTACTGGAACTTATAGCTTATATAAGCACTTTTTAAAATTAAATGTGCTCGGTAGGTAAAGTGGCTACCTTAACCAGAAATATATATATTGATGAAGTTTATATTAATTAAAGGGAATTTGATAATGAATTTTGTAATAATAGTGTAGAATAAGGAGTTAAACTGTAATTAGTAAGATGTATAGGGAATAAGTAGGAATTATTTGAAATATAATTATGCCGGAATTAGGAGGAGTCGTATGGATATAATTAGAAGCTAAGGTTATCTTGGTAACTAAGTGTAGATTTGTTCTAGAAGAAAATAAGAGTTTCTATTAATTAAATTAGGGATTTAGCTTCCTTATCTAATTAGAAGATTGGTTTTAAATAAAGCTTCTAAGAGGGGATCGTGAACCGCGAGAATTTGAGGAAAGAGAGTTAGGGTTTTGTACTTCTGGCTAGAAAAGGAAAGAAAGAGAGAAGAGAGGGTACGGCTGGATCTAGAAGTGGGAGAGGAAGAAGAGGCGAAGAGAGGAGGGAACGCGTTAGAATTAACATCAGATCAAGCATAGGATGTAAGTTGCATTTTCTGTATAGTTCTCTTGGGGATTTCAAGGTCCATTTTGTGAGAACCCTGAAAATTTAAAAAATTTTAACAAAGGTATTTCAGTAATTTCCCTGCCTCGATGAGACTGCAAGGGTGACAATTTTTTTTTTTTGTTATGAAGATACTACCAGTGTGAGATATTTTATTTATTTAATTTTTATGAGCTAAGCAAAGTGAAGAAAAACTTTGGGAACAAATTCTATGGAAATCAAGTAATTAAGATACTAAAGTGCTGGAACACAATGCAGACGGATAAAATC
>JAUPMG010000020.1:5933931-5946620 GCA_031762675.1 Pachysandra terminalis
TTGAGCCCGTTGGTGAGGGCTAGCCCTAAAAATCACCGGAATCAGAAAGGAGTTCCGCCGGATTTAGGTTTCTCCGGCGAAATTAGGGCTGCGAATAAGCCGCATCTATCGACGGCAGCGTCTTTTTGTGCGAACAGATCGAGAAAGCTTGCGGATTTCGGGAAGTACAATCACAACCCTTGATGTTGATGACCGTTGACGGGAACGATGAGAACGATGGCGAAGATATTTTGTATGACGGTTTTGCCCTTTTGTAATTTTTGGGGATTTTATTACATTATTAAATCTCCTTCTCTCTTGTTTTTGTAAGGCTTAGAAATTATATTTTATAAATTGGAAAAAAAAAAGGTTTTCTTTCCTTCTTTGTAAGAGAGGGAGAGAGAGATGAACGGTCGAATTGAATGGTTCGTTGGTAGGAACGATAAATTGAATACGTAAGGTTTTAAATTTGTATAGTACAATATAATAATATTATAAATGTTTTCAAATTTCCAGACTGAACCGGACAGTCCAACCAAACTCTAAGGTTTTTATGGAACGTTGTGGCCAAGGTTTTAAGTCTCGGGATCGGGCCGGTCCGATTCGGACTGGCACCACGAAATCAACCAAAACAAAAATTGGATTGCCCATTTTTTTCTTAAAAAAGAAAAATTGAATTGGTTGTGCTGGTCACCGGAACAGCAGTATTAGTTGCCAGTATCGGACCTGTTCAAGTCAATACTTGTTGAACCGTTCCATTTATAAATGAAAAAAAAAAAACAAAAAAAAATCTTTGGATCAGTTGGATTGGTTGTACTGGATCGATTATATTGGCTGGTCTGTATCGGTATTGGTTGGATCTATCCGATCCAAAGCTGGTCTGTATCGGTATCGGTTGGACCTTATGATACAATAGTTGTATCGTGACTTGGGATCGAATCGGTCTTGGTTGATCCGGTACAAATAAGATCCGTCCATCCTTGAAATCATGATTGTGGCTGAAACCGGAAAATTATGTGATTCAGTTGGAAACCCAATGGTCCAACCTGAAGACCAATTCCGATCCGTTTTAACAACATTTCCCTTTTTTTTAGTAGACGTTTTAATTGTGGTTCAATAGAAGATGAGCCACTGATTAATGGGTCAACCGGTTGGTAGGTCATATTTATTGCACGTTAAATTAGCAAGGGCTTGTATTTCATATTTGTTGGGCAGACAGACCTTTTTTTTCTGTTAATAGGGGCAGACAGACCTAACCAAGTACAAAGCTTGGAGTGATATTTAAGGTAGTCCCTTTCCTTTTTCTTCTTTAAGGCTAAATTGTAGTATTGGTAAAGATTCTTTTTGGGGTACTGTGCCCCACAAATTAGTCTGAAAGGACATCCTTCCTAATGCTTTGAGTGTAGGGTACATGCAATTTACCCATAACAATCTACTTCTATGCTGTTAATTTTTAGGTTTCGTACCTGAAAGTTTTCTTTTGGCATCATAGTAAAACTCCTTTTTAATCATATTTAATGTGTGTTGTATTTGCCTAATACAATTCTCGCATTAATATATATGTATAAAATGTGTGTAGGTATTGTACCTGAAAATTTGGTATTATAGTAAAACTCCTTTTTAATCATAGATATATTTTATAAGATTTAAAAAAAAAAAGTAAACTTAGATCCATATCATTCATTCCCTCAAATATCTTATTATATGATGACTCTAAGGCTCTGTTTGAATCATCGGAAAATAGTGGAAACGAAGATATTTTCTTAAATTTAAAAAATTTATGATATATGTTTCAACATAAAATTATAAATTACAGAAAAATATTTTAATGAGTTTTTAAAAAATTTTAAAAATAACTTTCAAAAAAATCTACTAAAAGTTATTTTCCGTCACGACTCACGACCTTTTTTTTTTCACAAAACTTTTTAATAATCTCTCCCTACTCTCGCTCTCACGCACACAACATGACAACCCTCCTGTTTCTCCTAGTATTCTTTGTTTAATCTCTTTATTGTCTTTCTTACACTCTCTCTTGTACAATCCGCATCTCTCTCTCTCTCTCTTACCGCCTTGAATTGTCTTTAATATTGGCTGGCGATGTTGGTTTTTTGTACTGATTTTTTTTTCCATCATCATTTCAAACAACAAGAAAATATAAAATAAAAAAAACTATTTATATGTAAAATATTTTATAGAATTTTATTTTCTTAATTTTAATGATTTTTTGGCAACTCAAATAGAGCCTAAATTAAATCTAATTTGATTCCTTTATAACCCCAACTTCAAGTATAATCGTACCTTTCGGTTATGTTTTAACAAGATTTGTGGTGCATGTGAGGAAAGGATTAGAATTATGCACGGCACATGGTTAAAAGGTGACACATGGTTCATAGGTTGTGTCGTGCTGCACTTGGGTTTCGCGATCTTATTCTTAAAATTATGCACGGCACGGTTAACCGGTCCACGGCACAGTTAACCGGTCTACACGACATTCTCGTGCAGGCATGACATCTGTACACCCCTGAGTAGTACCATGTAGAAAAGGTAAGACCAAGCATCTAAGGCTAATAGATGCCTTTAAATTTTGTAAAACAAGATGGTAACCATCATAAGAAACTAGGTATGATGTATTTTCCCAAGTAGTAGCTGAGGTGATAAGATCAAACACGTATGCTTTGTCATGACTTCTTTTAACTATATACTTAAGTTTTAGCTCAAAACAAATTTTATATATGATAAAAAGAAACACCCTAATCTCTTTTCTTGTTGAAAATTCAAAAAAGTAATAAATAATTTGATGGTTAATATAAGATATACTTAGAAAAGTCAATATAACGCATGATTCAGGTGATTGTGTTAGGGTTGCCCATATAGCTTATTTAAACATCGTTGGTTATGTAAATCATTTAGATTGAAAAGCTGTGTTTGGCCCAGCTTGTGCTTTTGCATAATCACTCATTCTATAAGTAGTTCAATGGGAGCACTTACACAGAGCAACAATAAACAGCTTACTTGAAGAAAAATAACAATACATTTATTTAAGTGCTTATGAAAGTTTAGGGGTAAAATAAGTATTATGAAAATATTATTAAAGTTTAGGAATAACATTTCTTTAAGTGTTTATGAAAGTTTAGGGGTAAAATAGGTATTATAAAAATATTATTAAAATTCAGAAATAGCTTCCTGCATAAGTGATAATAGAAGCTGTTTTATTCTCGAGATCTTGGATTGGACCAGTCTGATCCCGATCCGGATCGCCGATCCTGGTCCGATCCAAATGTTGGATCTTTAATTTAATTTTTTTTTTTGAATTGGTCGGACTGACGATACCGGTGCCGGATCGGCTGGTATCGGACCGATTCAAGGCGATACCGGTTGGATCGGCAAATCTAGTCACTGGGCCATTCCGGATCGGTATCGGTTGGACCGGTCCAATCCAAAACCTCACGATACAATTGTTGTATCGTGGGTTGGGATCGGACCGGTCCTGTCTGATCTCGATCCAAACCGTCCGATCCGATCCAGACCGATCCTTGAAACCATGTTCTCCACAGCTTCTCCTTATGGGTAGTCTTCCTCTATTGCTTATGGGTAAGCACTTACCCATTAGGTGTTACCAAACACACTTTTAATTTTGAAAAGTACTTTAATAAGCACTTATATAAGCCGGGTCAAACGCAGCCCAAGTAAAAAAAAACTTATCAAAGCTTTGGGTTTACTTAAAGCACAAATTGTATTTTATATTCATCAATGCCCTAATTTGATGACAAAATGTAGCATTTATCAGAAGTTTCTTGGTTGAAATTTGAATTAATAGCTTAGGGACCACTGTGTTGAATGGTCTCATGCATTGCAGTGTCGTGGATGATACGGTGGTGGTGCGCCATTTATCAGCAATTTGATTAGTCTAAATCCTGTACCACCACCACGACCACCACCATCCCTTGTGCCAGGTTGGTCCCAGTCGCAAAGTCAAATACAAGGGACGGCCCAGCTCACTGAAAAACCTCACAAATACGTAGTTAGATCATGGGTTAATTTTAATGTTTTTGCCATTAAACCAACAGAAGATGATCTCTTAATTTGCAAAAGAATGACATAAACTGAGAATGTGGCTAACAAAAATTCCCAGCAACGTTTACTTAATTTATGAGCTTCCATTGTTACATACTTCATCTATTATTCTGAAGTTTCCCAACCTCATATCAACCAACTTCATTCTATCTATTTTCTGATGAAGAAAAATCACTGCAGTTACTAGTAGACAAGAAAGACAATTTAATTTGACAATGACATTGCATAAGGGGAAGGGCAACGGTTCTATGAACCAGTACAATAAACCTTAGGGAAGGCATCTTCAAATCCATTAAATCCATTGAACTAACTGTTTTTATGTGGAGTTTAATGCTATGCTAGTGAGGCAACCAAGAGGTACTGATGATTGGGCAATTTTTTTTGACGGACTAGGGGTATAATAGTAATTTCACTTCTAATTACGTTTAACCCTAATTACAAAGTATTTATCATATTTTCATGGTTGCTCTTTGTTACATATTCTGAGCTTTGGAGAATAGTAGAATTGAGTGTGCATCCGTGGATGTAGGCATAAGTTGCCGAACTATGTAAATCTGTCTTTGTATGCTTGATTTCTTCTTCATCTCATTTTTTCTTTCTTTCTTAACACTAACAAATGAAACTTGCCAAACTCAACAAATAGGATATCCTTTCATACAAACTTGTATTTTCCTTTAGATCTCTCCATTATTTATTGTCAAGGGAGTCCATCTTATGACAAAATGCCTCCAATTGAGCTAAGTTGAGTGAGCATTAACACAAGAAAGGAAACAAGATAGATGGCAAAAAAGACTATAAGGGAGATAAATTCTAAGGGAAGGAAAGAAGTTCTGAGATCTCATTCAATTAGTTGTAAAACCATTAATTCAATCCAACAAATAGAAACCACCACCACCACCAGACAATTTTCTCAAACATTACAAGATCTAAGCCCTTTACTTTGATAATAAAAACCACATTACCTCAATTAAAAATAAAAATATCCCAAGAACAATTAACATTTCACTAAAAACCAGGTAAAGCCGAAAAAACAGGTACTTGCACACACGTGTAGACATTAGGTTGATAGATCAAAGGCAGAGCATGAGTTAGAAAGTTGATAGAAACTAACTTTCTTAGAATTGTTAGGTTTCTATAAAACTAACTTTAATTCTCTCTTAACTTTCCTAGAAAATCTAAAATGTCTTGGAAATTTGATAAAAGGTACTTGCACACACATGTTGTTTTCCTAGAAAAAACTATTTTCCAGGTTATTCTCTTAGCAACCAAACAAAGGTTAACAGAGAAATCAATGCAATACTTGTATGACATAATATGAGTTGGAAAGGGAGGAGAAGAAGGTTAGTCTCAAGTAGGTCACATTGAGAGAAATCAGTAGGCTCTGTCAATTATTTAACTTCAAGAATCAAAAAATCAAAACTCACTTTTAGCATTAAAGTAAAAGAACATTGAAAAATCTATAAACTAGACTTCATTAATCAAAAATAGTAACATGGATCCATCTAATAAACCATTAAGTGCCTCAAAAGAACCTGCCCCCCCAAAGCTCATTATGAATTCATGAAAGTGCAAACATTGAATGAAGTTCTTTCAAGGCCTATATAAAATATATAAAAGTTGAAGTTCCACCTATTTCGGATAGCTTTAGCTAGAAATTGCTGGACATTTTGAAAATTCGTATTTTATTTTGAGACATACATACAATATAGGAAGAGTATATACAGTAATGTGAAAAATTCTTAAAATGGAAAAAAATTATGGAATTTGGACAAAAATCAAAACTTTCTTTCGGTCGAAAGGTCACAATGACCAAAATTTTGTTTCTGAGAAGCCTTGCAGTATGAGTCATACACGGCTTGCAGTGTTACTGACTTTTGTCACAAAAGGCCCATCTCTTCTAGTCTTTTAAGCTTTGAAACATCAAGCAACAGTGAAAGCAGAAACATAGGTAAGTTTCTTCGGCAAAAATTTTATCTTCTTTTGAGGATTCGCTAAGGTGTTGCAGTTCTTCAGTTTCTTTTCATGTGATGGTAAGAAGAGAACCAAGTTACAAATGGCTTTTATCATATAAAAATAAGAAATTTATGGCACACATACATGTGTGCGCACACACACACACAAAAAAAAAAAAAAAAAAAAAAAGAAAAAGAAAGAAAGAGAGAGAGCATGAAAACCACTTAAAAACCTATTATTCATTTGAAGCAGGTGGAATAGCCAATCTTGATCCTTGGCATTCCACCTCTTGGGATGAATCAAAGCGCAAAATGACTAAGCATCGGCAAATCTTAAACAAACAAGCAACTCTTCATGATGGTCACTGATGTTATGAGAAATGTTCATCGCAAAGAAGCAATTTGATTAACTCATTAGAAGTTAGAACCATTCAGTCAATACTGTTTCAACATGTAGCAACAGTTTTATAGTCAAAATCCATATTGGTGATCACCTATAGTGCACATGGAAGAAAGGAATGATTTCTAAACACTTGTAAAATGGATTTTTTTGTCATATTTTTGATAGGTTTGTCGAGAGTCCTAGCAATGGAAACAGTGGAATAGAAATTACAATAATAATATCGATAGAAAGTCTAGTAAAGAAGTCATTTCCCCATTTCCGAAAAATGCTGAGGGCGCCTAGTTTCAATCATCTGTTAAAGTATGCAACTAAGTCTTATATTAAAAAGAGCAAAACAACAATTCATTTATTAGTATCTCCTATTGTAATTTTCATCCAAACGATTCTTTGCTCTAGGTTTAAGTCACCAGGCTTACCTGATATATGGTCCTTGTGGGTGGGGTCATGCATCCAGGGTTTATCCTGTCCCCACTAAGGGTGGTTGGGAGTTCCATGTCACCAAAAAATAAATAAAAAATAAAAAAAATTCTTTGCAACAATCTTTTATACATCCTAATACTTGAGTTCACATATCATGCCGATATCTTCAATAAATATATATCTTAAAATAGAGGGAAAGAAACCACTCTTGTTCAAAGAATAGAATTTCATTTTCATTAGCAATTGGAATTTCTAGGTTGTTCAGCCTGTTGCTTCACTGAAAAGAGATGTGTGATGTATGTAGAAGTAGCAAACTTGATGATCTGATCCAGTAGCACCAAGAGGGGAATTTTTTTAACCAATTCCATGATATTCAACCAAATTGGAACTTTAACAGAAGAAAACTTAAGAAAGAATATTGTGACATAAATCAACATGTTTTAACTTGGACTAACATTTGCTAAACGCTAATCTTTGTTATGCTAACAAGAGTGTCTTTTTCACTTTTGATAAACAAGAATTTTAATTGCATTTCGTCAATGTAAAGATAAGTAAGATGTACTAATTTACCATCGAGTTAGGAACTAATAGACTTAAGACAGGTTCTATCAAACTTAAAACCACGGATCTGATATACATGAAATACGAACAGGTCTCATAAAAGAAAATCATTGCTTGATCTTCACATGAAGGTATAAGAACAACAAAAAATTGGAAAACCACTTAATGATATGTAATGTGAAAAATTGAATCCATAACAAAAGAGGAGAATGAATCAGTTACCATTTAAGTAACAAGCTTGTCTGTATTCCTTTCCAAAACTCCTTGGTAACAAGAAAAATCATCGAGGAACCGAGTTCTATAAATAAGAAGAATCATGAGGAACCTCATTAACATCATTTTGTGTTTCCTTCGCCTTGGAATCATCAAGGTAATTCTGATAGAGATAAGAAGCAAACCCCCAAATTGCCATCAACATGGAAATCACCTTGACTCCATCCATCTTGTCATGGAAAACGATCACAGCAGAAATAGGAGCAACAGCCAAAGCCATAGTACTAATTACATTTGAGAAGAGGGAAGACACCACGAAAATTAAGCCGACAACACCAACGGAACAGACCTGCCAAGCCACAGCTGTCCAGGCCAAAGTCATAACATAAGACAGTCTCCCCTTTCTAAACCCCTCCATCTCCCCCTTCAAGTCCCTCCATTCCCCACTCGCAAACAAGCCAACAACGGCAGCACACGTGGCAACAAGTGATGTGTAGATTTGCATTTCCAAGACCACAGAGAACGTCTCCCTCTTTATTACCTTCTGAAAAGATAGTTGCATGAGGGAAAGCAATAGGGAGTAAATAGCTGATGCGGCAAG
Source organism: Pachysandra terminalis (assembly GCA_031762675.1). Lineage (NCBI taxonomy): Eukaryota > Viridiplantae > Streptophyta > Magnoliopsida > Buxales > Buxaceae > Pachysandra > Pachysandra terminalis. Next base: position 5,942,135 of record JAUPMG010000020.1, read on the forward strand.
TGTGCATAAGAAGCCAATCACAAACTTTCCTTTAGAGACACCTGGTAATTCCGAAGAATTGGAATCTACTGCTAGGAGGGAAGCAGATAAAGTGAGGATAACAACTGAATTGAAAATTAAAGCAGTGAACTTTTGAGAATTAATGCAGAATGAGAATATTGCATTAAAAGCCAATTGGGTTGCACAAACAAGGGAATAAGTAGAGGCAGAGAGGTACATCAGCCCAATTGAATATAGCATGTTGTCACCGGCTAGAAGTATGCCGAGTAGGAAATAAATTTTGGCGAGAGTGACAATAGAAGGCCGGGGAGTGGGCACGGTAGTTGGGGCGGAGGTGATAGTGGAGGGGACTGGGGTGGAGGGGAGGAAGAAGAGTGGGAGGAGCAGGATCGGGAAGGCTGCGGTTTGGACAAGTGTAGCCATCCATTTACTATTTCCACCTTGGTCATAGTAAAATCTCCCTAGAAGAACAGAAGCGGACTGACCAATGAGAAGAAAAGCAATGTTGAGCGCCACCAATAGCCACCAAAACCAGCGCTTGCTTCTGATTAGTGGTACTTGGTTGATGACATTTTCATCTTTCGGCAAGTTCGATTCCTGGGTATCTGCAATGAAAAAAATAAAAGTTAGTAGTGGCTTTGCAATAAAAAGGGATAAGAAAGAATCATAAAAAGTTTCTTAGAAAGATTCACAATGTGCTATGTGGAACAAGACTAGAAGTTGTCAGTTCAAGGAAAAGCTGGGGGAAGTGAAGGATTTAAATGCTTATAACCAATTAAAGTTTGTCCAACAACTTGAATTTCAGGGAGCATGTTGCTATGTGGAGACTGATGTTACTAAGGCATTCAGGAAGTAGTGATGATCCAGCCATCAACTCAGCTAGTCGAGCTCAGCGCTGAGCTCGCTGGGGTTGCAGGGGGGATGGGGGAGGGTTTTCTAGGGACAGAACCCCTGGCCCGCTTTTTTTGGGGGACTAGGGGTATAATAGTAATTTCATTTACTATTTTTAGTCTTAATTGCGTGGTATTTATTCATACTTCTGTGGATACTCTTTGTAACACTTTTTCTGAGCTTTGGAGAGTAATAGAATCTGGGGTGCATCCGTGGAAGTAGGCAGTACTTGCCGAACCGCGTAAATCTGTGTCTTGTGTGTGCTTGATTTCTTCTTCATCTCTTTAATCTTTCTTTCTTAACAGAGCCCTTGTCTGTTAACCACTCAAATTTGTAGAATGTTTGGGCAGAATTTCTGGCATGATTTTGATCACATTTGCATTGAATGCCTTAAATCATTGAATCCTTTCCTCCCTTGAGCTATCCATATATAAATAAAATGGCCAATACAAGGTTGGGTATGATTTATAAAAAGGAAAAAAAAGAAGCTCGAAAGTAACTTAGTCGAGCTTCGAATAATTTTTCTGTTATAACATAATATGAGAACTTTCCCAACTATATTTTATTGCAGTAAAACAAGTTCAACAATCCAATTCCCACAGTAAGGGCAAAAGGATAATTAATAGGCCATCAAGCAAATGAATTAAAAATTCTTTCTCATTCGAAAAAATAAATAAAGCCCACAATTTCTCTTACTGGAAATTTACTGGGTTCAACAACGCAGAACTCATTTGGGGGGAAATTACTAACAAAAAGATAAGAGATATAGAGTGAGTGATCTTAAAACCAATATCAATAAAAGCTAAAAAAATTTGACGAGAAGTCCACTTCGGATCACTAATCCAATGTCCAAAACTTGCTGATTCAACGTTGTAATCTCTTTACTTGCCAAATTCAAATTCAAAAAAAAAAAAAACAAAAAAAAAAAAAAAAACAGAAGAATTATAAGGAATCTACAATAAAGACCCATGTCTTGTCCTTCATTCCTATAAACGAATCTTAGAAATTGCTAAAGAACTTCAGCATTTAAGACAAAAACAGATGAAAACACAAATTTATCTTCTGATTGTTCATTTGAATAAGAATCGTTGTAAGGTCAATTCTACGTTTTACGAAATTCTAGATGAACCCAATACACTATCGATGAAAATAATTGATAACCCATCTCTGTTTGCTGATTTGCTCGTCGAAAGAGACGAGTACTGTGTGAAAAATTTACCTGGCATGTTGAGTTGCAGTGCTTGAACCTGAAGTACAATCAACGAAAAGGAAATAAATTGAGAAGAGCTTCAATCCATTCGAATGGCTTCCATACTTGACCAAATTCGAGAAAAAAAAATTACAGTTCAAAGATTTAAAGCAAAGCGAGGTTTGACTATGGAAGCAAAATTTAGCCCTATTAGCTGTCATCGGCCATGTGTATACCTTATGGCCGTTCAGATGAGAGAGAATGATGAGTAGGAGTCGTCCAGAGACTGTAAACCTTAATCTGTTGGCGGCTTGGTAATTGGCATGTGCACAGTGTACTAGTTATTAGTCCCATATCGGTTAAGATGAAAAGAAAAGGATCTTCAATGGGCTATATAAAGAAATCGAAGTGCATAAACCAAAGCATACCTTTCTCGGCCTTTTGGCTAAGATCAAGTGTAGTATCTGTTCTTATCAGTTTAATATCTGATACGTGGGTCATCGACCCACATGATATTAAATTAATTTTTCTTGGGGGAGGGCCCACCACAATAGCTTGCTATTGGGGTCCTCACGCGTCGCCCATGCGGTGCACTATTGCACGGGCCTGGCACACCCTTCCAAATCTAAATTAATGTTTTTCATATTTTAGAATTGTGGCCTCCATACTGATTGAATCTCTGAAACCTGCTTTTCGCCCGGTTTGAGTTTTCGCCCGGTTTGAGTAAGTGTTAATTCCAGCTTATTGCTTTTCTAAGCATTTTTCAGAATTGCAAGTGTGTTTGTTAACACCAAATGGGTATTTAGTTGAGTGCGTTTATCCAACTTTTTAAAATTGAAAGTGGGTTGGGTAACACCTAATGGGTATTTAGGTAAGTGCTTGCTATATGCAATAGCGGAAGGCTATCCATAAGTAGGGCGGGATGGACCGGGTTCCAATCAGTACGGGTTCAGCCTGAATTGAAATCAGCTGGCCCGAACCCACTCCGGCCGAACTGAACGTGTACAAAGTACGCCCGAACTCCATTGATTATTGTTTTTTTTTAATCCAAAACTTATATTTGCACATTCATGACATTACCAAAAAAAAAAAATGACTGGATACAGAAAGTGACATTACGTAGATCTTTTATTACTTACGTCTTTTACTTTCTTTTGGCTATGAGCCGTTGAATTAAGAATCATCAACGGATCATATCCAAAGTTATAATATATATATATATATATAATTAAAATATTTAGTTATTATTACTAATTATTCAATCCGAGCCGGGCTTTTTAGGATTTATAAATCTAATCTCGAACCCAACCTGAACTAAAGTTCGGGCTCAGATTAGAGCCTGGACCGAACCCAGACCCAAATAAGAAATTGAGTTCGGACTGTTGTTAGGGTTGGGTTGGACGGGCTTCGAGCGGGTTGGGCCAAACTTACAGCCCTACCCATAAGGAGAAGCTGTTGAGTGCTGTGTCTATTATCACTAGGGGAAGCTATTTGTAAATTTTAGTAATATTTTAATAATACCTAGTTTACCCGTAAGCTTTCATAAGCACTTAAATAAATGTTATTTTTAAACTTTAATAATATTTTTATAATACTTATTTTACCTCTAAACTTTCATATGCACTTAAACAAATTTATTTATCAAACGCTATTTTCTTGAAGTAAACAGTTTATTGTTGCCATGGATAACTGCTCCCATTGAGCCACTTATCTAACGAGTGCTTATCCAAAAGCAGAAGCTGGGGGCAAACACATCCTTAGTTCTAATAGATCTAATATATGCAGTAACAAAGTTGTACTGTTTTCTCTCTCTTTTTTTGGGTGTAACATTTAAGAGTTTGTTATTTGGTCTTTAATTTACAATTTAAGGATTACCAAACTAGATTTTGTTGTATTTTAAGTGCAGAAAACGTGGTCAGTTTTGTCCAAGTCGAATCAAACCAAGCCAAACTTACAAATTCATTTTTCTTTTTCATTTCGGATTTGAATTAATCGAATATAGTGAGGCGAGTTTTCGGTTATATATATTGGGTCACTGAGCAGTGCTTATTGGAGCTTATAACTTATTAAAGCATTTTTTTTAAGCTAATAAATGGGTAAGCTCCTACCTATAAGCAGTGAAGGAAGCTAGCCCATAATGAGAAGTCGCTGAAAACAATTTCTCTTTGGCTGTGTTTGGCCCGGCTTGTGCTTATGGATAAGCACTCATTGGATAAGTTGTTCAATGGGAACACTTATGCACGACATCAATAAGTTGTCTGGTTTGAAAAAAATGTGTTTGATAGATACATTTATTTAAGTGTGTAATGATCCGATCCCTGATCCTTAACTAATTAGGATTAGTAGCCTAATTAATCTAAATAATTAGATTAATCTCATCAATCACCGAGATTAAGGACCAACTGA
>JAUPMG010000020.1:5959480-5974608 GCA_031762675.1 Pachysandra terminalis
TCTATCCTAGGTTGTTTTAGGAATTAGGTATTTTATTTACTTTTATATTTTAGGCTTTTAGGATTTATTTGAATTTTTCTTGGATTATCTTATTACTTTAGGATTGTATTTAATTGGCCAAATAAACTTAGACCAGGTAACCGGTAGAACCGGAAGGGAGTGGATGCCTAACAACTTCCCGCTCTCTTAACTAAATCTCCCTACCCACTCTGGTTAGACCTTGTTTTAAATATTATTTTTGGGTCTATATTTTGAGATAAAAGACAGACCCATGGGGTGACCATTCACACCCGAACCCAATGAATGGTGGTGACTCCAAACAACCCGATCTGCCTGGGGTCCACCTGACCCGGGGTAGTTCACAATTACCAAAAAAAAAGTGAGCCATGGCATTACCAAATCTTGTCAGTTTAAATAGTAAGACATTGTTAGAAAAAGAATCAACAAAGGGAAAGTTTTGGGTTGGTAGTTAGTACCCAAGTCGGGACTTGATTAATTATTGTATTGGCAAGGGTTGGATTGGGTAACCTGGCCGATGACCCAGCCGTACCCATGCCCAGTTGTGCCTGTGTCGTGCCGTGGGCCATGAACCCAAGGCCTGACACAATAGTATAAGCTTATCATGTCGTGCCTGGGCATGGACCAAATCGCGCCAGGTCGGGCCGGCAATTACGACCCGATCCATTTGTAAATCCCTAATTTTAATGGGATCATTTGTAAATCCCTAATTTTAATGGGATCTGTTGGATTTCATTAATGAGAGTGCACATAGAGTTAGTTTTTTACATAAATGATATTTTTATCCTTATAGAACTGGTAAATATTGGCTTTATAAAGAGAATAAGTGTATAAAGAGTATAGAATTGAACATATATAAGGGTAGAGTAAGGAAATTAAAAAGTTTTCAGTGAGAGTTAAGGCTGCGTTTGGCCTGGCTTCTATAAGTACTTATTACAGCTTATAGCTTATATAAGCACTTTTAAAATTAAATATGTGTTTGATAGCGCTTATGGCTAAGTGCTTACCCATAAGCACTAGAGGAAGGCTACCCATAAGGAGAAGCTGCTGAGAGCAGCTTTTGCCAAGCTCTTATGCGTTAAGCTATTTCACAACTTTAGTAATATTTTTAAATTTCCTATTTTACCCCTAAACTTTCGTAAGCACTTAAATAAATGTTATTTCTAAACTTTAACAATTTTTTATAATACCTATTTTGCCCCTGAACTTTCATAAGCACTTAAATAAATGTATTTATCAAACGCTATTTTGTTCAAATAAGCAATTTATTGTTGTTGTGGATAAGTGCTCCCATTGAGCAACTTATCCAATGAGTGCTTATCCATAAGCACAAGCTGGGCCAAACGCAGCCTAAATGTCACTTGCTTAATAGACCATTAACTTTATAAGGATAAAGTGATCCAAAATTAATAAAATTCAGCAGTCCTAAGGGAAGGGAGGTAAATGTTACAAAATTAGAAGGAATGTTAGTGCTATTTTGAAAAATGTGAGGGGATATATCGTAATTTAACCAAACCTCAAGGGAGGTTTGTGTATTTTTTCCCCTTATTTTTATTAAACAATTTAAATATATTTTTAGTTGGGTTCGATCAACCCGTGACCGGTTTGGACAGATTGGGGCCAGAAATTCCAATCATATATTCTCTTTTTCCCTTCGCAAAGAAGGAAGTGAAAAATGGAGTCGTCGGCAAGTGTTTGCTGCAGCCATTTCTTTGATGTCTTTTAAGAGGTACTCTCTCTCTCTCTCTCTCAACTTCGCAAATGGAGTTAATGATTTGCAGAGATTATTCGATCAAATTGGGTTTCTGCGTCATGTTGAATTAAGATCTCTCCGTTATCGGTTTCTTCTTTGTTTTCGTTTTAATCTTGTTATGTTGAGAAGAACTCAAATATTTTGGAAGAAGAATTGGAGATCTGTTTTAGTTTCTTCTTAGGTCGAATGAATTAGTTATAATTTTTTTTTTCTTTTTGGCAGGTTCTATTAGGTTGATTAAATGCTCAATAAATCGAGTCTATATCGTTGGGTTTTGCGGAAGTATTCTAAAGATCTCATTTAAACTAAAATTTCTTTATTAAAACCCTAACACCTGACGAACTGAACTTCTACTAGGTAGGTAATCTTTTTATTTCTGCTCTCTAATTCTTGCAACTTTGGGGATAGTTTGGGGATTTTATTTTTCTTTTAGACTGATTTGATTCGGATTTTGTTTTGTGCAGCAGTAAGGAGTAATTACATCCCGGAGGTTACTGTAACACGTACAGATCAGAAAAATGATTTCGTTTGAGATGAATGATCGGAAAAGTAAGTACAAGACATCATCAAGATTTGAGTTAGTTTACTTTGCCTGACGAAATTTAGTTCGTTTTATATCTTATTGAGGAAATTGGATGCTATCATGTAATTTTCTTTCAGTGTTAGCCTTAATCTGTTCTTTCTTAATGTAGTTAGTACTAGTATTATTAGTAAGGTATACAAGAATAGGGTTACCAATAAAAAGATATGGTTGCGTCTCGATGCATGGAGTAGTTTAAAGGATCGGACCGATGTGGTCCGTTACGGACCGACCTGGACCAGACCGGTACAACTGATCCAGTGACCGGTACAATCGGTCCGGTATTTTTTTATTGTTTATTATTTAAATTTATGAATTGGACTGTCCAGACCAGTATCGATCCGGTACGGTCCCCGGTCACCTGTCCTAGGTCCCTGGTCCCTGGTCCCTGGTTCTGATCCTTTAAACCGTGGTGTACTGACATTATGAACCGTCTATGTCCAGCAAGTTGGTAACTATGCTGGTACTTCAGATTTAAGAATATATGGATGGCAAAGTTTTTTGGCTAGTAGACAAGATCTTTCGTATTTGCAAGATGTTGTTGATTGGTTGTCAGCATGAATGAAAGTATTACCTTCTAGTTATTCTTTTTTGATATATAAAGGTGTAATACTAATGTATTCTTCCTCAGGCAACTCCTGATCAATTTAGGAGGCTTCATTTTGGTGTTTTTTTTTCCTCCCAAAATGATGGAGAAAGTGATTACTAGATCCACGGTCTTCCATTGGTTGAGAAAGCGTTGTGGCAATAGGTAGAGAAATTCCAATAGATACATTTATTTATACTGGGAAAATGTGGTTAGCAATTCCAAAGTTTGAAAGTATGGATCCTTAGCCCTTGGATTTATAGGCGAGATCAAATCCTTGAGTTCTGTAGCATGATTAAAGGTAAAGATGGTATTGTACCACTTGGAAAATTCTGCATGCAATGGTTTAAGTGGATGCATAAAAACATTGGAGAAATATCTTAGAAAGCATTCATTAAAGCATGTTTCAAAATAACATGCCATATCGACTGTGTCGGGTTGATATGTATCATGTATTGATTGAATCAGCATGATATATCTCTGTAAAATAAGAAACATATAAAAATACAATATATTGGTCAGTGCAGGTAGGAGGTATCGCAACAATCTTATTGACTGATACGTATGAAAAGTACCGAGATCTCTATGTAAAAACACAGTACCGAGTCTTACAACCCATCTTTTGACTTGCCTTTTCTCCTAAACGGAAACCTATTAGAAAGGAGGAAAAAAAAAGCATTGCAACTCATCTGAATCCATACAAAAACAACCGAAAATTTTGAATCTTAGTTTTAAAACACCTAAAGATTGAAGATCAAAGAGGGGCTTCTCATATCCTCTCAGTTTTGCAAGGTATGCTAATGTTGTTATTTTATTTTTTAAATCATATTTTTTTTTGGACTTTAAGTGCATGTTTTAGAGTTCTATTACATAAATCTATGTATTGCAAGTATAATCCATAGATTTGTGTTTTTTTTTCCCCAAAGAAACATGTAATTTTTTTAGGGGTTTATGCAAAATACTGAAAGTTAGTTTTTCCCCCCTAAAAAAGCTTTCAAAACATATTTTTCTTGAACCTGATTTTTAGTTTTTTTGCCTGAAAAAGCTTTCAAAACATATTCTTCTTGAACCTGATTTTTTATATGTGATGAATCTATGACTGATCTATCAGCTCTATGGGCTCGTCCTATTTTTCGGGAAAAATATTTTTGAGTAATTATTTTTGAATAAAAAATATTAATATATATGAATATTTCTTGACTAATTTTGTTAACTATTGTTGTATAATTAATTCCTCTTTGACTAATGTGTGCTTACAACCTAACACCTTTACCCGAGTCCATGTAATATTACTACTTCAAATTATTAGCTTTCACGTTCCTGATTAATTGTAATGCTGATCTGCAGTTTCTGTCTAAAAACTATGTGCATTGTTAGTTTGATTTGCTACACCACTTTGTCTTTTCCTTAACATACTGCTTATATGAGCTTACATGTTGAGGATGACCCAGAAATTAATTAAGTTCTTTGTAACCTCGAAATTTTCCCTTTTGAAGTTTGGGTCTAGTGAAGTTGTGTTATTATTACCTGTTTCAAAGTTGACTATTTTAATACCATGCATATAGAACTTCGTATGTACATGCATGGTGTTGCCTGTGACCTGTCACATTAGGATTATTTTGATTAAAAGTATCTATTCGTTATTGATGGCGTTGTTAGTTTAATAAAAAGTAATCCCTTCTTTATCATCTGCACAAATTAACACGATGGTGCTAAGTTATTGGAATTCATTAGTATTGCTGGTACTGCTTATTCTCATTTGCGACTAAATGTGTCTTCGGCGGTCTTATTGTTTCGTTTCATGTCAGTCGATGGATCTCAGTTTGATCACTTTTTTTACTTTTCAAGTGGTCATCCTTTACCATCTGTTGTGCAGAATCTTAATTCTGCACACATTTGAATGTTTTGCTGCTGGTTGAGTTGGATGGACACTTCAAGGACCCACTAAGGATAAGGTTCCCTTCGGGACCCATTGGTTAAATGGGTAGATGGTGTATCTGCTTAACACGTCTCTATAAGGATCACTTCTACATAAGAATTTGAAAAGAAATATGTGGAATCATTTTTTTGTTTCTACTTTTTTTATAGGAAGGTCAATTGGGTTCCATTTTTAATTTACAACTCTGAAGACATAAGAAGTTAAAAACCTTGTTCTTTTTTAGGCCCTCTGCCAAATCCAGTGGCCCAACTACATATTAAGAGAATACAATTGACATTCAATTTATTAAGTCTCTCTCATGCACATGCGGTTTTTGATTTATGAAATTCCATCTGGTGTTTGCTAGTCTTTTTCTAAATCCTTTCAAATCTTTGAATCAGAAAACTGCAGGATATGCCAATTTCCAGGCATTTGACCATCTTTTGGGTACTTGGCGAGTTTAGGTATCCGTTCTCTTTAGGGTAAGTTTTGTTTTTAATGATCTCAGACTTGGACACAGTTCTGATATGAGATGGAACAAAAGTTTCAGTAGCTTCACTCTAGGTATAGGTGGAACTGAACCAGAACCTACCCATTGACACCCCTAAAATGCCCAATTCAGCTATTCCAAATTAACTGGGGCCGGCAGCATGATTCATCTTTCTCCATTCCAGCCTGTTAGGAACCATATTTTTAGTTATATATGTGCCTTCCAATCATTTTTGACCTATTCAAGTCCTTTTTGGTCTTCCTCTAGTTTTATAAGATCCTTCATCTTGCACCATTTTGCACTTTAATATAATCATAGGTACTTAGTTTTATATGCCTAGATGCTCTTCATGGTCATCTGTGAAGTATATTGCATGAACCTTTTGTTTAAAAGGGTTTTAATTTTCCTTATTTCTTCTATATAATCTATGTGTTGTCAGTAAAAGGGGAATTTTGTTTGCTTAAGAATGCCCTTAGCATTGTGCTTGCTTGAGAATGCTCTTATGTCTTTTACATTGTCCTCTCAACTTCACCAACTTTTAGATGTTTCTGTTGATGTAGTATAAATAAAGTCTTCGCTTTTTCTTTTTTTCCAAACAAAATAATCCCATTAGTTATTTTATTTCTATTTCTCTGGATGAAAGGGGTGCAAAAGCGTCGAGGAAGCCCTCTACTAATCTATAATAAATGAAGAAAGTAGGAATACCTTCATATTTCATGCCCCTATAGTACTGGAGGAAATGGGTGTTGTTGGATTTGATTTTGTTTGGAGCTCACGTCATAGAGACCAAAGTTGTTTAAAAAATGATTACATTTTGAATGGATGCAATTTTTTCTTTTTTCTTTTTTAGAATAAAAATAAGACAGCATTTTTCATGTTAATATTTGATATTTAATCCTTCTCAAGACTTTGTTCTCAGGTTTTCTCTTTTTACCTTGTTAATAAATTCTTCCACTACCGGTATAAAATTAAAATTTTGCTTCATGGTATATAATCTTCTATGTTCATATTTTACTGTGTTGAATGGACAAATGAAACGTGATGTGAGGAATTATGGAATAATTTTGATCCTTAAGTTCTCTGTGAAGAACTTTTAGCCCAAAATTAAAGGAAAAATCTTCATAAAAAATTTCATGACGTGTGGACTAGATTAATAAATTAGGAGCAGATTCAGCTATTTCTTTCCTTGGTCACGTGTGTGCAATTCTCACTTCACTCACTAAAGGGTTGGAGAGCAAGCACTTTTATATGCCAGACCCATTACATAACTACAGTACGTGACTCATCTGGCACTAAACTTGATATTTATGATTCCTCCAAGTCTAGTAGGACTTATTGTAGCCACATGACTTTAGAAAACCAGGCCTAGTTTGTGGTTTTTGCTTGCTAGTTAGAAATTGTGAAACCAAAAAAAGAAAATAAAAAAAAAAGAAAGAAAGAAGAAAAGGGCCGATGGAGAAATTGTGTTCATTAGCTTGTTGTTCCTAGTTCATCAAGCATTTTGGCTTTCAGCCTTGTGGCAGTTTGAGGAACCATTAGTGTTAGAAGTTCTACTGCTGTTGTTGGATTTTTATTGTTAAGAAAGGGGTAGGAGCCTAAAAAAAGAGTAATGCTTGTGCTTCTACATGAGCCAAAGGCTAAAAAGAAAAAAATCTAAGATTTTACTTTTTTGTAAAATTGCTTGTTGTTTCCTCTCTTTACTTGGGCTTTTTATACTTCTGTTCTATTTTGTAGCTTTGCCTTGTTCATTGGTTATATACCATTACATTCTTACTTGTTCTTTAAAACAGTGCTACTAAATTGGGTGTGTGTTTGTAATGCCAAAATTCTGATCTTCTCAAAACATGCAAATTTGAAATGAGCAGAGATCGGGCTAGGATTGACTGGGTTTGGCATATTTTTCTCATTTCTGGGAATTATTTTCTTCTTCGATAAGGGACTTCTTGCTATGGGAAATGTAAGTATACATGTTTCAGTGTCATCTTCCTTACATGTATCTTTGCCTTCGTTATGTTTGCTATTATAATTATTCTTGACATGACACCTCCTTAACATTGGCTTATTTTTTTGTGGTACTTGATCAGATCCTCTTCTTAGCAGGGGTGATGTTAACCATTGGACTAAAGTCCACCATGCAATTCTTCATGAAGCGTCAGAACTACAAGGTTTAATTCCTCCCCCCACAACCCCACTGCTACCCCTACCACACCCACCCACCAAATTTTCTAACATGGTGCTTTTCCGATGATCGAACAGGGTACAATTTCGTTTGGTGTTGGTTTCTTCTTGGTCCTTATAGGTTGGCCTATCATGGGCATGATCTTGGAGGCATATGGGTTTATTGTACTCTTCAGGTCTGTTGCACTTTTCCTCCCATCAGCTCTTAGTATCCCACTCATATATTTTTAGTTACTGACAAGATATATTATGCAGTGGCTTCTGGCCTACACTGGCAGTGTTTCTGCAACGAATACCAATTCTTGGTTGGGTGTTCCAACAGCCTTTTGTGACATCGGTATGGATACCTACGACTAAAAGTATTGCTTCATAACACCGAGAAAATTTACTCCAGGATTTGTTCGACACATTTCAAAGTTTGTTGTCTTTCTGTTGCCATTGGTTATATTGTATGGTTCTATTCTGTCTGAGACGCCATGAAGAAATTCTATGCAATTTTATGTGTATTGATCTTAATATAATAACAGATTATGGGTTGATGAGCTCATTCTTTAAGCTTTAAAAAAAAAAAAAACGGGGTCTTCAGATTTGCATTATGAAATAATGTTTTGATTAAAGCATCATATAATCCCACGACTAACTGGATGTATGATCGTTTCTTTCCATGCAGTTTTTTGATCGAAACAGGACAAGACGGGTGCCAGTATGAGAATTCTGAACTCGAAGGAGAAGTAAACCACCATTGCAGGAAGGAATCCATGTTAGATAGTGTTTGACTAGGACCCAATATCTTCGATTTTGTTTCACATTGTGAACGGTGGAACATGCTAATTGCTTGATGAAATGACCTTTATCTGTATAATTTAATACCCTAAAGTGGGGGGTTATTTAGTAAGTGAGACATCCTAGTAAATGCTATGAGAACTAAATTCATTTTGATATGAGATATCATTGTAGAAATGATTATCCATCTCATAAATAGGCATGAAAATTAATGATTTTCACTGCCTACATAGTTATGATATTACTTGAATATTTGAAAATTACATGAGTTGTAATATGTGGAGATTATTTTATCATGTAGTTTATTGAAATTTAAATTTCATAAATACTAGCATGATTTCTTGTTGATTAGTGACATGCATAGAAGAGTGATATTATTGCCTAAATATATGATTTTGACATTTATCCTTATTTAAGTTATTTTCATAAGGGGGGTGGTCTAAGCAGGTCGTGGAACTCGATGAAGAAGAGGAAGAGGAAGAGGAAGAGGAAGAAAATCAGCCACTCAGCACCTCTCCCTAGTCTCTCCCCCTTTGTTTTCTTTTTTCAATTTACTTTCATATTCAGTTTTCTGCTTTTCCTTTTATTTTTGCTTTCAAGCCTTCTTTAATTAGAGTTTTTTTTTTTTTTTTTTTTTTTTTTTTTATCAAAATGAGCAGCACATACCTGCTGCACGGACCAAGGCAGAGGTTCTTTTTATTGCACCGCACCCTTGGACTGGACTGGACCAGTATTTACAGGTACATATTGATACTTTAAAGCATGTAAAGTGCTAAAATGAAGAGTCGGTGTATATCACTGTTTTATTTTTTAAGGAATAAATTTTAGTTTTACTTACTTTTGACTAATTATTTCAATAAAAACAGAAATTTTCTGGTCAATCTACAGATGAGCATTTGTTGTTACACATGCTTTCTGTTCATACTACTTTAAACCATGTAAAGTACTAAAATGAAGAGTCAGTATCCTATGCTAGACAACACATTTAGTCTCAAAATATTGACACATTTCAACCACCGATGTGTGGTTCAGCTGGTAGCAAGCTGGGTTCTAGTGGGCGTCTCCGGAGGTAAGTCTGGAGTACGAATCTCACTAGAAGCACTCGTGGTCAGGGGTCTCGCTCTGAACTTGGATTAGTCCCACACCCAAATGGGTGTGGGGACACCACGTGGTTAAGACAATAAAAAAATAGACATTTCCATCCATTATATCTACTTCTAAGCTAAATATATAAAATAAAACAATTTAAAAACTGAATAATGAAAAAAAATTTAATTCCATTTCAAATTATAAATATTTACACCAGTTCCAGAAAACATCATTCTACTTCAAAAATATCACCTTGCTTTCAAAATATCATGCAATAATTTCTAAAACCTGTATTACATGTGGAATATTTTTTGACCTCTTGCAATATGTGAAATATCTTGTGATAGACTGCTATAACCGTGCTTAAGATTTATCTTTCTTTGTAATTTTCCTTTTTTAGGGAGAGAATTGAATTTGGTTAGTGTGTGCTGAGATTTGATGACTGATTTTATCAATATCCCAAAACAAAAGTTTGACCTACCAGTGGGGACATGAAACCTTACCCTTAAACGAATGGGGGAGGGGGGAGTACTCGAAAATATGCTATGCAATCCCAACTTATCAGAACATTAAATAGCCAAAATAAAAAAAGAAGGCTTTTTTAGAAGCTCTGGCCTGTAATTGAAAGCCTTACAAACCTGCTGCTGAATGCTAACAATAGCCAAGGTGTCTGATGGGCATAAGCCTCTCTATGATGTGTTTCATGATGCCCGAGAAGTCAAGATAAGTCAAATGAAACAAAAGATCATTGACCTTGAAGCCTTGAAGCAGAAAACTATAGTTGAGATGGACAAGGATCAGAAATGGCAAGAACTGATCAGTTGCACCATTTTCAAAAAGCAAGCACAACTTGTAGAAATGCAAGCTGCTTTAATTAAGCTGAGTGTTCCATCATCTGAGGCTTCAAGATTGGGGTACTCAAAGGTGTATTCCAAGGCATCAACGAGTCAGAGCTCACTGGGAGGCATTAGTCTTGGAATTTGTTTTTCTACTTTTAAATGTCTATGTAAACAGAAGACTTTGTAAAGGAGAAGTGTAAACTCAATAAAAATATTTTCACAACATTTTTCATTTATAGTCTCCTCCCTTGTATTTTTTTAAAAAGATAAAATTTTGTAATAACTTCAAGGTTGAGCAAATGTCACTTCGAAGGAACCTTTACACCGGGGGGAAAATTTAGGCTTGACAGTATGACTTCTTTCAAACCATGTTGATTGAAGGACTAGCTCACCAACTTGGAAACTTAAGGGTTTAACTAATTTGTTGTATGCCCGAGCTATAATTTGGTGATAATGAAGATTACTTTCTAAATCTTTCTGTCTTCTTTCATTCAAAATTTCTAACTCTTGAGTGTATATAACAGCAAAATCCCTGAAACTCCAGTCCAGTTCACTTGCATGTAGGATCCTTGCTGATGCTACTTGAAGTTCAACTGGTAGGACAATTTCTGATCCAAAGACGAGAAAAAGGTGTTGCATTGGTAGCTCTATATTTGTTCACCCAATATGCCCATAGGACTTGAGGCATGAATTCGTTCCATTGCGAAGGTTGGTCATAAACCAACTTGCTAAGGATCTTGGTCAAAGTCTTGTTAGATGCTTCAACTTGAGCATTCTCTTGAGGATAATAAGGAGAAGATCTATAACTGTATGAAAATAAAACCCATGAATTTTCTACTTTTGATCAAAAAATAAAAATATATGGTTTATAATATAATGACATAATTGAAAATTGTGTTCAAGATTCTTATGACTTTCTTGCTAACCAAACACACAAATACAGGATTTTCATTAATAATCATATATTTTTTCTACAACATTCAAACAACACCAGAAAAATCACTTTTCACTTTCCTGTACATTAATTTCACGCATATAACTTTAGACCTTTTCTTGGATTCCAAACAGGGCCTAAAGTTTGATATCCATATCTTCTTTGCCTTGTAAAATTTACTATTTCAACCCTCTATCAGTTAAACCGATGAAATATTGAGTACAAAATTTTATGAAGAATTTAATTTTAGAGCACCAAGTAGCTGTCAACGAACCGAGCTTGAGCTCTAAATTTAGGTTCGCTAGCCGAACCTAAGCCAGAAAAAAAGCTCATTATTTTAACGAGCTTGAGCTGAACTTGGGTAGGTTCGGCTCGGTTAAAGCTCGACTCGATTTGTATATGTGATTATATGTTTATATTTTTATATCTTATATTATGTATTAATATTAAACACACATGTTAACATATTATATTACATATAATAATAGTTATCAACTATAATGTTAATACATTTGTATTAATATAAGCTTTTTTACGACGTTGATTTTTATAAGCTGAATTTTTTGCGAGTCGAGCTAGGCAAAGCTCGGCTCGGCTTGGAGCCTAGAAACTTTTAACGAGCTTGAGCCGAGCTAGAGATTTACGAGCTTGAGCTGAGTTGGGCAAAGCTCGGCTCGGCTCGTTTACAGCCCTACCACTAAGGCTCCATTTTTTTCACCCGAAATTTTCCGAGGAAAATATATTCTGGAAGAAAATTTTGAAATATATATATTTTTTTCTTTTTCTAATTTTCTACCGTTTGGATGTATTTGAATTTTTTCCTAGAATTTTGTTTATTTCGATGAAAAGTAGTTTTAAAAGGGACATTATAGATAAATGATGGTGGTGGAGGTGGGGGGTGGTGGTGGTGGTGGTCGTGGCGGTGGTGGTGGCGGTGTGGTGGTGGTGGTGGCGGCGGCGGCGGTGTGGGTGTGGTGGTGGTGGTGGTGGTGGTGGTGTGTTGTTGTTGGTGGTGGTGAATGAAACTCTTTTTCCTTTATTTCGGAAAATAATTTTTGCCAAAAAGTTGTGCAGTTGTTTTCCTCAATTTTCTGGATATCAGCAAATTTTTTTCCAGAATTTGAAATTTTCCCTTGAAACAAACACGAGGAAAATTTAAAATTCCTGAAAAATATATTTTTTCCTCCAATTTCTTGTGAAGCAAACACAGCCTAAGAGTAAAACATCTCAAATATGATTAAACTTTATCTTTCTAAAATAACAATAGAGATGTTGAAATCAACTGTTGATCTCGTAAGTACGGATAAGCCTGTTAACGGGTCGGATTTGGACCGAATCGTAACATATTTGAATCCGATAGTGAAATATGAAAATGTTGGATATTTTCAAGATAAGCTTGGTTTTTGTTTTGTGTAGAAAGTTCTTTTGTTGTGAAATCTCTTGTCATACATTGGTTAGCTACAAGAAAAGATGAGACTTTATATAAAGGAAGCTCTCTTTTGCTTATGTGTTTTAAAAAAAATGGAATGATATAGTGCATTGCATGCAAATGGCACTTTGTAAGCCCACTTTGCACTTAGCACTCAGATTCAGATCATTCTATCAATTCCATAGAATCCGAATTCAGGCATCCAGAATCAGCCAAGTTGGCTAAATAAATTTGAACCAGGTAACCGGTTGAATCGGAAGAGAGTGGGTGCCTAACACCTTCCCACTCTCTTAACTAAACCTCCTTACCCAAAATCTGGTTAGACCATCCTAAGCTTCAAATTTGGTTTAATTTTGAAATTAATTGTTAAAATCATGGGTGACCATTCACACCCGAATCCAATGAATGGTGGCGACTCCATACTTACCCGATCGACCTATGGTCCACCCGACCGTGGGGGTGATCACAGCACTTGGTCACATGAATGTAGTCTTGGTCACATCTTCTTCAGCTATGTGGATTTAATTGTAACCTAATTGGTCGTCCATGAATGACAGAATCTCATGGCTGGCTGCACAATAGATTAACTACTAGCATCACGTACTCATCCTTGGGTGTGGCTGTGTTGAGGTTTTTAAAGTCAATGCACACCCTCAACTTCCCATTCTTCTTCATGACCGATGCCACATTTGATAGTCATTCAGCATATCTAATCGATTAGATGAATCTTGTTATGAGAAATCGTTTGACTTCCTCTTTGATCTTGAATGTTACTTCGGCCGTCATTCTTCTTGGTGCTAGTTTGAATGGCCTATAGCCTTCTTTGATTAGAAGCCTGTGTTGAACCAGTACACCGCTTAGGTTAGGCATCTCATGGTAATCCCAGGCAAAACAATCTAAGAACTCCTTGTGAATGGCCACCAATTTCAGCTTGTAGCCTTCATCTAGACGATCACTGATAAATATCGGCTGAGGGTTCTCTTCATCCCTTAAGTTTTTATCAACTAAGGGTTCTTGAACCTTGGCTTTCAAATCGCCCATATTGACTGGTGCAGCCTCTAGATCGGTTTCTTCTTCTTGGGCGTCATTGCGTTCACCCACATAGTTAGCCTTCTTGACCGAATTTACCTCCATGAGGCCCTTCTCGACCATGTAAAGTAACACCTTCTGAACGGTGGCCTTAATCACGCCCAACCTCTCATTGAAGATGGTCTAGTCAGTCATCAGATCACCTCTTCGATGATGCACTTCTGGCTTAATTCAGTGGACGTGTCATAGGTTATCGCCGGCCTGGGCATGGTGATGATATCATTTCATTTTCCGTACTTGTTTCTCCCAACAAACTTAACTGGGCCGATATGCTCCCCATAAAAAGCAGCTTCGGCCATGTTTGAACTGGCCAGGAATGGCCGATCGTTTGCTCGGATGAATTTCACTTTGTCCCCATTCTAGAATATGAGGACTTGGTGCAGGGAAGAAGGTACACACCATTTGGAGTGTTTCTAGTCTCTTTCTAGCAAAGCATTATATCTTGACATTGCTTCCACTATGAAAAAGGCTGATGTGACCTTCTTGGGGCCGATCATTAGTTCGACCTATAGCACTCCCCTGGTGGTTGAGATCCTTCCTGCAAATTTGTAACAGTCACTTCAGTAAGGATTGAATCTCTTTTCGTCTTCCCATGATCCTCATGATTCTCATAAGTAGGATATTTACGGCAGTCCCATTACCATCCAGGATCCTGTTTATGGACATGTCGTCCATATGGGCAGAAATGTAAAGTGGTCTCAGGTGTTGAGTCATTTTGAGAGGAGTCTTCTCAAAATCACCCTTTTGGCCATTGATTCATTCCCTGATAAGGATTGAACCATAGTGGTCATTTTTACCTTTTTCAGTGTCACGTTGAAGGATTTCAGGATTGATGTAGGCCACAACCGTGTCGTCGGTCGTGTCATCCGTCTCTGGCATAGCATCTCGAGCCTAGAATTCTGATGGCAACATGAAGGTCATGTGTATTCTACATTGACTAGGGGAAAAGACCCAAAGGTTATGCTATGGGCTTTGGTCGAGCTGTTGTTCTCTTCTCTAGATGTCGTATCCACATCTTGGCCAAATTCAGCCATAAGTTCCTCAACTAGGAGGATGTGAAGGCTTCTTCAGAGTTGCTTTGGTCTTAGCCTCTGCCTTCCCTTTACCGATCCCTGATACTAGTTAGCTAGGGGAGTATTTGACTTTGACCCCGGCCGTTTCTGTTTGTTCCACTTTGAGATCCCTAACCTTGGCTTGCTGATGTTGCTGACGTCGTTTCCGAGTTTTGGTGATGGTCAGATAGGGAGCTGGAAACTTAGGGAGGACCACCCTATGCCATCGGTCATGTTTAGAGGGCGCACCATCCTTGGCTGCTGAGACCTATTGGCCAACATTCGCCATGGCGTCTGATGTGTGAAATATAACTGATAAGTGCCTAGCACTTACCATTTTAACCTAGTTATTCATGATTATTAGTCTTTCTTGTCAAGCTTAATTGAGAG
>JAUPMG010000020.1:6005212-6038239 GCA_031762675.1 Pachysandra terminalis
ATTCTTTCTCAACAGCTTCTTCCACATAACACAAGCATCTTCCACCTTTCCCTCTTCACACAAGGCATCAATCACCTACAACAAAGTGCCGAGCTCGGTATGTATTTCTTCTCAAGCATATCGTCGAGCAGATTGAGAGCTTCCCCGGATTTCTTTTCCTTACATAAAGCTTCAATCATAACTCCATAAGTGACATCATTCGGATCAATGCCATTCTCTTCCATTTCATCCATGATCTTAACTGCATCCATTAACCTCCCTTGCTTGCAGAATCCATCCATCAAGATCGTATACGTAGTTGCATCAGGAATCCAACCTCGATCCAAAATCTCATTAAAGATCTTCTTCGCTCCAATCAAATCACCACGCGAACAATAGCCGCCTAAGATAGTTGTATAGGTCACAACGTTTGGAATCATCCCCATCGCAGGCATTTCATCCAAAACCCTAATTGCTCCTTCCATATCCTTGCTCTTACAGAGAGCTTTGATGAGAATGTTACAAGTGAAGACATTAGGGATTATCCCAAACTTGTTTTTACAGTTCTTGAACAACAAATGAACCACATCATATCGTTTGTTTTGAATCAAAGAGTTCAAGAGCGTATTGAAGGATCTTACCGATCTCTCAAAACCAAAGTCTCTGATCCGTAGAAACGTTCGAATCGCTAATTTCGGTTTGCTCGCGATTCCGTAGTTGTGGATCACTGTAACGAACAAGTTTTCTCCGCATTTGATCTCTGATTTCTGCAACTGCGACATTAGGGATTCCATCTGTTCAAAAGCTCGAGCTCGAGAGAGCCTCTCGATCATGGCGTGGTAGGTATCGTAATTATGGGAAAATCCGGGGTGAAATTTGCAGGCGCGGTCGAAGATTTGGAGGGCGAGGTCGAGGTTTTGTTGACGGCTGATCATGGAGACGAGACGTTTAGGGTAGAGACGAACAGGCCAGGGCTTGATCGGCGGAGTGACGATGTAGGATTTTAGTAGCTCCTCTTTGGAATTAATGGTGGAGATGTGGTGATGGGAGGGGTGGGTACAGACGGGATCGACGGTGGAGAACTGGTCAGTGGAAGTTGAGAGAAGCTGGACGGTGGAGATTGATTTGAAAATTGAGATAGAAGTTCCCTTGATGAGATTATGAGGTCGCCGGAGAAGCAGCATAGCTCTCTTGCCGGTAAGAAGAGGAGGTGAAGCAATGGCGGCAAAAGATACAGAGGCGAAGGTGAAGTCTAAAGCGTGCCGTGGTGCTCAGAGCGCGTATTTCAAATATGTGTAACTTTTAAGAGTAAATTACAATTGTGGAACTATATTTTAGAGAATTAATGTTGACGTCGAATTTGTCCCTTACTTGAAATCAATCCGAGAGGAGCCAAGTTGCAAGCTGTCCAGTCCAGCAAGAATTTGGGTTCTTTGATCGTACTATCTCAGATGGCCTTTCTCTGATTAGTGGAAGGTTGTTGTGTCAAAGGGGACCGGTGTTTTCGGGAAAGACTAGTGTGGTGGATAAGACATGTATATAGATGGAGGAATTTCGGGTGGTAAAATACTCAGCTCAAGTATTCTGGAGTTCGAATCTCCTCTTTGTTATGCCCTCCTCCTATTCATAGAGGGGGAGCATGTCAGCAGTTGTGACACGTGAGGAGTCTAAACACTTTACCAACAAGAATGGAAACAAAGTAAAGGTCATCCAAGAATGGGAACCACTCACTAAAGTGGCCGAGTTAAGGTCTTTTTTGGGGTTGGTCAACTACTATAGACGGTTTATTAAGGGGCATTTTGGCTAAGCAACACCCCTAACAGATATGCTAAAGAAGACTACTCAATGGCAGTGGACAGAAGGGTGTCAACTTGCCTTTGAGGACCTAAAGAAGGTAGTTATGGAGGAATCAGTTCTAAGTCTGCCAGATCACAGCAAACCATACGAAGTGCATACTGCTGCATCTGACTTTGCTATAGGAGGGGTCTTGATGCAAGATGGACACCCTATAGCATACGAGAGCAAAAAGTTGAACGACATCGAGAGGTGATACACAATACAAGAGAAGCATTGCCTACGGATATGGAGGCACTACCTCTTGGAGTCAAGATTTGTGATGAAGACGAACAACATCGCTACAAGCTATTTTCAAACTCAAAAGAGGCCAAGTCCCAAGCAAGCTAGATGGCAAGACTTCCTAGCTGAGTTCAATATAGTTTTTGAATACAAGCCAGGAAGGACTAATCAGGTGGCAGATGCACTAGGTCAAAAGGCTGAATTAGCCGCTATGAAGATAGAGGAGTTAGCAACAACTAGTCAACTCCAAGGCACCATCCTGAATTGCATCAAAGAGAGATTAGAGAAAGACCAAATGGCCAAAGACTTGGCGGAGATGGCCCTGGTAGGAAAGACCAAGCGATTTTGGGTACGAGACGAATTGATATATACCAAAGGAGATAGACTCTACGTGCCTAAGTGGGGGAACTTAAGGAGAGAACTGATCAAGGAATGCCATGATAAGCGATGGGCTGGGCATCCCGGCCAACACCGCACACTCGCCTTTCTTGACTCAGCCTACTATTGGCCATAGATGCGCGAAGATGTAGAAGCCTATGTAAGGATGTGTCTTGCTTGTCAACAGGACAAGGTGGAGCAACAACGTCCAGGGGGATTATTGAAACCATTACCCATACCGGAGAGACCATGGGAGAGTGTCTCTATGGACGTCATCTCCGCCTTACCTAAGTTTGAAGGGCTCGATTCAATCATAGTGGTGGATATATTCTCCAAATATGCTACCTTCATTGCAGCACCAATAGATTGTACAACTAAAGAGGCAGCTCAACTATTCTTAAAGCGTGTGGTTAAGTATTAGGGAGTACCCCTCACCATCATTAGTGATCGAGATCTGTGATTCACATGAAGCTTTTGGACAGGGCTATTCAAGTTGATGGGCTCGAATTTACACTTCTCCACAAGCTTTCACCCTCAGACTGACGGGCAAACCGAGCGTATTAACGTGCTCTTTGAACTATACTTAAGGCACTTTGTACGTGCCAATCAGAAGGATTGGGGTCAAGTTGCTCGATGTGGCACAGTTCTCCTACAACCTACAGAAGAGCGAGTCTACACGTCATAGCCCGTTCAAACTCGCAACAGGACAACAACCCCTTACTCCACATACTGTTGTGACAGGTTACACAGGAAGGAGCACGGCAGCTTATCAATTTGCCAAAGGATGGCAGGAGAAAGTTGATATAGTACAAGTGTATCTCAACAAGGCAGCTAAGCGCATGAAGAAGTGGGCAGATAACAAAAGACGTCCCGTTGAGTATCAAGTTGGCAACCTAGTACTAGTGAGCTCCTACCCCAAAAATTCAAGTCATTAAGTAAGGTGCATAAAGGACTAGTACGAAGGTATGAAAGTCCCTTCCCTATCACAAAAAGGGTGGGAAAATTATCCTACCAAGTGCAGCTATCTCTTAGACTGAAGATTCATCCTGTCTTCCATGCAAGCTCTTTGAAGCTGTACCATGAGGATGCGGAAGACCCAAATAGAAGCATCTCAAAACGAGTACCAATAGCCATGGTCACTTTTTTCGATAGGGAAGTAGACTGTATCATTGCTGATAGAGTTATCCGACGACGTGGTGAAATGGAGAGGGTTAGTCAATAATGAGGCTAGCTAGGAGCGTGCTGACACATTGTGGCAGTTCGAAGAACAAATCAGAAGATTCCGAGAGGAAGACACAACGAAAACGTCGCCGACTTAGGTGGGGGAGAGTGTTACGTACTGCCTAGAAACACTATAGCATTCTCTCAACTATCTAGGAAATTCTAGAAGTTTTCTAGAATGTTCCCATGGAAGGGATTGGAAGGGAGAACATTGTGGAAGGTTCTAAATCTTATCTAGAACCTTCTCAGCTGTTGGATTTCCTACACTTGTTTCGATCTAGAACATCCATTGTAACCCAATGGCCTATATAAAGGGGAGAGCCCTCATTTGTAAATCACCTAAAATATTGTAAGCATTTAAGCTCTTGTGAATACAAAGCATCTCTCTCTTGCCCTTCTATATTTTTTTCTTCTCTAAAGCTTTTTAGGAGTTCAAGAAATTGGCTGACTTGTGCTACAGGGATCGATTTGAGCACAAGTGCAGCACGGTTGGCTTGGAAATTACCAAGGCCGTGACAGGGTGCCACTAATGATTATAGTTTTCAATTAAATCATCTACATGGATTGTTAGGGATAATTTAATGAAAGATCTAAATATCAATTTGTTAAAAAAAAAAATTGAAAAGTAACATATTCCCCAAAAGCTAAATTATTTCCTTCGATGTTATGTAAAAAAGTTTGACTTTTTTTTTTTTTTTTTTGAGTAAAGGTCAAAAAGTTTGCCTATTAGCATTGAAAAGGCTGAATGTTGATTATTATTTCAAATCAACTAATTTATAGTGGCTTGAGAATCGTTAGATCCCTCGTTATACTTCACCCGCTTGATGGCTATGATTTATGTTAAAATCCAAATCTCTTATACATTTGTAGTAATCTGATCTATGGTCTGCTGAGTTGGTCAATACCATGAATGGTCCAGATTTAAAAACTTCGTCATTCTCATGTTCCAGATTAACATGGCATGTTTCCCTTGCTTTTAAGCTTCCAGAGACACACCACCTCTCCTCCTGTATACAAGTGTCAGTCTATACAGTGCCACGCGGCTTATTTTCTGTAAGTACGGTTATACGTATTTTAAGTACTTCAGCAACTACAAATCCTTATCCAAGTAGCTGTTAGAGAGAGAGAGAGAGAAGCATGTCGGATTCGATGCTCGACCCAGATGAGGGGAGACTTTAACAGAGTAGGTCGAGGAGACCAAGCTCCACGACCAGCTCATGAACCCGGTTCAATCGCTCAAGCCACACCTAAACCGGCCACCGGTCGTATCAAGGTTTGTGTTTACATTCTTTCCTTTCTATTTAATTACGTGGGGGTATCGATTGATTTGGGTCGTGTGATGATGATCAGGTGGAAGAGTTTAAAACCGCACCTTTCGTGCACGAACCAGACTCGGCATTGCTACACGCGTTATATAGAATACCACAGGTGTCCCTCTCTCTCTCTCTTCATATTTGCCACCTGGCTATTTCCTTGTGTGTTTTAAGAGTAGATTGGGGGTGGTGTAGGTGTGTTCGAGCAAAGGGTGGGACTTGGGAGTGCACCAGAGTTCGAGAAGTTTGCTCGATAATATCGATCACTATGTCCTAGTGAATGGGTAATAAAAGAAAAACACAGCTTGTGTTGTGTCTTCTTTAAGTTTTGATAATCTGGGTTTTTGCTTCCAAAGATATAATTGTTTAGTTGGCATCGAGAAGTACTGGATTGTGTTTGTTGCAGATCCTGACTTGGAATGAACAAATAGAGCTTGGAATTTTTCCTGGTCCTCTCTAGAGAGAGAGAGAGAGAAAGATCTGTTATATATGATATATATGATCTGTGTAACTCTGTAGTAAAGAAATAAGTAAAGAACCCAGGCTATGGCAAAAGTTTTGAACTAAAAAGAAGTGGAGATGCGGGGTATCGATCCCCGTACCTCTCGCATGCTAAGCGAGCGCTCTACCATCTGAGCTACATCCCCATTTGTTTCTCTTGTTTCGGATAAGAGTATTTTTAAGCTTTTAACACCAAAAAAAAAACTCTTTGTGGAAAGGATCTATGTTTCTCAACTTGGTATGACACAGATGATGCTCGATACAACTCTCCCAATTGCTTCACTCTAAGGTGGGAACCAGGTCATCAGATTCACGTCCGGTCACCTGGAGTACAAGATGGAAAACAGAAAACAACGCCGGACTCTCATCACTCACCAGCAACGATGAATTTGACGAACCGAATTGACTCGGAAACTCGATTACTTCAAACCCTTCTTTCTTCAACTCGTCTAGGCAATCACGCATCGACGCCCGAACCTCACTCGCCGACCAAATCCTCGTCTCCTTTCCACAAACCCTCTTCAACGTCTTCGCCAGAGCTCCCATCTCCGACGGGTCGTAAAACACGTCCGACATCAACAACAAATCCACCTCAACCCCACTCGTCCACGACTCGTCCGTTCCCCAAACCAGCTCTCGCACCTCAACTCGGTCTCCGAGTCCGTTCTCGTCTACGCTCTTCTGCAACCCAAAAAGGAGCAGTGAAGTGTCCGTCAGAATTACTCGGGTTGCCCCAAGAAGTGATGCGGTTAGACCCGGAATTCCAGTTCCGGCGCCGAGCTCAATTACAATTTTCCCTTGCAGGTCGAACTCAACTCGGCCTTGGCTCGCCATCCACTCGGAGAGTACGAGGGACGAATCCCAAACCCAGGACCCAGTAAGAGCTCGACCCATGATTGTGTCGCACACATCGTTGAGCTCATGAATTATAAGTTTCTCGCCGGCGATTTCAACTTCTTTGATGCTCATCTCACAGAAGAGTCTCAGAACCTACACCAGTTGGGTTTTTCCTCCTCACCCTTCTTATCATTATTGTTAAGAATTAGTCTCCTCTATAGAATATAAAGATTATGGTTTAAAAAGCCTTTGTTCTAGATTCCTCCATGAATGAAATTCTGTCAGATGAGTTTTTTAACGGCCGTCATAACGACTGTTAGATTCGTCTAATTTTTTTGTTTTTTTTTTTTTTTAATTATTATTTTGGAACTTAAAATATATGATATTAAGTTCAAATCCTAATGGCAATAAAATGGTAATACTTTTGTTTAACTATTTTTGTAATATTTTATTTGGAGTTTTAATTGATAGTCTGAAGCTTTGTGTGTGAGTTTGGAATTGTTTCATATTGAAATTAAATGAATCAGATTCTAAATTTTTTATCAAATCTATTAAAAATCAAATCGGTCTAAGGCGACTTGGCACTTATAATATAAGAAAATTATCAAATTTCATCACAAGTCATTTGGGCTGCATTTGACTCGGCTTTTATAAGTATTTATTGCAACTTATAGCTTATATAAGCATTTTTTAAAATTAAATATGTTTGGTAGTGCTTATGGGTAAGTGCTTACCCGTAAGCAGTAGAGGAAGTCTACCCATAAGGATAAGGAAAAGCTACTGAGAGTAGCTTCTCTTAAGCTCTCTTATGCTTTAAGCTATTTCATAACTTTAGTAATATTTTTAAAATACTTATTTTACCCCTAAATTTTTATAAGCACTTAAAAAAATGTTATTTCTAAATTTTAATAATATTTTTATAATACCTATTTTACCCCTAAACTTTTATAAGCACTTAAATAAATGTATTTACCAAACACTATTTTCTTCAAATAAACAGTTTATTGATGCTAAACTTTTATAAGCACTTAAATAAATATATTTACCAAACACTGTTTCTTCAAATAAACAGTTTATTGATGCTGTGGTTAAATGCTCCCATTGAGCAACTTATCCAATGAGTGCTTATCCATAAGCACAAGCCAGGACAAACCAGCCTTAACATCTTTAATCAATGACATAACTGTCAATTGTTCACTCATCACAAGTTCTTTAACATCTTTAATCAATGAAATAGCTGTCAATCGTCCGCCCCAAAATGTAGGTAAAATATAAGAAGGGCTCAACTTTCTCACAATACATCTATTTGCAAACATGGGTATTTATTATATAAATGCATACTAGGGGATCTGATATCAATAGATATCTACCTGTACATAGGCAATATGTCTAATTTTTTGCTTTGTTGAGAGAACACACTACTCGTCAGTGAAATAACTAACTCTCTCATATATACAAATAAGTTACTTGTCTTGATGACAAGGGACAGTCCTTACACATCAAAGAGATGCCTAATACCTCATTCAAATGAAAAGGGATATTACTTGAACATCAAGAAGGTAGTTTCTATTTATATCTTATATTATTTAATTTTAGAATGAGAGATGTTTTTTTTTTTTTTTTATAACCTGGGTGTCCGGGCTAGTTTGAGTGCACCACGACTAATCTCTGGGGATCTAAAGATAACGACCGGGTAAGCCTCCTCCAGTGGCTCCAAGTAAAACGGTCCCCCACAGAATGGGACCCCAAACCTAATGCTTTATGAGACACCAGCTGCAAGTGACCATTGGGACAGCCCCTCAGGATTAGAATGAAGGGTATTAGGAACATCAACATGGTAGCTTCTATCCATATCTTATAATATTCAATTTTATATCTTTTGATACTCTGGATGGCCCAACCAAAAATGGTCAATACGTTGGCGCACTGGCCTTTTGGCACTCTGGTTGACTGCCTAAAGAAGGTTAATACTTTGGCTCCCAAAAAAAATCAATCACGACTTTTGGCATCAATTTCATGTCTTTTAGCACTCTAACCACCCAAAGAAGGTCAATATCACCTAAGGGCAATGGTCAATTTGATAACTCTTGACACATCGACTAGTTACCCCGAGATAACCAACTCGTCATTACTTATTATCTTTCTGAGGACTAACCACCCTGAGATGACCAACTCATCATTACTTATTATCTTCTAGAAGGCTAGACATCCCAAGATGACTATTATATCTCAAAGGAACTCGTCTTTATATATTATGTAACAAGCTAATCACCTCAAGATAATCAACTCAGCACTACAAATTATTCTCACTAATCTAAAATATCTCAACAAACTAACCACCTTAAGATGGTCAACTAGACATTACGTATTATTCTTAGTACACGTTATTATGTCACCAGACTAACCACCTCGAAATAATCAACTCAACACTACGTATTATTTCTCAACAAGTTATTATTTCAACAATCTGTTAACCCCAAGATGGTTAACTCGGTACTGCTTATTATTATTTCTCGAATGAGTTAGCTGCTCAATATGACAAACCAGATGTTACGTATCATTACAACAGCTCGACGACACAAGATGTTTCTTCATGCTCTCAACACATATCACTGATTCAGCTGATATTACTTCTCAGATATCTTTCATCATATCAACCTTGAAGACAGTATCCTTAAAAGCATTGAAACATTAAAATTTCATCAAGGGACAGAAAAGAGTTGCATACATTCAAGCTTTTTAGTTTTACACAGCCCCACCACCACCAATGCCCGGTTTTGTCTCTCTTTTCTATTAAAACGCAAATCTATGAACTTTTTGTCTCTCCAAATAAGTTACATGATGCCGAAACCCTGATCTTCGCATAAATACCTGCCACTTTAACATAAAGTCTACACCAAAGACCTCTCAGGACCATACGTATCAGTGCAGGCTGTGCCATCTGGCTAGAATTACCAAATTACCTTCTCAGTCGTTGAGGAAACCGCTATCAGGTTTTCTAATACACCTAGTGATCCTCCCGGTAGTCTGGGTTTTCTTTCAAGATAACAAACCCTTCAAGAATGGCTGAAAGTGGAATATACCTGCACAAAAAACACTTCCTGTTAGTTGTTTGTAGGAGTTAGATTATGGCTAACAGTACCCTAAAGATAAGATTATCAAGTAGTTTACTTCTCGGTAGCCAGCTCTGCCCTATCACCAGCTGCTAGAAGAACGGGGGTTGAATGTGTCTGAAATCCAGTTATAGTCTTAGGTCGACCCGCCTGGCCCACAACATCAACAGCTTGACCCACCCGAACAGGCACAGAAAGAGGTTTCAGATTCTCGTCCACAGTCAATAACATTCTAGGCTGTAACAACAAAGGATAGGATTCAGAGACAAAATGGTTATTCCGTATTATGTAAGTTGTGAACTGAAAATAACAAGGGAACTCAAGTTGAGAAACCGACCTGCATCGCCAAAACAAGGTAGTAGAGGACATAATGATATTTCCCCAGGATGATGGATTTCATATCAAGACATGCATGCAGCAACGTAATTAATCCGGCAAGGGCCGTCCTGGAGGGAGAAAGAAAAACAGGTATTGAGTGCTCATACTGAAAATAAAACAAAAGGCCAAAGTGTCAAACAGTGCCTTTTACAAGCCTGTGTGACATACTGAAACTCAATCAAAAGGATTTTGGGGGGTGGGAATCAGTTGTGGAGGTCATTACATCAGTTGGGATGTGGAGGTTATCCGCACTTGGATCAGGACAACGTTATGGACTCAAACTAATGACCGTACGGATTCAGGTCCACGTACTAACACCCAATTATAGTTTGCACCCAATAACCAATTCATGGTTCTATGTGAAACCTAAATGGGGACCGTCGGGTTTTCTAGTATGTGAAAGCAAGAACCCCTCTATTTGGTGCAACTACTTGAGCTGGATTTTGGCTCTCATGCCCATTTATTTATTATATCCATGAATGAATGTTGATAATCCTTGGGGATTTTCTACTTATTTAACTGATCCTATATAAAGTTTGGTCAAGTTCGGATCATCTATTCCATACCAAATAAGAAAAGATTTCTAGAATAGAATATGATTCGGAATATACTAATACCAATCTGTTGACCCCTCTAACTAAGTTATTTCAGAATTGTCCAACCAGTTCTAGTACGTGAGGCCCACATGCAGAGAAGGACACATCAGTCGATGGGAAGGAACCATCGTGCCTGCTTTACATGTGATCCATGTGACCTTAATGTGATTTATGCATGGTCCATAGGATCTAAGATTTCCTGGGAGGAAGAATGCTTACGGTGACAGTAGGAATCGATCAGAATGGTAAGGACCAAGAGTCAACAAGCCCTTCCCTAAATGTACAAGTCCTTGAGCGATCCGCACCTGCATATGCAGCCAAACTGAATATCGCTACAAAGAACAGAAGGAAATGTAGAAAGGTAGGAAGAACAAAAGTGAGGAGCATACACAGAAAAGGAGGCTGGCATCTTTGTAGTAATAGCTTGAGAGGTTACGAAGCATGCCTGCTATTCGAGCATTGTTGGTTCCTGCACCTATCAGACCTAAGGAGATGATCGCAGCCTCCAAAATTCAGAGAACATTTTAGTATTTTGACTTCAAATATGGGGAAAAAAATAAAGGATTACAGTAAACCACATTAGGACATACCATTGCAACTTCTGTATCTGTATCATGGCTGAGTCTACTTAACGTGTCCATAACATTGACCTGGTCAGAACATACAGACAACAATAGTGAGGTAGAAAGATTATTTATCAGAATCAACAAAACAAGCTAACTGCTTGACCCAGAAGCAACCTGCTTTAACTTTACTTGAATGAACAGAAAGAGATAATTGTTAATTCTAGTGGAAAATGAAACCATAAGAGTACAACTCCCAATCAAGGCTACAAAGCACTCAGCTCGGTTCCTTCCACGAGATCAATTACCTTTGGATTGGATATGCAAAGGAGACCAAGAGCTAAAGGAACTGCCCGACGGATGTTCTGCTCTCCGTACTGTAAAAGATGCTCTAACGAGCGAATGGACATATCAAGGCCCAGTTCTTCGGCCATTGCTACCATAGCAATCCCAAGTACAGCAGGTCCCTGATGGTTCTCACCCTTTTCTAGATGTTGGGCACAGTGCCCAAGAAGATTTTGGACCTGTATGACAAATGAAATTTAGTAAGTTCTACTAAACAAAAGTAATATGGAAGTGCTTCAGGTTGGCATAATAGAAGACCTTGAGCACATTCCCAGTTCCAGCATAGGCACAAGACAGTAGAGTCATATCACAATATTTTCTGATCTTTTCATTAAATGTCTTGGAGACTTCTGCAGTGGCCTCTACACTTTCCTGTCAAACACACAAACATGTCCAATAATAATTAGATTGAACAAGGAGTATATTTGCATGTCTTCTGACCTATCTGGTCCATGTGGAATAGAGAAATCGAATATATTTTAGTCGAGGAATCTTAACAAAGAGCAACTAAATTTATAGTGGATTACATAAAGCCCACAAGACTTGATGACTTAAGTTACCTGTTTTCCAAGATAAAGAAGGCCAAGGGCTAGAGGAAGAAACCGAATAAGAGGCTCCCCTAATTCTGACTCACTCCGGTCCATTAACGCAAAAATTATGGCCTGGGCAACCTCTTCGTTGCATGAACCCACAAAAATCAAGCTCAATGAGATTGCAGTGAATGCAATCACATCAAGTGGTGATTTTCCATCTCCTAGAATTGGGGATAACTTATGACGTATCTGTAGCAAAATAGATCAGTCAACAATAATGGGTGTGTATACATTTCATAAGAAAGACAATATAGTAGCCCAAGTTAATTACATTGTAGAGACCAACTTCTCTACTTTTATCAATCATTTCATTGACCAAAATCTATAAAAATGATAATATAAACACAAAATGCCCAACCATCCAATATAGTGAAGCAAAATAATGCATAGGAAGGTTCAGTTTGAGACAGAATAAGCATGACCTAGTTTGTAAAGTATTTAACCCACCCCTAAAGTCTGGTTTTACTCTTTTTTCACTGATAACACAAATATCTTTGCTTAACAGAGTTGCTTCATTTATGCTCTTAACCATACCATGGTTGGTTCAAGTCAGTAGCTGAAGCATTACTAAATTACTAGAGCCCCTTAGTTTAAAAATATTCAGACCCCCACAAATAGATTGATAATAGAGGTATCTACAGTTCAACTGATGAGGTGATTAATGCATGAAGCAAATCAAGCTGGTTCATTATCATTGAGGCGATTACTGAAGTGTTATAAAGGTGGTCCATTCCTTCAAAGGGAAAGGAAGTACAAAGCGTTGTCATGTCATGAAGAAGAACCCATTAACCATCACTTCTTGAAGTGCATAAAGGGGAATCCACCAACCATCCTCTTGCATTGTGAAGTGGTTTCATCTGTGGTATTATTTTTTTCAGCAAATAGGCATCCGCCGGGTGATGCCAGCAAACATTTGTCTTTGCTGGGCAGCAGTGTTTTAGGGGTATTGAACCCAGGGCAAAGTTATTCACAGATGTATAAATCATGTAGTGCTATGGGGTAGGGGGTGGAGGTGGAGGTGGAGGTGGAGGTGGAGATGGGGGTGGGGTTGGAGGCGTGTGCGGAAACCATAAGGGAAATTTCACTCATATGTATTCAGATCCTATAGGGGATTGACATGCAATCAAAGCAGAAGCAGCCTCTCTCCTTTTTTGTTCCAAGGGAGGATAACAGATTTCACTTATCAGATGGTGTAGCAGATGACTCAGCAATGGTTGTCGCTTGGGTAAAGGTGCACAGACAGGTTCTTCAAGATTATCTAACACTCAAATCTCCTACCTTAATGAGTAATGCCCTATTTTTGGGTGGGTGCATAAATTGGCTAACAAGTTGATGGATTTGATGGATAACCTTTCAAAAATGGCTGTTCATAGTTTATTCTATCACATTTCGTTATATATTTTTTTTTTTTTTGTAACCCATTTTTATTATTAATTAAATTTTGTTAATTATAAAACAGAAAAAAAAAAAAAAAAAAAGCACAGGTCTGTTGTAACTTTATTTTGTTATTAGCATGGTGATCTTGCTTTGATTGGGGCTATCTAGCCTGTCTCAGCCCATGTATTTCTGCCATCTAATTAGTCTTTGCTTCAATAAAATCTTGAGTTATCCATCAATAAATAAATAAATAAAGGAGGTAAACCATTTGTTGAATGGCCTGCATCATGGAGCAGCTACCTTGTCAACCATGCATAGCAAAACTGTCGAGATATACCACACTGATTATCATAATTATTCAAAGACAAAAGCAAAGGTAGTTTACCTCATGATTCTGAGCTCCTGCATATGCAAGGCCCAGGCCCATAATTGCACCAATTCGGATGGTTGAATCTTCTTTACTTATGTAATCCGCTAGAAGTGCCAATGCCTGAAAAAATAAATTAAATAAAATCTCAACATACGTGCCTAAGAAGTTCTGAGTAGAAAAATAAGAAAACTCACCGGATCACAATCATTCTTAATACCACAGTTAACAATCCCAACTCCTAATAATGCACCTGCAATGACATGGTTGTCATTGCTATGGAAGTACTTATCAAGTTGTGCAAGCCCAGAATCAACATCCCATAACAGGATCATACCCTATAATCAGGAAGCAAAGTAAGAATCACACAGTAAATAAATAAAATAAAATAATCGCTGATCTCGTAATAACAGGTCAAAATGAAAAGCTGCAACTGAACATACCAAACTCGCTGCAGCACTGGCTTTTCCATGTTCTTTATTCTTGAAAAGCCAGCTTCCAGTAGAACCACCGCTCGAAGATTCTGATGGAACAGTCATTAACTTATCCTGTGAAGGGGAAAAAGAGGGGAATTTTACGTTTATGAGGGAAATATAACTAAAAGAATACAAACCAAACGTAATGTATTACGTATATTACCTGACCAAACCCAGCATTGACAAATGCGTTGACAAAAGTAGCTGCCAGGTTCTGTCTAGCTGAATCAACACTTGCCCCTCCACTTGCCCGGCCTTCAAGCAAGTGTGCCTGGGTGACGAGATATAATTGCAGAAGTAGGGAGGCAATAGGTCAAAATGTATCACAAAGAGTTTTTATCATATGAATATTGTATGTTTAAAGGAATGGAAATCCAAGAATCTTATTAAGATATAAATATGGCTATGTTGAAAATAAATTTAAGTAGGTGCACACCTACTTAAATTTAGCACAAAGAATTTTTATCATATGACTATTGTATGTTAAAAGGAATGGAAATCCAGGAATCTTATTAAGATATAAATATGGGTATGTTGAAAATAAATTTAAGTAGGTGTGCATGGCTGTCAGGTAAGAGAGCATATTACATGAACCGTATGAATAGTGGAAAAAAAATGATAACCCGAGATAACAACACTCGACCGTGCTACTATATATATATATATGTCGGCTGAAAAGTGATAAACTTTTCAGGTGAATCGAGAATAAGTTGATTAAATCACTCACATCAAGCACGAGACAGATGTACAGGACATGAATCTTCCATTTTTTAATTTGTCATCTATAGAAAGGACTTTAAATAAGTACCCATACCTTGCTTCACATGAAGGTTCTATGAACACTATATATATGGTTTTTCATATCTGGCACAATGGTCCACCAAGAAACAGAAAAGATACTAAACCCACTCTTTCTAGAAACATACTAACAACAATAATAAGGGAAGAAGGAAAACTGGAATAGTATGTCCAATATATTCCCCCTCAGTTTTCTTTTACAAATATGAAGCTGAAAGTACTTTCCTTTGTTAACAGAAAATAAGAAAATTCTGAAAATTGATCCTCCAAGATCAATCCTAGCAGCAACCAGCTTAAGGGCATCAAAACTTCATAAAATATGAACATGAAGAGGTAATACTAGACAAGGAAACAGATATTGAATTTCAATGAGAAGAGAAATAGTAGTTGCAGTATGTCACAGAACATCATTAGGCTAAACCAATAGTTGAAACATTATATTGATATCAATACCTTGTAGATATCTTCGGGAGACTTGGGTTCCATCACTTCAATATCACGAGCAAGAGTGAGATACCCTTCACTTAACTTGGTGTTATTGATGATATCCTGCAACACCTCCCTGTCATCATCATCAGCCGCCATCTCATCATCGAGCTCAAAAGTCACACCCTGTGTTATAGAAGTACCAGATAGGAAACAAGTATCAATGGCCTGACAAATTGTGCAAATGAAACTGAAACATCTTTCAAGCAGAGTGAACAAACAAGTACATAATTTTATGAGAGGTCCCCATTGTCAGAAATCAACACTGTGGGTCCAAAAACCAATTCCTCTCCTGCAACTGATCCCAGTGCCATATCTTCCCTATCTCTTCTTGCTGAGATCCCAAACCAAGATCCCCTCAAAACCCAACCCCTCAAAGCCCACCGACTGAAGGAACAACTACAAAAGGATAGCTAGAAGCACAGGACTTCCAAAAAAGAAGGGAACACGTTCCCACAAAGAACAATAAATGACAAATACACACTCCATAACTGAGATTTGAAATAATAGTGAAAAAAAAAAACCCCACAACGTGGCTGACATTGAGCTCAAAATGCAAGGTATAGGATTGTATAGAAAGCATGCAAACTTACTGTATAGAAGATTTATAGAGAAGCTTCTAGTATCGTAGAACACTATAAAATGTGTTTCTAACAGAAACATGTGGCAATATAATAACGTGTACAAGGAGACTATGTCTATCAATAGGGGAAGGGGCTTCCGATAGAATGATCCTTGGAAAGGGACTTTCACATTCAATCTTGTTTAGTGTAATGGAAGATATTCACCACAACATGAAGGTGCTATAAGAAGACTATCGTGTAAAAAAAATGTTGTGCAACCTTCCTTGCTCCCATAAGAGCTAATGAGAGGCTGACTAGATGAAGTTTGGTGTTTTATACAAGCCACATAGGGCATACATCAGGAACAAATTGTTATCCAGTAATCAAAAATCATCTGTAACTCATCTCCGCTCATCAGAAATATATTTGTTAACTTTTCCCCTTTCATCAACATGATCGCTTTAGCTTGATTTGATATACAACACCTCCTATTCTTATCATGGAATGTCTTAATGCACCCAACCACATCTGACTCTGCAAGAAACAATACTAATTGAGTTTAGGGATGGGAGCACCAGTATTACTGGCTGAACTGATGAGAGAGTATAATTAGTCACCTCCTCATTCTATCCCTCAAGACATTATTGGTGCACAACACTTTCAACTATTTGCAAGTAAGTGCCCAATGAGAATCCCCTGATTTGTGGTCAAATACAGATTGATTGAAAGGGACTCTAAAGGATTTTTTATTGGCTATTCCAAATGTACCTTTAAAAAAGTAAGAAAGATATGCTAGTGACTCTAAAAGGGCCAAATATTCCGAAAATTGGCAGGCACTGACAGCATGCAAAATGATATAAATTAAAAGCACGGGGAATTTGAGATAATAAGAAATAAAAAAAACTTACATGTTGAGCAAGAATATAACAGAATTGCTTCTTTCGCAGCAGATCATCACAAGATGTAAACACCTGCTTCACATACTGCCAAGGCACATTGGGAAGGACAAGAATCGCATCAGACAAAATGAAAAATATTCATTCCTTTTTCATTTTATTTTAATTTTATTTGTTGGTTAATAGGTGATTGAATATGTTGAAGTATAGGTTGCAAAGTAAAAGAAAAATTTGGGAAAAGACTTTCAAAAATAAATACATGTCCCATTTGATAACTGTTTTTATAGCTAAAAGCAATCATATTATTGATTTCAATATCCACAAAATGTGCTGAAACTCCCAAGATAATTCCCACAAAATTCTATTTTAGACAACATTTCCCCATACATTCCTCAAAATTAAAACTTCAAGCTTTTATGCCACATTTAAGTTATCCAATCTCCCTATTTCGAATGAATGAAATTTCCATGACATCATAAATGTCTAACTGTGTCCAAATATAAGCAAACCTGATGTAATGTGTATTAAAGCTAAAACCTCCCGAAAAATGAACAATAAATAATAATAAAAAATTAAATGAAGAAGAAAAAGAAACAAGCTTAAGCAACTCAAAGATAGGAACAAAACTAGGTGTTCAGAACAGATTAAAAATATCCAAAATGGAGACAGTAAATGCTCTAGCAGCATAAAGCCAAAGCAACATGAAAGACAATCCATTTAAAAATCCCTCCATAAGGATTTAGATTCATCATTATATACTTGTCAAAGAAAGTAAACTAATTTGTATTTATTACTAGATACTGACCTGCATGTTATCCAAGAAGAGAGCAATCCGAAGTGCACTTGGAAACTCTTCAAACTTCATATAAATCATATATGCTATGTCCAACACTAACATATCATCAGGTCCAGGAAGGTAGCTGCAAGATGTTGTCACTTAGATTTGGCAGCCCCAATATCAAAGGGAAAGAGAAAAAAGGAAAAGAAAAAATCATATTTGTTATATTAACACGGCGGTGGTAGCAGCTGTAATAGTGACAACTACTAAAATGTCAAATCATTTGTAATCTATCTATAACCGTCAATATAGGGAAGATAAAGTCACAGAAAATATACGAATAAGATGGCATTGCTCATTCATTACAATGTAGTGATCTTCTCTCTTTTTTTCTCAATCAGTTCCGTGTGGCCTTTCAGCATAACATAAAACCAATGCATGTTTGTTCAATATGAATGTGAGCCATGACATTCCCCAGATTTCATTCCGAAGGGAAAAGT
Organism: Pachysandra terminalis; assembly: GCA_031762675.1. Lineage (NCBI taxonomy): Eukaryota > Viridiplantae > Streptophyta > Magnoliopsida > Buxales > Buxaceae > Pachysandra > Pachysandra terminalis. Next base: position 6,023,347 of record JAUPMG010000020.1, read on the forward strand.
TAGATAAGTTTAAACTGGAACTGGACTCCACCTATTTGAGTCACATTTTACTCCCAACATTTGGCAGGCATGGCCTTCCAGTAAATTATACATGGAAAACTCAAAGGACATATCTCATATTTCCTTATTCCAATATCACATAAGTCAGCAAATCTTCATGTATTGCTCATGGTTGTAAAAATATTAGATAAATAGAAATACATATATACACACGTATATAAGGGACGGTCAATTGGGGTAGGGAAACAGTAAAAACCGTAGGCTGCCACATGAAAATATGACTTGCGTTTGAGTGCAGCTGTAAAAAAAAAATACCCATCTCTGGACCCTGCTTTGGGGGACCTACACCGGATTTGGGTCCTTCCAAGCTTTGACCAAATATATATATATATATATATATATATATGAACGTGTGTGTTTTTGTGAGTTCCACGTAATTCCAACTTCCAACCAATTATGTAATACGTCAATAGGTTTTTGTGAGGGATAAAATATTTTGTGATGATATGACTATCAAGCGAGTTAAATAGATAAGATTCTCATAATATTTGCAAAGCCTTGACAAAACCTTTCCATCTTAAGGGTGTGCACAAGATGTAAAAGAATTAAGGGGTGTCATATCAGAAATGAGGTTTTAAGTGTCTGTGTGTCATCACAGCATGCACAATCCTTCAAAGGGAGTATTTGCACTCTTTTTTTCTATCCTATCTTTCATCTCTTTCAGGATGTTCAACATTTTTCCCGCTTAGATACTAATTTCAAGGTCCTTGCTCAAAAGCAACAGCCTAAGCAGACTGACTGTCCTTATTGAATTATCTCCCTTAAGCTTTGTTCTTTTCATTCTTACCGAAAAAAGGGGGGTTATCATACAAGAACAAAAAAATAGTGTTACTAGGCACAATAATTTTTTTTTTGATCGATAACGAAGAAATTGTATTAAAAGAAGGAAGAGGAAAACATCAAAGCATGAAGAGAGGGAACCAGAAGATCCATCTCAACAGCAAACAGAAAAAACAAAAAACAAAAAACAAAATGAAAAGATGAACAGCAGATACAAAGAGGGGACGACATCCCCTCTATAAGTAAGACGCAACAGTAGACCAATCCCTGCATATGGTGGAAATCAAGAAATCTCTGAACTCCGGCTTCACACTAGCCCAAGAAGCCACCAAGAGGCAAACTGAGTCCTCCAAAGACTGGAACCTCTGAATGGAATCACTAAAAATCCTGCCATTCCGCTCCGACCAAATCACCCATAAAATGGCAAAAAACACAAAGCTATACATGACCTTTCCCCTCGGGCTCAAAAAGGGAAATCTCCACCGCTCAAACTCCAAAATACTCCCCGGCATCGCCCACTGGCCACCAATCCGTCTCAAGAACCCCATCCAAACCTCCCTAGCCACAGGACACTGCAAAAATAGATGATCCACAGATTCCCCGTCCCTAAGGCACATGATACACACATGGGGGGAAAGGGCTGAGAACTTTCTTCTCTTTAAAAGCAAGTCACAAGTATTAATCCTGTAGTGCAAAGTAGTCCACACCAAAGCTTTAATCCTAGGAGGGATTCTTGGAGACCAGAAAATTTTAGAGAAGATTGGGGAATCAGGGACGTCCAAATCACTATGCACAAAAGAGAGGAACGATTTGGAGGAGAAGATACCATTAGAATCAGGAGACCAAATACGCGAGTCAGGACGGGCAGGGGAAATGCAGACTCCTTTAAGGAGATCAAAAACCTGAGCAAGCTCATCAATGTCACGAGTCCTAAGATCCCGTCGGAACGTAGGGTTCCAAACAAGGCCATTAGACGACCAAGAAAGAACATCAGCCACTTTGGCCTCCTTATCCGAGACAGTACTGAAAATACGTGGGAACAAAGAAGAAAGAATAGACTCACCCCACCATAAATCGAGCCAGAATCGAATCCGACTCCCAGAGCCAACCACAAGCCAACACTGAGGGTAGAACAAGGAAGCAAGGTCAGCAATAGCCTTCCACGGGTTGCACAAGTCATCCGTCCCAGAGGGTTAATGTCCCAGCCATTATTCGAAGAACCATACTTGCTAGAAATGACCTTGACCCAAAGGCTCTCACTGTCAGAATTAAAGTGCCAAAGCCATTTGCCAAGCAATGATGAATTACGGCCAATAATGTTTCCCAGATTAATCCCACCCTTCTTCTCTCTGCACACCACATCTCACTTGATCAAATGGTCTTACTTCTCACCACCCCCTTCCCAAAGGAAGTCCCGCTGAAGTTTCTCAAGAGTCTTAGCAACCTTGACCGGAATTTTAAATAAAGATAGATAATATATTGGAAGGTTAGATAAAACAGCTTGAATCAAGGTAATCCTACCACCAAAGGACAGATAAGTTTTCTTCCAACCGTCCATTCTTTTCTCAACTCTCTCAATGACCGGATCCCAAAAGGCAATTCTCCGAGGAGAGTCCCCTAAAGGGAGCGCCAAATACTTAAAAGGCCAACTACCGACCGAACACCCCAAAGTAACTTTCAACCCCGACACCATATCAAAACACAGGAGGATACATTTGAGCCAAGACACCAAGACCTTTCGGGGTTCAAGACACAAGATCATATCATCAGCAAACTAAAGGTGAGAAATCCCCACCTCCTCTCTCCCCACCGTAAACCCATGGATCATCCCCATCTCATCAGCTCTAGACAGGAAACAACTCAAAACATCACTAATTAGGGTAAACAGAAAAGGAGACGGCGGATCCCCTTGCCTAAGGCCTCTAAACGAAGAGAACTGCCCTCGGACACATCCATTAATGATCAAGGAAAAAGATGCAATGCTAATACATCCCATAATCCATCTACGCCATCACTCCCCGAAACATTTCCACTCCAAGACCAAATTAAGGAATTTCCACTCCACTCTATCATAGGCCTTCTCCATATCCAGTTTACACACTAAGCCTAGGGCACCGCATCTTCTTCTTTCTTCAACACACTCGTTAGCAATGAGGGCGCTATCAAGAATCTGCCGACCAGAAATGAACGCACTTTGATGGGTAGACACAATATCAGGAAGCATCCCTGTCAATCTAAAAGACAAGACCTTAGCGATGATTTTATACAAGCTTGTGGTCAAACTGATCGGTCTAAAATCTTTTATCTCCTTAGCCCCAATCATCTTTGGGATCAAAACCAGAAAAATATCGATTTGTAGTTTGCCTTAAAATGCAAAATCTGACAACACATTGAACCATGGGCTAATTAATTGATTAAACTAGAGAAACTTTCTGCAGTATTTTTCCTAATAGCACACCACTGGAACTTCAGTACTGACATTTCCCAGCCATATGCTTGTATACTTCTCATGGACATGTGTTTGCCCCTTCATTTTTATATTCCTGTATTATTAAAATTAGCTTCGCGTATCAAAAAATAGTATTGGCTAGTGATGCAACTTGCATCAATAAATTACACTGAAATCTTGGATGATATATGTAGGATGTGATTTCTCAAGGTCTAGAATTACTTGTAAAGGTGAGAAGGAAAAAAAATACAATATAATCATGGAGAAGAAAAAGTTTTTCGAAGCTCCATAAATAGTGGTTCACTCACCTTGCCGAACTTGTAAGATAAAGGCATGTCCTTTTGTAATTCGTAGCATCAACATGCTCAACCAATAAATCAAGATCTTCAACCTGGTGGCACTTTAAGTTTTAGTTTGAAATAAAGCATAAAAAGACAACAGCAATTCTTCCCACCTCAGAAAAGAAACAAGAATAAAGGGAATGGGACTTGCATATTACCTCCATTAGAAGATCCACAGCTTCCGGCTCAGCATTGTGCTGCAATGCAGAGAATTAAAAAAAAAATAATTAAAACCCGCAGTTTTCCTACCACAACCGCACACAAATTGAAATAAAATCATCAACATATAGTATCTAGGTTTTCAGAGAAACAGGCCATATAAATTTTTTTTTATTTTATAGGTGTTTTAGGAAATGCTTATGCTTTGAGGCTTGCTTCGAATTCTAAGGCACAAAGAGGCATATGCCTCACTCTTTATGCATGGGCCATGTTGCTCATAAACTAACCAAAACATAGGTTTCACCAAAATACTGATACTGGGAAATATTTTTCTTTATTGTACTATATGTTTGGTTGAAGGGATTCAGAGGGTGGAATTGGAATTGTGGGTGTGAAATTCAAATCTTGTGTTTGGATGCCTGATTCCTATAGGAAGTAATTCACGTGAGAGAAAAAAAGACACCCAATTCCAATGATCAATACGAATTACAATTTCTACTTGTGAGTCTTTATTGCGATTCCCACAAAGTTGTTCGGGAGGCATTTTTCCTGACCCACCACAAGGAAGCTTCGCTGAGGCATTTTTCCTGACCCACCACAAGGAAGCTTCAATGCGGCTGTATTTTTGCACATAATGATAATTTGGAAGTGGTATCTACTCAAATCATTATCAAGTATTTTTAAAATATTTATAAACGGAAAAATTTATACATATCACTATCAAAATAAGACCTCTTTCCATTAATTCAGACCAAGTTTTTTCCCGTGATAATTGGGAAGTAGGGCTGCTTTTGCACAAAATGATAATAGGGCAGTGGAGCCTACTCAACTCATTATTTAATATTTTTTAAGTTTTTATACAATCATTTTATAAAAAAACTTGTACATAGTATTATCAAAGTAAGCTCACTTCCCACTGATTCAGACCACCTATTTTCCCATGTGGTAGTTAAAACTGGCAATTTGTGATTCTACCCGCCAACTTGCCTTTACTAAGGGGGTTGGGCTTCTGGATACATTGGATAGTCATACCCTATTTATGGACGTGTTAAATGCATCTATATTATATTTTTTTTAAAAATCATATATTTTGTACATTAATAATATATAAAAACATACTTATACTTTTGTATGAAATAAAAGACGGTTTAATGGATTTGTCTCGTCATAGTTCAATTTCCAACTTTTCAGATTGAACAGATCAATACCGAGCCCTTTTTTCCCTAATAATCTCTTTAGGTGTAGCAGATAAGGAGGAGAGGGAGAATCTGTATGCCGCCTCTTTCTTCTCCCTCTCCCTCTAGTTATCTCACTCCCTTCCTCTTCCCATCTGCAGATTTAGGTTTATGCTATGTTTTTTTCTTCTTTTCTTTTTAATCTTTTTAAATTACAGTACGTAACAGTTTGTAACAGCCAATATTTTTTTTCCTCATTTTTAATTTCCATTGTACCACAGCCATATCCTAGAACGATATGGAACTCTTCCAATACCAGCAAGTACATACATACTGCTACCAGATGGTATGTGAAACAACGAGCCTGTTTATACGAGTTTAAGCTTGTTCCATTTGGGTCTATATTTCTCAATTCACTATTAAATGGACACGTTCAGATTGAGCATCAACTCATTAATACCCAATACCATGCCAATCCAGTCAGAACCCAACCCATTGCCAACTCTAGCGATAGCTCCCACTAGGGCTGTTCTTTTTCTGCGGGAAAGTTCCCCAACCAAATTTGTCTCGTATTTTTTGAGATGCCACCGATATTTATTATTAAACAAAGAACTAAATATATAATTATAAAACTAGACCCTCTATGCGGATTAGATATGTTAGGCCTGTTTCTGATTGCATGCATAGTTCTTTTGCTCTTCCCAATGAGCATGGACAACAAAGATGATGACAACCAATTCCAGTGTCAACCAAACACCAGAATTTCTATACATATCAAATGAAAATCTATTGGGTCTGGTTCATCTGCATTGCAATTTCATGGATTTTCAAATTCAAGTGATTCAAAAGTACCCTTTATGGATCACAGTGTCAGTCAAACACCAGAATTTCTATACATATCAAATGAAAATCTATTGGGTCTGGTTCATCTGCATTGCAATTTCATGGATTTTTAAATTCAAGTGATTCAAAAGTACCCTTTATGGATTTATAATGGGTACTTATTTTAGTTAAAATCCTTTTCAGGTTCGAACAGAACAGAGATTAGGACACAGATATTCAATGGATTTTTTTTCCGATGATTATGTCAAATGGATTTGGGGGTATTGTTTTTCTAAAGCTGTGTTCTATTATTTCTTTCCAGCTGTTAGTTTTAATCAAAATCTGCGAAATGAGTTGACATTCAAATATCAATTTTTTTCTGATTCATAAAAAAAAAATGTAGATTTTAGATCCATCATTTTCTTGTCTTTCCTACATTTATTTATTCTTAAATAATGGTAAGATTATGCATTGGTAAATTATTTATACATTGTTTCATGTATAATTGTTTCAGATGTATAGCATGCACGCACGCACGCACGCACGCACACACACACACATTAAACACATACATATATCAACTTATAAGTCAGCTAAACTATTGCTTGATGAATAAGAGCATTTTAGTAATAGTAACAGAGAAAAGGAAAATATACATAAGGACCCCTGTCAAATAAGACCAAGGCCAGGCCGAACAAAGAAACTACAAAACCACAAGGACACTGAACCTTTCACCACTAAAGCAAGACCCAACTCCACACAAATTCCTGTGCACGTCTCTTTATAAGGCTATCTTCTAGTAAATTATCCAATATAGATGCCTTAGATTATGAGATCTTCATCTTTGATGTGATTGAATGACAAGGGAAAGCCTCCAAGAGTTGTAATCTTTGTTTCTCATCTAATCAGTGATTGCAGAAGAATCCCCTTCCACTTCAAGACAGCCCATATTCAGCTTTGATGCTTTGTTTATGACAAACAAAGAAGAAAGTCGGTCCAATGGATGTTCCCAATGTCGATTGACCCCAACAAAGAATGAATGATCTCTCCCTTGTCATTTCTAAAACCACTAATACCCAAAGGTCAAAGATTTGCGGAAAGAACTCTGTTTTACAAATCGACACCTAGGTGGTTTCAGTAACAGATGGTGATCAGACACTAATTAACAGGAGTTACTACAAATCCACACCTAGCTGGAAGGCAATTTCTTCTGTATGTGATAATTCTCAGAGAGGGGAAAAATTCAGAGTGGGGTTGGCAATTCAGTAAGATTCTGGACTCACATGGTGTGGAGATGTGTCGTACTGGCATCGTTTCCTAAATCTATTCCTGGTGTCCTTGTCGAAGGAGGCCTGGCTTAGAAATCTTATAGTGAAGCAGCAAGGGGCTATAAACTGGAGTATCTTGAATTTAGAAGAAATCTTTGAAATAGAGAATTAGAGATGGCATCTCTCAAATATCCCCTCCAATCTAATAGGTTGGGAAACAGATCTGATAGTAGAACTTGGAAACGAAGTCAAGGTGGAAGATTTATACTGAGATCTTTCTTCTATTCCTTTGTACGAGGAGTGGGTCGGGCCTAAAAAGCTGATTTGGACAGACCAGATACCTTCCAAAATAGCTTTCTTTATGTGGACTGTGGTCTTAGATAAAATCTTGGCTATCAACCATCTGATCAATAGAAGTTGGGTAATTCCCAACCGATACATAACGTGCAAGGTAAATGGGGAATCAGTAGTGCGTTTATTGGTCCATTGTGGAGTAGCAAACCAGGTGTGGGACTTTTTCTTGAGAAGATTCAACATGAGCTGGGTAATTCCTAGAAATTTGAAGAAAGCTCTAAACAGCTGGGGGTAGCAAAGTGGGAGAAACCGAAAAACCCTGCTATGGAACCTATGCCCTGCGGTGATACACTGGTCATCAGGGAAGGAACGGAACAGACGCATTTTTGAATTCAGAGAAGTTTCATTTTTAGATTTTGTGGGAGGGTGGGATTTCTTTAGGGATGGTGATCTCGTTATCTAATTATGTAAGTTGCTGTAGATAGCCTTCTCATAGAGAGAGCTGGGTACTATAATTTGTGTACACTGCTTGTGTCAGATCTCAGTTTGTTTTATTTTATACTTGCAAGATGTAACAATCTTTACCTATTATATAATATCATCACACTTTCACCAATCAAATAAAGAAAAATGAATGAGTTCCTAATGCTTCACCTCACCCCTTAGCTTCTTAAAATAATGATATCAATGCATCAAGAATTAAAGCTTAGATCTAACATATGTGAATCAATCAGAAACATTCCACAAATCCTATATGGAACATTGAATAATAAGTCCATCAGAATTAATTAGACAGAATTAATTAGAAACTGTACATGAATCGTACCTTCATGTGAAAAGCAACAATTTGTTGAACAAGATCCATTAGGTCATCAATTGTGGACTCGTCACTCTGCCGGGATTCAAACCACAGAAGCAACAATAGTTAATATTTTGTAACTGAACAAAGAAGATAGTGCATACATACTACCCCCTTCAAGTAACTAAAGACATAAATATGGTGCCTGCAAGCCATAGACTTTAAAAGGAAAAGGCCTAACCTGTCGTTTCGTGTACTCTTGTGCAATTTCGCCAGCTAGGTTCCTGAATGCAAATTAATTAACCATCTGTGGTGAGGATTTCGTAATTGAAATCTATATACTCTACAATGGAACTACAACAACAACAACAACAACAAAATGCCTAGTAGAAATCGGCAATACAAATCCTGTTTCACCATCCTAATCTGTCAAAAACCAAAATTGAGATAGTGGTTCAGGATTCATGTCATAAGAATTTCAGTAAACGTTTTATGCTTGCTGCCAACATGACGCAACCTTCCTTTGTCCAGGCATAGGATCAGGCAATGCATAAAAGATATCACATGGAATTACAATCACTAAAAATCTAAATAGAGTATCAAGTTTACTCAGCTGGAGGATTTAAAAGATAAAAAAACATTTAAACATCAAAAGGATCACCAAATAGAAAACATCTCTAGCAATCAAGAATCCAATCAAAACACAAATCTAAAATAATAAAATCATCCAACACTAATTAGTTTCCCATAAACAGCATATTTCATGCAAGAACACTAAATATGTGCATCCCGTTGTCAAACAGATACAGGTTTAGATCAAATATGATAAATTTTAGATCGCATTTATACATGCTGATTAAACATTTTTTCACAAAACGAATATGCAAAGATCACCATGTGCTCATGTCTACGTCCAATAAAACTAATTTGGACAGTACGAGTCAAAAATGTACTCAAAAGAGTAGAAATCAGCCAAATTTGTTTTTTTTTTAAGAAAAGGTTGAGAAAAATTTATTGATTAGAAAGGTAACTACACCTAGAATGGGAAGAACTTACGTAGTTTACTCCTCATATTGAATCCATCCAAAACTCGAGTGCAAAAAAGCCTAACAACCTAGATGCATGCTTGAATTCATTTATAAATATAAGCTCCAAGTTACACCAAACTACTTAGATCTAAGACCTTTTTTGAAACAAACAAATTTTATCAAGAACAAGCTCTGAAACACAACCCTGTGACCTTTCAACTACTCTGAGACTAATCTTTGGGGTTCTCCAAAGGTTTAGCTCGAAGGATTTTCTATTGATTTTGAAAAACTTTCTCCCCATTTAGCCAAAGGTACAAATCCTAAATAATTGCCAGACATGTCAATAGAGAAAAGAAACCATTGTAGGGGCTAGAAAGACGAAATCTGGTGTCAGTCAACCAAGCACCAAACATCAATTAGACCGTGTATGTCAAATCTTTTCTTACCAACCCCACCCATGTGAATTGCAAAATGTACACCCATTTAGGAATATAAACTAAAAAAATGAATTAAATTTACGAATTTCTTTAAGTAATCATAATTTTTTGTAACATCCTCCCAACAACAAACTCTATTGCTCCTTTGAACTCTGTTGTTATCCCAATTATTTACTTAGATGAGTTGATGATGTTCCAGTTCTCTCTCCCAATATCTCTACAACCACTTCCTGTAAGAGCTTTGTTGAATGCGACCAGCAATCTAAAGCCCAAGACCCATTTGCTTTATTGGTGTGCAAACAACCTCCCAATCACCAAAAAAGACCTGAAAGCACATCGCCCTTACAACTTCACAAATAATTGAAGCTTTTCAAGTCCATTTGCCATCAACACTGACATCTGGAATCATGACATTAAGTGCGATTGATAGTGCACCCTTATTAGGGTGAGAACCCTCCCTAAGAAAGATAGCCGTTCTTTCATGTTGCTAAGCTTCTTTCTATCATCCACACAAAACACACACACACATCAATAATTTAAATCATGCTCCCAAATGAATCCTGACATTTGATGAGGGAAGGATACACGTGTGCTATAGATCACTAAAAAGAATCCCCACACATTGTGATTTGGATATGTCATGCAATGGGATAGATTTCTCTCTTGTTGCACTAAAATAGTGCTTTAGTGATTTGAATTTGAAAAAAAAAAAGTCTGAAAATGTTAATCACCTTTTTCAAGCATGACCTCTGCTTCACACGTCATTTTAACCCTCTGCCCGAATATGTTTTGCTAACAAAATCCACATTCCAAAACATAGATCTAGTTCCACTGAAAAAAAAAAAAATCAAACAGCATGGTTCTAAACTCCCCGAATCTAAAATAAAAAATAAAAAAATGCCCCAAAATTTCTCCTTTTTTTTTTCAAAGAACAGAGTCTACTTTACAATGGTATTACCCGTATCTTGAAAATTTTCTGTATCATATTTAACAGGAAATATCGTGATGAAGAAAGTCCCCATGGATTTTCCCTATCGGAAAAGTGGAAATCTTTCCCTTCAAATCCAAACCTAAAACCATGTCTTAAGGGGCTTATAGTTCAAATATGTGTGGAAAAAATAGAAACCATAGAGACTGACTAATTTCTCTTATCTACTGATAACAGAATGAAATGTTAGACTGCTATAGAAATCAGTCATCACATTATACATCAATAAAAGCTACTCCATTTAGCCAGAATGAGGATATTAGAGATAACATTCTTGACCAGTACCTTCCAAAAAGAAAAAAACATTCTTAACCAGTAAAAGAAATTTTAGATCAACAAAACCTGCTAGTATCAACAAATTATGATAGTGCACCATCACTTGACAGTATCCTTTTGGGTCAGAAGACACTAACCTGACATACTCATGACCCCATGAACCAATATCTCCCTCTGAACCTAACAACCTGTACTTTAGGCTTTCCTGAAAGAATCAACAAGAGAACAACCAATTAAATCATCCTCAAGAAACAGTAAAGATTCACAATACATGTAACCGAAATTAGTATGTAGGTCACGGTAAAAAGCCAACCATATTATGGCAGATAAATATTTTAAGACAAATGGTAATAATAAGCTTCACGAAGAATTAATAACTTGTAAAGAGGTATATGAGTATCTAAGCGAGTACGAGCAACCAAAAAACCCACGAGCTGGTTTATTTCATTGTTCCTTATATTTTTAACTTTCATTCCATTTTTTTTGAAAAGCAAAATGCATTGAAAAGGAAACGAGAGAAGGGAAAAACAAAAGAATGAGTATCAAAATGGGTAATAAGACTACGGATCAAAAATTGCTACTGGAAAGAGAGGGAAAAGGAAAGCAAAAGAAACGAGACACTGTACTTCTCATGTTTAAGGCTGCCAATTCATAACCTTCCAACTCACTAGGTGATCTTTCTCAACCCCCCTCCCAATGGTCCTAACAGGCATTTGAAACAGTAATATGAAGTAGATCAGAAGATCAGCTAAAAAGATCTTTACGTGTAATGCGAATTCCCTCACTATTACCACCAAAAGTCAAGTACTGCTTTAATCAAGCAAGCTTCTAATCTATGCATTTGAAACAGTAATGTAAAGTAGATCACAAGATCAGCTAAAAAGGCCTTTATGTGCAACACAAACCCCCTCACCATTACCACCACAGAGCAAATATTACATCCATCTAGGAAGCTTCTAATATATTATCTACACAATTTATCATCATCACCATCAACATATGTCTTATCCCAACTAGTTGGGTCGGCAACAAGAATCTTGTTCCTCCATCCCAATCTGTCAAAAACCATACCTTCAGTCAAATTACGGGTATGCAAATCCTTTTTTTTTATCAGTAATTAAAATTTTACTAATAAGTGCAAACGACTATAAGGGTACAGAACTAAGCCACTCTAAGCAACACCAAAAAAAAATGTAAACAGGTTTGTGCCCCCTCGGTTTCATCTCCTATGCTCACCTGTCTTAATCCCAAAATAACCACCATCTATAATCAAATTCTTCAAACGAAGTACCCCTAAATTCACTGAAATTAGATGCCCAGAGAAATAGCAATGATACGGCTCTATCAACCATATTTTGGAACTCAGTTTCCTTGCCTTCAAATGTTCGTCGGTTTCTTTCGCACCATGTCGACCATGGTTATACTGCAGGACATAAGTTCCATAGTATTGAACTCCTACGCCCTCCCCTCTTTATTCTCCTCCACCCCCAACTGTTACACATCCCCTTCAAATCCTTTTTGATCGACTCCATCCATGTTCAGATGTTCCTTTGGGTATTCCCCTCCCCCTATTAGAACCTTCAATGATTTCTAACTTACACATTCTCATAGCTGCTTTCTTGGGTCTTCATTTTATACATCCAAACCATCTTAACCAGCTTTCCTATATCTTATCACCTAATTGAACCATAACCAAACAACCTCAAATATGTTCGTTCCTCACCTTATCTTTCCTAGTTTCCCCACACATCCATCTCAACATTCTCATCTCAGCAGCGTTCATCCTATGCATATGTTGCTTCATTGTTGCCCAACATTCTGATCCATACAACATAGAAAGTTCAATGGTTGTCCAATAAAATTTTCCTTCTAATTTGAATGTAACATGTCAATCGCACTACATATAACACTCTAGAGCACTTCCCCACCAAAGCAATCCAATTCTAATTCAATGAACACCATCCTCTCTCTCCATAACCCTAATTTTCCATTTACTCCCTCTCTAATTTGGTCTACCAAAAAAGTAAAAACTACATCTGCAAAAAGCAGACACCAGGGCACCTCCTCTTCAAAACGAGTAGTTAATTCATCCATAATTAAAGTAAAAGGATAGTTACCACCAAAGGAGGAACCAAGATACCTTAGGGGAAGATTCACTTTTAGTCCATTGCTCAAAAAAAGGTCAAGAAGTGATTATATAACCAAAAATGTCCCCATCAGAAGATAAAGTTAACCACGAAACTGAATGTTTACAAGCATTACTGATTTTAAAAAGGAATTTAAATTGTACCCGCTCTCCTTCAGCTGCCATTGTCAGGGCCAAAACTGAAAGTATGTCTGCCAGGTATTTCTGCAATTAAGAAGCAGAAGAATTATCAAATTAGAATTAAAGTAGAGAAGTACATACCACTTTTCATACAATTACAGAAAATTCTCAATGAGAAAGTTTGCACCTTTAGATCTGAATCGGACATTATTTCATAATATGCTTTTAGCGTTCCATAATGTGGCCGAAGAAACTTCAAGGGCTTGGGAACCGAAGTCATCGAGCTTGTTGAGGTTCGGATTTCCTGCCTACAAGAGCAAACATATGCACCGTTAAACTAAGATGCATAAAGAAGCTGTTTCATGCATCCTTGCCATCCAGCACACAAAATTGTATCAATGCAATCACGCCCATGAAATGTAACAGTAGACTACCACACAAAACTTATATCATCCCACAAATACTGTATATGAAGAGCAAGGTCAGCCAGAAAACTCTAAAAATGGTTTTTTACACAATCACTGTACTATTGTCATCCCCTAGACATTGCAATAGGTGGATAGGTTAGATTTTAAGTCACCATATGAGCTAAGTTAGCTTTGTTAATTGTAAACGTAATAACAATAAATCCTTCAAATATATACTAGGAATTTTAGAAACAAGATATAAAAGAATTACAATGGACCTTCTAGTCTTATTTACTGGACATTCAACCTTTTCTAGCCATGTGGATGGACAAAATAAAGAGCTTCAACTGTCTATCTGATGGGCAACCATCTTGATAGAGCACAGAAATCATGAATAGCATGTGACATTGTGCCCTATGCATTCTGCATCTAATAAAATTTTGTCAATTAATGTAAGTGTTAATTGATGATATTGCACCTTATCGTCTAGGCAACAATATGCGCCTATAGAAACCTGGTCAATTGCCAGTCTTCTAGCACCTTTTGACTTTACTATATATATATATCATAACCCACACCCAAAGGAGCCATCAAGGGAAAAAAGCCTCTTTAATCATATACTTACTAAAAATCCATTAATTGCACAAGATAAATCATACCAACTGATAGCTATAAAAAAGCATATCTAAGCTTTTCATATTCCTAATTCAAAAACTCAATCTTTTTATCGACAAAAAATGTAGTATTTTAACATGATTATAAAAGGAAGCTATGCTTTTTGTACACGATAAGTTAATAAAAGAGAATATTATATTAATATTATTCAAAAAAACCATACCAACCTTCACAAGAACCTTCAATCGACCACATGACAAATATAAATTAAGCAACGAGACTATATGATTTACTAATCCAATTGTGCCTTGGTCGTGCTGTGCTGTGTATTGGATTAATAAAACACATTTAAACGCTCTTTGTGTTGAAGTAAAAATAAGTTCAAAAAATTGTTGTTTACACATTAAACACGTGACCTGGGAAGTTCATTCCTAAGAATTATATCTAATGTTGGACATCAATGCATATATTAAGTTTGGACATTGAAAGGTCGAACGTCTACAACTCAATGGAAGTTTGAACAAACATCTACTCAACAACCTGCAGCCAAATATTGATTTACTAATCCAATTATGCCTTGGCCGTGCTATGCTGTGTATTGGATTAATAAAACACATTTAACAGCTCTTTGTGTTGAAGTAAAAATAAGTTCAAAAATTGTTGTTTACACATTAAACACGTGACCTGGGAAGTTCATTCCTAAGAATTATATCTAATGTTGGACATCAA
>JAUPMG010000020.1:6084905-6095178 GCA_031762675.1 Pachysandra terminalis
AAAATGCTTAAAATCCGTAAATCTTTTTCTAAACACTTGAAATTTGAATTTTAAATCACTTATTTTGTAAATTTGTTTCAAATGTCATCTTGATATAGATTTAGTGAAATTTGACATGTTCTTCGTCAAAAATTGCTAAAATCAAGTGAAGGTACGTTACATTCTTTGGTTCTATTTGCATTAAATTGTAATTCCCATGCCAATTTACATATATGATGGATTCGCATGCATTTCATTACATATTTATTGATTTGAGAGATTGGAACCACGAAAAGTTTGGAAAAATATAATTTCTTGGATTTTCATCAATTATGTAATGTTTGATAATTAAAATATTTTAATTACTTTATAAAATTAATTAAAAATATATATCAATTTTTTTTAAAAACAGACTTTAATGGTTTCAAATGTTTGATATATAAAGTAGTAATTTCATTAAAATATCACCGATCAGTTCAATCTTTTTACCAAATAAATACTAACAAATTATTAAAAACTTTATTTTTACTTGAAAACTGGAAAAAAAATTAAAATATCTTAAATATGAAGAAATTTCAAATGGATAGATTTATAATGGATAACTAGTTAGCTAATGGCCTGTGTTAAACTTGTTGCACAATCGTAAATTTGTTAGTGCAAAATAGTTTCTAGAGAAGAATCTTAAAAAAAAATTTAGCCCAAAAGGAACACCATGCGGTATCAAGACAAATGTTTTGAATATACATTATCATGTATTTGGGTTGAAAATATTTTATTAGATGTTAGATAATTGTTATTTTTATAATTTGATAAATATAAAATTTTCTATAAATGTTCAAGTATGTTAGTGTCTGATTATGTAGACAGTGACTCCTTTACTTGTCTATAAATGCATTGCGTAGTTAATATAAATATTTTTTGTAATGTTTTAAGTTATTTAGGTGTAAAATGTCTAAATATGCATATCATAAAGTTTCATTGGAAATTTCCCCATTTTTCCAAAGGTTTCCCCCATTTCTCCAACTTTTTAGACGACATTGATATTTTCCTCGATATATCGAGTGATATTTCCCCTTTCCCTTAGTGGCGATATATCTAGTGATAGCGAGATTGAAAACCTTGTTGTCAACCAGCACCTTCCTTATTCATTTCTATTCTCACATAGGTTCTAGGATCATATTTCATGCTTTGTTGGTGTTGTTTGATGTTAACATGATATGGGTATATGCGTAAAAATAGTCATTGTACTTAAGAGAGATGATTCTTTTAGGAGATTTTAACGTTCACTCTGGAGGAGTAAGGAACCAGTTACCTGTAAGTATGACGAATGAAGTAATTCAATCAATATCATTAGTTTGTTTGTGAATTTCATCATTACTAAATTTTTTAACGTTCACTCTGGAGGTGTAAGGAACCAATTTCCTGTAAGTTAGACTAATGAAGTAAGGTGATGAACAAGGAACGGAGCTTGATTGATTAGAATAGAGGAGCAACCTATGTTTCATAGGTGCTGATTATGTCTCCTTAACAGCACCATGTCTCACCCTATGATCTGGTAGTGGTTTGCTGGTTTTGAGCTTATGGTGGTGATGGCTGGTTTTGGGCTTAGGTTGGGCTTGGTGGTCTTTGGTCTGTGGTGACATAGCTATCGATTCTTCTACAGAAAAGATCCCTTTGCTGATTACCAAGTCGGTGTCAAGAAAGATGTCACATCTTCAACAAGATTCAAAACATTAGGATTGATTTCATGGAATAAAAATGAAGAGGAAAACAGTCATGTTTACATCAGAACGAATTATTTTGTGTGTGGATGTATTTTGTGTGCGTGTGAATTTGGGTGTATATTTATATTTAGTTATAGGGCTTTGTCTATGTGTCTCGGTTTTAGTGACTTGCCAGTTCCTACACTATCTGTCAAAAGTCAATATTTGTACCTATGTCGATAGATCATAGATTATGATTGTATAAGGCATGACGTGCAAACATTGGCACGTGATCATGATGAAATTATAATAGAGTAATTTTCGAAAAAGCTATGTGAAGAAAGTGAAGATATCCGTAACATACAAGAAGTATAAACTCGATTTGGAGAATGCAACAGTTTTTGTTCATGTAAAGACATTCCAGCTTCTCAGACCTTCCATGTCAGTGCCGAAGAATTGCAGCAGCTTGATAAAGCTATTGTCAACCGTTCTGCAGAATAAGCTTGATTGAGTTGACTTCTTTCTTATCTGGAGGAGCAGATGTAAGCACTGTTTTAAAACTCATCGAGTTAACTCGAAACTTGGCCAAGTTAGCTTGACTCGGTAGGTTCTTGAGATAACTTGATTATCTACTCGATTTAACCTTAACTCGATTGAGTTTTGAATTACTCGACAAGTTTCTCGAAACTCGACACTTCATCTCGAGATAAATTAATAGGAAGACTTATTCTTCTCCTGTTTTATTTATGAAAAGATCCTAGTTTCTTCATTCCCGTTGCCTAATTTTCTTCTCGCTTTTCTGCAACTAACAACCATAACGATCATCATTCTACCATTGCAGTGTGGTTTCTGTTCTGCTCCGTGGCCTTGCTTCTTACCTTCCCCTCTCTCTGTCTCTCTCTCTCGCTCTCGCTCTCCCTTTTTCATATGCATGGTAGTACAAAAGGGAGTGAATATGACTTTGGGTTTATCTATAATTTATTATAAAAACTCCAGGCCTTAGATGAAAAGCTGAGATATGACTGGGCTAGAGTATAGTTGTGAGGCTTTTGTATAAACTAAAATATAGAACTGAATGGAGGACTGCAAAATTGTTACAGAAAAGCATCTTCAAGTTACCTGAACTGAACTTTATTGCTGCAGTTCTCATTCTTGTTGCTTTTGTAGTTAGATTCTTTTCAGTATCTACTACCTTTATGCCTTAACATAGTGCTCCATTGGTGAGGTTTGACCACCATTTATTGAGCCTCATCAAGGGGGTATCTTGTAGTTTGCTAGCTTCCACTATGACCTTCATTTCCCCCTTAAAGACATTCATATGTTCAATTTAATGTAAACCATGGACTTTTTTAGAATGGCAAACGATCCAATTTACGTTTGCATTTGGAGAATATCATGGCCTTAACCATTTGCAGTTCTAGTTATCCTCAGAATCATATTGGTAGACTTTGTGTTTGATTGTTTAGAATTAGTATTCATGAACACATCTTAAAGAAAAAGAAAGAATAATTTGCATATGGCTTTAAAGTCGATCTTAATTTGAGGTTCATGTTACAATGGGTTCTTTGCCATATTTCAGTAGTGTGTAATCATCCGGATGCTGTGTACATACCTTTCCTTTTTAGCTTTTTCTTGGACCTATTCCTGGTTTTTCTAGTTCTTTCAACTTCTATCTAAAAAAATTATGACTTTTACCTGTCTTCAATCTTCATAATTCATTGGTTGGTATGATGACGTTTGGATATCTTTTAGTGATACTTCTTCATGTGTCCTAGTGATGGGTTCTATTCAGTGGCCAATTCTGAAGCTGAACATTTATGGATCTTTAAGGGCTGACGGTCAAAGCTTTGATAAAGAAACAAAAAACCACAATGGTTCACTGATGGGTGGATTTGGTGGTGGTTCTGGTGGGACAATTCTTCTGTTCCTTCAGGCACTTACACTTGGAAGAAACTCATCTTTATCTGTTGCTGGGGGCAGTGGTGGCCCTATTGGTGGTGGCGGCGGCGGTGGTGGCAGAGTACATTTTCATTGGTCTAATATAGCCATGGGGAATGAATATGTTCCCATTGCAACCATAAACGGTACCATAAGTAGTAGGTATGCTTTACTACATTAGAAGTCTAGTGCAATTATGAAACATTCCATCACTTGCATATCTTTTAGTTTAAACTCAATTCTTTGTTGTAGGGTAGCCAGTACTACATCTTGCAAAAGTATAAGTTCTTGAATCATCAGATGGCAAGTCAAAGCTTGCCAGGCTTTATTCTCTTTACTATTTGAATTTAAAATTTTTCTGATCTTCTTTGATATATCCATATGTATTATATATGGGAACAAATTTCTTATTTGGGCCATTACAACAAAATTTCTGGTGGGCCCATTTCTGACATGCGGAAGCTAAGGTGGTGGCCTAAAAGCACCCAATGTCCAGCCATTTCAGCCTCTCTTAATGGCATGGATTTTTCTCCATTTTAAAAATATTGAAATTTTGTATGCCTTTTTTTGAATTAGTGTAAGGACCTTTCAAAGGGCCCTCGAGGCCTGGACCTATATATATATATGGCGAAAACGTTTCTGCACTATCACAACAGCTTTCATTGGTTGTTGCAATAGGGCCATTTTGCCACGTGGAGGAATGATCTGACCAATTCAGACCGTCCATTTGACCGAGGATCCTCTTGATTAGCCATGTGTACAATGTTTGAATATATATATATATATATATATATAAGCTACAATAGTACGTGTGTATTAGGTTTTGCCACATTTATCTAGTTTCTGGTAATGACCTCAGTCCTCCGCCCTTTTCTACCTCTTTGCTTTTGGGTGCCAGGGTAAACTCCCCCCCCCCAAAGTTAAGGCTTTTGTGTGGATTGTTGCTCTCCTGTATCGTATTAATACTGCAGATTTATTACAGAAAAGGAAACCTTACTTGGCCTCCCCTCAGGTTTGTCCCATGTATTTGAGATTTGAGGAGTTGGTGGATCACCTCTTCATAGGGTGTCAGTGGGCTGGAAAGATCTTGAAGTTTTTCGTCAGATTGACTAGTGTGGATTGGGTGGGTCCGTGTACAGTTGGAGATATGCTTGATCAGTGGCATTTCCTGTCTCTTGGGAAGCGTGGTCAGATTTTGTACAAGACCGTCTATTTTGCTATTCTGTGGGGGATATGGGATGAGAGAAGCTGAAGAATTTTTCAGGATAAGCGTCTCACTTTTGGGGCCCTTATTGACTTTATCCCAAGTCTGACAGCATCCTGGGTGTGTGTACTTCCTGAGTTCAGAGACATTTCATGGTCAGATATTTCGAGATGCTGGGAGATAGTGTCGTCTATCTAGTTCTCAGCCCAGAGTTTTTTGGATGTTGCTGGATGTATTTTATAGTTCTTTGTTTTTCTCTTTCTGGTTGTCCACCTTGGGGAACCTTGCTTTCCTTTTTGTTTGTTTTTTCTGTTTGCTTTTTTGTTGTTTCTTTTGCTTTGTATATTACTCTGTAATCCCTGTTTTTTTCTTGAAATAAAATCTTACTATTAACTATCAAAAAATAAAATAAAATAACATATTAAGTTAGTAGTAAGAAATTGTTATCCAATTACATGGTAATAACGTATTACTTTCTAATATATATTGAAATTCAACCATTTGTAAACGCATAAAAGTCCGTTACGTCTCCATTAGGCTGAAGAGGAAGAAGTAAGTCCCAGCCAACTGGGTAAGGCCCTCTCTCTCCCTTCATGGTCCTGGCACATTGATCATTGTTGCCTAGAGTTCTTGGATCTATTTTCTTTAATTTTTATGGGAAGCCTCCTGCATTCTCCCCCTCTCTTTATAATTATTCATATCATTTTGACTTTTTTTTAAGTACTTCCTACTCTCCCCCCCCCCGCTACCCCTACCCTCACCTCCCCACCCCACCCCACCCCACCCCCCTTCTCTGCACTCAATAGTCTATTGTTGACTTTGTTCTTTTGATTTTTTGTATTTACTTAAACCTCCTACCTTGTTTTCCCTAATTTCAATCTCTCTTTTTATTTTTGCAACTATGATAATGGGTTTTGCATTTTATTTAATTTTGTTGTTTAATTAGTTATGTTCATTCTTTTTTTAGTATGATGTATCATAATCAATTAATATGTTATTTTGACATGTAAGCACTACAATCGTATGCATTCCCTTTATATGATGGCATGCAAGTAACCTTGAATACTAGCTAGCTATTTTATGATTTATTAATCAAATTAATTTCATAATTCTTTCACTTTATTTTTAATTAGAATTCATCTCATCTAATATATTATTGCTTATTGCATTAGTCTATGTTGGTAGTACAATATGTCACATTAATCATGTTTTAAAAAAACTATTGCATATTTTGTTGTTCAACTTGCTATAGAGTATTTGAGGATAATCTAAAACAAATTACTTTAGAGTTTACTGCTTGCGCTACTGCCTATTCACCTAAGCTATAGGCAGGTCTTTTGCTCTGATCGTTTTTCTGGGTGTTGTTCACCCAGTATGAAACCAGTTGGTTCCCTAGCTTCACCTAGGAGTTTTAACAGCCTTGGTTTAGAGAGGAGAGACATTCACATGGATTTTATTAATCTTGATAAACCTGATGATAGAGTAACTAGAGAGTTAAATTAGTGAGTTTTGGGCAAAACCAGAGTACCAATCAGATACATAAAGGTTATTATAGGCATGTTTAGGGGAGCACTAACTAGGGTGAGAGCGGTCGGTAACAAGACAAATGAGTTCCTCGTAAAATTCTTTAAAACAGGCTGAATGCAATATTTAAAACATGGCACACCGACAGCAAAATTACACAAACCAAGGAATCCTTCTTCCCTAAACAAACCATCTTATACAGCTCAGTCACCGCAAGATTTACCATAGAACAAAAACACACGATCACAAAATTTTCTGTATTTTTGCCGCCCCAGTAATATCTTAGTTACTTATCTGTCTAATATCAATCTGAAATGCAACTACAGCAGCTCTGCTGCTCTGAATGTAACAAATAACCATGCTGACGCCAATCAAATATTTTTGTACTGTATTTTTGTTTCTGGTTTCAATATCACTTGCAATCTGCCATACACAAATTCTGTGGCTTGCTTTCATATGAAACTATTCTTCTGAGTAGCATCTGCAATTTCACATTTGTCTTCTTGTTTCAATATTTTTTTATATCAATTTTATCAAACATGTATCTTTAGGGATGCATTTCCTTTCTATTGGGATCTGTTCTTCCAAGAAACTGTCTGTACACTGACAGCATGTTGCATTTCTTATGATGTCTAACAGCGGGGGTGTTGGTCACAATGGTGGCCATCATGGAGAAGAGGGCACAATTACTGGAAAGAAGTGCCCCAAGGGACTTTATGGTACATTCTGCAATGTACGTACCTACAACTGTCTATCTTCGTTTATGACTTTTATTTCATTCTTGTTTAGTGCTTCCTCTGGCATATCTTGCATTTGTAGAAATCATAAATGATCCCATATTGTGCTCCTTTGATATTGGGTTATCAATTTTTGATCTTTAGACAATCATATAATCTTTCATTAATGTGATAATTTTTTTTTAATTCGTATTAATATCTCTCTATAGTTTCCTAAATCCATATAATTGAGAAACTTGTAAATGTATCTGTGATGATTGTTGAGGGACATTTTTGATGCAGTGTCAGCTTTCTTTTGTGTATAATCTTTGCTGAATCTGGTAAAGTTCAAAATGTTCAAAATTCTTTGATCCGTGCTTGATTAATTCAGATGCACTGGAAAAATGAAGTGAAAATAAACCCTTAACCTGCATAATATGAAAATTTGATATCTTTGTTTATTGAAATAGAATTGAATGCACATAATCTTACTGAAGATAATTTTTTTGATAAATTTGAATGGCGAAACGGAATCCTTCTTACCGACCCCAACTAATTGAGTTAAGGTATTTTGTTGATGTTTGTGAAATGTAAGAGCTAAATGCAAAAATTGTATGCTTCATCCATATCTTCTAATGTGGCACTCTTATAAGATTTATTTACCACAGGCTAGGCTTTCCATGGATGCATTGCTAATATACCTGGACTGGTCACATAGTAAGACTTTATTCGCCTTGTATATCTGAGCAATACCCTTTCTTTCCCCGTGGAGTTTCTTAGTAAAAAATGCAACTTGTCTGCCCTCTTGACTTTAAACTATTCCAATATGTGATGCATCAGAATCAACCTGAAATAGTTTTTCAAAATCAGGCAAAGCAAGAATGGGAGCTTCAGTTAACTTCTTCACCATTTTGTAAATATATTTTCAGCGTCTTTACTCCACTGGAATCCCCCCTTTCTTCATGCATTCTATTATAGTAGCAACTATGGTACTGAAATCTTGGATCAATCGATGATAAAATGATGCCAAATCATGAAATATGTGAACGTCATGCACATTTGAAGCCCAGGCCGTTCTAAGATTGCCTTCACTTCCACTTGAGAAAATTTACACCCTCCCTTTGTTTTGACTTAGGTGCCTATTTTGTTAGGGCTAGATTATTTTGACAACATCTTTCCTGAAATGTAGGTGCTTTTCTTTCCATCATGTTTAATCCACCGGTCATATTGCTATGTTCGACTCAACAACAAGTTACATGCATCAGTGGCAGCTACATTGCACCACACATTATTAAAATATTTGTTTGTAAAGAAAATTTGGAAACATTTAGTAGACATGTTCCTCATTTCGCTTTCTAAATCATGCCAACCACTATGAATGAATGTGTTTCTCCACAATCAAGTTCAGCTTGGTCAGTTCCTCTTCCAAAACCACATTCTTTCAACTTCCAATATCAATGATGAGCTTCATACCATCCCTTTTGGAAAGGAAATCAACGGCTAACAGCCTACATCAAATTTAATTGCAAATTTTCATATTTTTTCCACTTTTTTATATTTGTTTTCAAATTTCTTTGATTGTACACTACAATTTCTTGAGTTTCTATTGCAAATTTCTCTATTTTCCAAAATTTTGGTGAATTTATGCTATTCCAGAATGTTCGTAAATATCTTTATTTTGAATGGCAGCATTTCCCATAAAATCAAAATTTTAGACCATGGTGTTTAGACCCATAAGCACCATTTATCAAGTATTTTTCCTCATGAAATAGACGTTTGAGTTGTTTTAGACATTTTTGCAGTCAAAGAAACATTATATTTATTAGAAGAGATAGGCTAGAAATATTTCAAATGCATCCAGTGTGAAGACACAGGATCCAGTTGGATAAGCATGAAGATTTTTTTTTTTTTGGAAAAGGTAAGTTCCAATTTGTATTGATAATATGAATAATATACATGGCTCATTTAGTACCCACTTCTAGTGGATATATCAAACAAAGCCAGAAATCCAGTTAAGGGTAACAATTACAACAATGATACCTATCCAGACTTGAAAGTCTATAGTAGGCAAACCCTGATCAGCACTGAAGGACAGCAATAAATGTTCCTAAAATCTTCTTCTGGATATTCTGACCAGATCAGCAGCAAGGGGAAGCCATCAGATAGTATCCAAAAGGCAAAACCTAAATGCCAGTAGAAAATTCCATGCAAGTAGGGTGATCATCAGACTCTCCAAACAAGCACAGCCAGTCGATTAAGGTAACAGGGTAGCACCAGCAGGCACAGCACCCCAAGCATCAGTAACTCCAAAACTGATATATTAGTTCAGCAAATTTTACTTTTTAATCAGCAGCAGAGAACAGACCTAGCTAGCATAAAGTCTGTTTCTTCAACTTCTGTAATAAGTTCTGCCCCTAGTGGATTTCCCAAATAATGCCAGAAAAAACCCAGATACGGGGGCAAATACTACTCAGCACCAAACTAGAATTGAAAGACTTTAGTAGGCAAACCCAGCTCAGCACTAAAGGATATCAAAGATTCAAGTCCCCAAATCCTTCGAAAGAACAGTCCTTCCAGTTCAGCAACAAGGATAGCCACCAGGCTGATATAGGCATAATTCAGAATCCAAAAGTAGAGTAATTCAACGTCATATGACCTAAAGAATAGTCATCTCCAGTCAAAACCAGGTCAAGTCACAGTAACCCATACCAGAAACCCCGAAAGCAATAAGCTTCTTCAGAATCCAAGTCACCAGACTGATGTGGGCATAAATCATAGCACAAATTCAGAGCAAGTCAACTTCATATGACATATAACATAAAGAACAATTCAGCACCAGTCAGTATCATTACTCATTCAGCATCAGGCCAATTACAGTAATCCATCTTAGTGACCAAGGAGGCACTACCAGATCAGCATCTAGATTGGATGCACCATATCCAAGTGTAGTTATAGGAATCTGATTATAACCAAAGGAAAAGGAAAAGGGCAACAAAAAGGAAAAAAAAAAAAAGATAGAAATAAAAGGAGTATCCAATATTTTGTTCTATCTTAACTTTTGTTCCTCATTTATCTTTCTGATTTGAGAAATTTTATCCATCAAAATGCAAAGATAGAACTTGGTTTTGTTATACTAAACAAAGTAGAGCACACCAAATTTTAACGTTGAGCTATTCATCTTTTATATTATTGCATGTTTCTACACATAT
>JAUPMG010000020.1:6105244-6119396 GCA_031762675.1 Pachysandra terminalis
GATTTTTCATGTGAAATGTATCATCAGAGTTTTTGAGATGATTTCGGGGATGAAGGTTAATTTTGATAAAAGTACGGAGTTCAGGAGGAGCAGTCGATAGCCATTGCTGATATGTTAGAATGCTGTATTGAGGAGTTACCTATCACCTATATAGGGATGCCTTTGGGTGGAAACCACAAATCGATTCAATTTTGGAATCCGGTGATTGAAAAAGTGGAGTCGAGACTGGCTACTTGGAAAAGGAATTATTTATCCCTTGGTGGTAGGATTACCTTGATTCAGTCCGCCCTTGCTAATATTTCGATTTACTACCTTTCTAAATGTCCTGGTAGAGTGGTCAAGATTATCGAAAAGTGTCAAAAGTGATTTTTTGTGGGAAGGGGGTGGATTTGGTAAAAAGGATCATCTGCTTAGATGGGATGTTGTGTGTGTTAAGAAAAAGGATGGTGGTATCAATTTGGGGAACAATGCTGCTAAGAATACGGCTTTACTTGGAAAATGACTAGCGTTTTGGCACGGAAAAAGACAATTTATGGCGCAAAGTTATTCACAGCAGGTACGGCTCACACGAGAATGGTTGGGATATTAATCATCATTGGAGGATGTCCGGGTCCAGCCTTTGGAAAGCGGTGTTCGATCTTGCTCCATTGTTCTTTTCTAATTCTTATTTTTTGGTTGGTGACGAAACACAAGTTAGGTTTTGGTTGGATCACTGGTGGCTCGATAATTCTTTGTCTAATCTTTTTCCTCGTTTGTTCAGATTAGTCTCCAACAGGGATGCTTTGGTGGCTAATATTCTTTCCTGGGCTTACATGGAACCTTCAGTTTAGACGAGATCTTAGGCCAGCTGATGTAGTTGAGTTGTCTTTTCTTTTTGTGGCCCTACAAGATGTTTGTCTTGATCCTTCCGTGTTGATCGTAAAATTTGGGTCCTTGATAGTAAGGGCATTTATTCTCCTCGTTCCTTCTTTCCTTTTCTATGGGCGATCCCTTTAACTCCCATACTTCTGGCTCCTTTTTTGTATCTCGGGAAACCAACGTTCCTCCTAGAGTTAAGGCCTTTGTTTGGTTGGTCTTACATAAAAGGATTAATACTTAGGATGTGCTTTAGAGGAGGCGAAAATACCTTGCTATTTCCCCTCAGATGTGTTTCATGTGCAGGCAGATGGAGGAATCAGCTGGTCATCTTTTTATTCACTGTCAGGTTGCCAGGGAGATTTGGTCTAATTTTTGTGGCATGATGAGTGCATCCTTTGTCATGCCCAATCACTTTTGGCACAATGGAGATTTCCCTGGATGGGAAAATGTGGTAGGATGCTTTACAGGGATCTACTTTTTGTAATGTTTTGGGCCATTTGGAGGGAAAGAAACAGTAGAATTTTCGAGGATAGATGGAATAGCACTCAGTCCATTATCGAGAGTGCATAAACTTCAGCTACTTCTTGGGTGATATATAGGGAGGAATTTAGAAGATTATCTGCTTCGTCTGTGATCAAAGATTGGGGGTCGGTAGTACTTCTTCGTTCGTCTTCTGCTCAGGTGAGGGTGAGGGTGGCATCCTCTTGATACGGGACTGATCAAACTAAATTTTGATGGCTCTTCATTGCGAAATCCGGGACTGTCTGGGATTGGAGGAGTGTTCAAAGATCATATAGGCAATGTGTTACATGGGTTTTTTGGGCCGATCGGGGAAGGAAATGCTATGCGGGCAGAACTTCTTGCTTTGACTATGGGATTAAGGGAAGCTAGGAGTAAGGGATTTCATAATTTGGTGGTGGAAGGGGACTTAGTGGTTGTTATTTCTCGGATGAGGGAGAGGAACTGTAGTTCGTGGAGACTATTCCATTCATTCTTGCCAGCACTGTCTCTTGGAGAGGGCTTAAACATTGATTTTGTCCATGTTCTTAGAAGTGCCAATAGGCTGGCAGATCGTTTGGCTAGAGAAGGAACTATTTCTGAGTCATTTTTTAGTGGGGTGGTACCGAGTTATCTTATGGTTGAGGAGTGATAGATGTTTCCTCATCTGGGGATCTGTTTAAGTTTTCTGATTGTTTTCTGTTTTTTCTGTTTTTGTTTTTCTTTTTTGAGGTTGTATGTCCACTTCTCTATGGCCTAACAACTATGTACATTCTCCTCTCTATTTATACTACTTTCATTATTCATTAAAAAAAAAATAGTTAAAGTTTTTGCCAACTTTTTAGGTTTTCAACTCATTTAGTCTCAAAATTTATTTATGTAATGCATGTCAATGTATCATATTGACACATTTCCATCCATTATATCTTGTGATAGACTGCAATAACCGTGCTTAAGATTTATCTCTATATCTAGATAGTTTCTTTGTAATTTTTTTTTCCTTTTTAGGGAGAGAATTGAATTTGGTTACAGTGTGTGGTTGGTATACAGGGATTTTTTTTTTTTTAACCAAGAAGCGTCCACTATAAGACTGAGATTTGCTGACTGATTTTATCAATATCCCAAAACAAAACTTTGACCTACCCGTGGGGACATGAAACCTTACCCTTAAACGAACCATTATACATATGTTAAGAATGGGGGAGGGGGGAAATACTCCAAAAAATGCTATGCATTCCCAACTTATCAGAAAATTAAATAGCCAAAATAAAAAAGAAGGCTTTTTTTGAAGCTCTGACCTGTCATTGAAAACCTTACAAACCTGCTGCTGAACGCCTCCAATAGCCAAGGTATCTGATGGGCACTAGCCTCTCTATGATGTGCTTCACATCACCCAGTGTTTTCAATTTGCACATATGCAGTCATGCAACCAGGTGTCTGGTCGCTTATGCGACTGTATATGCAACCACTCGGGCTGTACAACTTGAATGAACATTAAAAATAATAATAATAATAGTAGTAGTAGTAGTAGTAGTACTAGTAGTAATGCTGTGCAGTCGCGCAAGTCTAACAAAGCCTGTATGTGGGTGTCACTTATAAGACAACGACCACAAAAAACACCTATGTGATCGCATAAGTGATAAGCTACCACATTTGAAAATAATGGTTTCACTATAACTTGTTTAGGTTGACAAATCTTCAAAATATCGTCCCATCGAAACCACGGCTTCCATGGTATCATGGAACCGTCAATCAGTCATTTCACAATCCGAGGGTCTTAATCCACTAATGTTTCTATGAATACTGGAAAGGTCACCCAGAAAGGACTAAGTGCCTAACATCAGCGCATGTGTTTGAACACCCTCCATAGAAGGAAGCAAAAGCCAAATTATCATGTAAATGGTTATGGATCCCCCACCACCCCCCACCCCTACTTCCTGCCATGCCTTCATTTTGTTTGGCCACTCCATCCACACTAAGTTAGACCAAGCCTTCTTTCAAACTTACCCATCTAATAAAAGCCTGTCATCAGATCCATGGATTTTATTGCGAAACCTTTGTGCATTGCATTCTGGTCACAAATACCTCCTGCAACCAATGCCTTATCTTCTAATAATGTCATTTTGTCCATGGATTTTATTGTCAAACCTGCATGCATTCCACTGCCAAGTTTTCCAGAGTATGAGAACAAGGACCGTACCTTTAAGAAGACCCACCTGCGTTCTCAATGAAGCCTTTGCTAATCCAGCATTTATTATACAGCAAAACCCCAGCGCTATCTTGATAATTTAAACAAGAAATATTACTGAAATAGAACCAAACTGGTTTACCCAGCTCACTCAAGCAGAACAAGTGGTCGATTTCCTCAACTTGATGAGCACTTAAGCAAGAACATCTTGATACCAGCCAGTGGCGGTACAATCAATCTCTTAACAAGAATCAATAAAATTCTAAGAGAACAACTGGATTATGTCCAAAAGCATGTCACGTGAAACAAAAAGAAAATCCTTTAGAAGGGAATGTTAGGTCACAACCTATAACACTATGCAAACTCACTAAAAATATTTCATTTAGTCAATTAATTCGCCTAGGTATTTCTATATTTTTTGATCTGTTAGCAGCCTACTTTTTAGCATTTTTCTAAAACATAAGATCTTCCTTGTATTAAATCCTAAAATAAAAAAAGTAAAAATAAACAACAAACAATTTATTTTCTATTATTTATTTAGTAGACATTACTTAAGTTTAATGGATGAAAGTGATTGAGTTGCAGCATGTTTTGGTCATATTTATTTACAGAGTAATGAGAGTATAATTTTGTAACTACAAGAGTGTTGCAAAGGATTCTTAAATTGTGAGATTTCGAAAAAAAAAAATATGATAATTGAGATATAAATATAAAAATATCTCTCTCAAAAAATAAAAAAATATCAAAACATAGAGGTATAAGACATTTAAGGTAAATAGATTAAACAAGGAGTAGAATGTAAGGTATAAACAGATACATAGAAATATATGGGTTCAAAACTGTAATTTTAAAAATCATACGGGTGCAAAGACTAATTTAAAAAATATAATAATAATAATAAAATAAAAAAAAATAAAAGCAGACACATATAGACCTTGAGGATGGTGCCACTGTACTCAAGGTGAGTGAAGGGTCACAGTTCTTGGTTTTCAGAAGTTTTGAACCATAACTTACGAGAACATCCTTTACTTCCAATCTTGGGTTTGAGATCATTCCTCCTGCCACAAACTCATCCAAGAGCACTGAATCTAACCAATTCTCATGCCAGAAGATTACCTTTCCAGGTCCAACTACCCAACTAGAGTTGCAAAGCAGCATGCTCTAATGTTTAGATATGCTTCTCCACAAGAGTGAGCCTCCGGGCCTAACATCAGCACCAAGTGTATTTATCGTTTTTAAAGTTGGCCTATGACAAGTTATTTTGCATAACCAACCATCCTTTCTCCATCCTAAAACTATCTATAACTTGCCATATGTTTGAACTTCTGGGCCACCTTCAATCAATTAAAGACAAAGTTTTCCCATGAAACCCATGCCATTTGTTTTTACCCCCTTTTTGTGCGGAAAAAGAAAATAAAAAAGTGAGCAAAAATCTGTTTACTTTATATGACACTTTGAAGAACCGTCTAGAAGCTAATAGATTGGCATACTGGAGACTGCATGGTTTAAAAGGATAAGTTTTTCCACCTGAAACAGTATTTGCCTCTCCCTCCAGCCACTTTATTCTAAATGTTTGTCAAAATACTGTCAAAGATATGTGAGCTAAGCGATTGTAGAGAGGAACCACCAAATAAACAATAGGAAGATTTTTGGGAGAGAAGCCTGTGCATCAACTCATAATATCCTTATATGTAGTAGGAATGATTTCAGTAACAATAGAGCATTTTTTTTTCTCTGCTTTAATTTTTTGACCGAACAATTAGCATACAGGTTCAGAATATTCATCAAGCCTTGAGTGGAGTTCTTCTTCCTTCCATTTAGGAAAATATCTAGATCATCTGCATATAACAAGTGTATAACTAGTGAGCAAACCTTTAGTGTGGAAAAATAACAAATCTCAGAGATGGGAATTTGCTTTGATCCCTCTACTAAGAACCTCAGCCCCAAAAATGAAATGAAATAGTGGATCCGCTTGCTGAATCACTCTTGTAGACTTGAAGAAACCATCATAAGAGCCTCACAATATTACTGAAAACCAACACTTATCTATGAAATTTGGAACCAAATCAGTCAAGCAGAGGGAACTGATGATTAAATGTGAAAACCCCTTGTCACACTCCCTGAAAGTGCTGAAAATTTGCTCTCCTGCTCGCTGTCCTGTAGAAACTCAACTGGATCAGAAAATATAAACTGCAGATTAAATAACATATCTTGGACGTATATGAACTGATATTTGATTATCATATCTTTTGGGTCAGTATATTAGTTGCATAGATGTGTATTAGATTACTGGGGCCAGCATGTTAGACTACTTGTTACTATGTGTAATTATAATGCATGTCCAACCTAAGCTTTTGAGTTTCTAAACCATTAATTTATATCCTATATATATTTGTTCTGAGATGTTGTGTTCCTTCGGTTATTGATAGCTATTGTCATTTTTCTTCTAGGAAAGGTCCTACTGTTGCACGTAAAAGCCTTAAGCAGTTGCAACATAGTCAGCCTTACATCAGCCATACATTGTCCCGTAAAAGGATGATCGGAGGAATGAATGGAGGTGTTATAAATGATGCTACGCTGAAGTCATTGGACTGCAAAAGGGATTTTCTCTTCCCATTTTCTTTGTTATTGCACAACACCAGACCTGTTGGCCTTCAGGTAATCTGATTAGTATTGCACGTATCACCTATATAATAAGGTTGATCATGAATTTTGTTGTCATTTGATATGTGGTTATGCTGTGTTTCAGGACACTCTGCAGCTCCTCATCTCTGTCATGCTTTTGGGAGATCTTACTATTACACTCCTTATGTTGCTGCAGTTCTACTGGATTTCTCTCTGGGCTTTTCTTTCTGTCTTACTGATTCTTCCTTTATCATTGCTTTCCCCCTTCCCAGCGGGTTTGAATGCTCTGTTCAGTCGAGGGCCAAGAAGAGCATCACTTGCTCGTGTTTATGCATTATGGAATGCTACATCTCTTTCTAACATTGTAAGTTTTAGTTACAGCCGTTCATCAATTATTGGAATTAAGATCCGTATGAGGAATTGTGATTAAAAGTACTCGTGTTCCTGCATGTTATAGTTGACTTCTATACAAGTTTTTTGTAGTCCAGAAATTCAGAAATATATAGATGGTGACTCACATAGTAACACTAAAATTTTCGGAATATTCATCTGAGTTCAAAATTAGTAACATTCAAAGCATGAAATAGGGGTTAAGTACATTTGTTTCTAAACTTGCACAAGAATTGCAATAGAGATAGAGGATGAGTACATATATATCCAACATTTTATTCTATGGTCTCTAATCAGGAATTCTACTTTGATAAACTGAGTAACTGACATGTTAATTGATTTGAAACGTGGAAATGAAAATTTTCAAACCCCAACTACCATGGAAGTGTAGAAACATGGTGTTTGCATATTAATACCAATTGGTTTGATGAAAGAATTTTTCATAAACAAGAAAAATGACTAAACTACCCTTATGATAAATTACAGTTTGAAAGGATATCAAGAATGAAATGAATGTTGCACTTAACAAATCGAAATGTGGAAAAAAGTTTCCATATGAAAATAACTATTTAATATCCAATTCTTTTTGTGCTCCATTTTGTTTATTTACTTTAACTTTGTTAAATAACCAAATTGTTGTTATCTCATCATAATCATTGTTTACACTGGTTGGGGTTGGCTACGCAAATCCTGTTCCGCCCTTATGGCTTGTCAATGATCATGGCCCGCATCTAACTTTTTGATCTTGTATGTACTATCTATTAGTTTTACTGTTCTCTAAGGATATTTCTATGGATGCTTTTCTTCTCCAAATCCTGATATTGAAGACAAAAAAATAAAAAATAATGAAAAATCAAAGCTTCAGATATTGTGCTAATAAGAGTTGCAGCACTGGTTATTGATGCGTAATGTCACACTACAATACTTATGACCAAACAGCCCTCATCAACATTCTTTTTATCGTTGTATACATACATACATATGCACACACACACACACATACACAAACATATATGTATGTACTATGTATGTGTATATATATTTCTTTTTGTGGGGGAGGGGGGGAGGGGCGGATTTTGTAATTTTTCTTTAAAATTTAAAAGGTTAGATCACTTTTTGACTTCCTTTTTCTTACCCTCTTCTTCCTCTCGCACATAGAGACCACCATTGACACTGTTTGGCTGCTAGGAGATAACTTCGCTGCAATGATCCACTTGAGATCCAGCATCATGTTGCAAATTGAGAAGGGATCTAGGGTTGTTGGAGGAACAAGATCTTTATGTATCGGGGGGAATGGACGCAAGTTGGAATCAGCGATGGATGCATGATCGGCTGTTAGGAAATCTACACCATTACTGCAGATAGGGAGAACCTTCTCCCATGTGTATTCGACTGAAAGTACTCTTTCTTTCTTCTTTCCGAAATGAAATCATAGCCTTTCAGCAAGATGACATAGTCATGATCATGAGATTGGAAGCAATAGTTATTCCTTCCGTCGATAGTCTCATGGAAACAAAGCAGTCTCACGGGAACACAGCATTTGGATTTCTGGCTTCCTTGTATGAGAATCACTACGATCCAAAACAGATATTCAAAGCAGAAAGCAAGGACTGGGAGGCTGTGCAGATTTGTAAACAATAGAGGAAGAATAGAGAATGATTCAGGGAGGGAGTGGAGGGAGGGAAAGAATCTGGTTTTGTGCATGAGAGATGGGGACGAGAAGACGTTTTGAGGATAGGGAAATAAAAAGAAAAGGAATTAAATAACCCTAATGAAGTTTTAAATACTAAGAAGTGGGTACCATTAGAATGATTAAAAAGAAAACGACTTAAATAACGTTAATGAAGTTTTAAATACCACTAAGTGGGTAACATTAGAATGATCTCGACGAGATCTTTCCAGTAGATTGTTTTTTACTGCAAAACAATGTATAGATTGGAAGATATTAGTTTCTAAACCTGAAACTTAAAGCAATATAACATAAGTATCTAACTATTTACTATATTGTCTCTTTATTATCTTGTATACAAAGTGTATGTAAGGGACCGTGGATTGGTAAACTGCAAGGTAACTTTGGAAAGAAGAGGTTGATTCTCAAGCCTCAACTCAAGACGCATTTATAAAACCCCTTTGTGTTTTCTGACTTTAGTAATGTCCCTCTCAGTTTATAATGGTTTTTCTGTCATTTAAAGTGAATAACATTAACGCCCTCACCTGTTAGACCCTTTAGTGTGTGTGTGTGTGTTTGTGTGTATATACGTATATATGTGCCACTTTCCATAAAATCCCTTTGTGTTTCCTGATATTTTTGCAGACTTCCTTTATAATCTGACTTTAGTAATGCCCCTCTTTCCTGTCAATTAAAATTAACTCAGTAATGCCCCTCTTTCATGTCAATTAAAATTAACTCAGTAATGCCTCTATTGTTACGAGACCCTTTAGGGTAATATAAGATTCTTCAGAGTATATTGATTCTGAGGCTTGTTATGCATCTTGCTTTCATAGTGCTTACGTCTGATCATGACCGTACAACTCAATTTATACGCTCATTTTGGTTATGTTTTGCAAAAATATAATAAGAAAGAAAAGAGAAAGAAAAAGGGCTCCAAAAGAATATAAATGTATGAGTTTATGTCTGAAAGTGAATATGAATTGCCTATAGAAGTATGAGTTCTCATTCTTTCTTGTTTAGTCTTTCTTTCTCCTACTCTTTTCCCATCTCTCATCATGTTTGGAATAGGAATAGCAAGAAACGTGTACAACTATGTTCATAGTGATATGGATCAAAAGCTAGTATATCAAAAATGGTATTATCAATTGATCAATTGTCCTCTGTTATGATTTATCAGGGCCAAGGTTTTAAATTTCGATTTCGCCTGAGATTTCGCTAGGGAGGGCCTGGCGAAATTTTGCTAAATACCACCGAAATGGAGAAATATTGCCAAAATATTTCGTGTCGCCAAACTAGAAAATGGCAATCTTTCGCGGCATGCCGGCGAAATTTAAAACCTTGATTGGGGCACGTTTTTTCAGTTGGATCACATGGATGGTTGTTGAGATCTGATGCTTCCAACAGTTATAATTTTCTACGTTCTGGAAGATATTGCTTGTTTTATAAATTAACTGTTTCCATATTGCAGGTCATTGCTTTCATCTGTGGTGTTTTACATTATGGAATTTCCTCTTCACAGCAACCTGAAAAGGAAAGTAAATGGAACATCAGAAGGTGTGTTATCCAACTTCTCTTAAGAAATATTCCATATGATGTTAGAGTCTTAGAACACAGACGTCAATGTAATACAACCTGGAGCCTGACCAACTAATTTATTTGCTTGTTGATGAGATTATCAAAGACTTCTCCTTGAAAGGAAACTTCTTAACCTAATACGGAAGTGAAGGTCTACTTGTTCCATTTTTTATATCACACTATTCATTCTAGGATTTCCAATAATAATGTTTGTGCTGTGACCAAAATAAAGACTTCTCGGTGCCTTCAAGCAGAGGCATACAAATCTGCTTAGTTATATGGTTGTTTTGTAAGGAATGCTTGTATGTCTGTGCAAGGCTTCCTTGATGCCCAAATCTTAGGTACAGTTATGCAAGTATATATCTTTTATGCTATAACACTCTATTGTTACATTCTTTTATCTTTATTTTATTTTTCAAATAGCTTTCTGAATCGATATATCCAGGTGTCTCAGCTGTATCTAACATGAATCCCATACCCATTGTCAGTAGAGTTTCTTATGTCTAGCGATTCCTCCCAGTAGCAAATTTTATTATAATCCCTCATTAAAAGATTATGGTCTCACTTTTCCATTAACAAAAAAGAATGAAATAATCACATTCCTTTGAACACTTAAAAGAATGAAATATAGATGGAACTTCCTCTCTCCATCTTTTGGACTCTCTAATTTACTAACAGAGAACTTACTTGAGGCATAAACTCCAACAATATAACTCTCACAATCACTAATTCAAAACAGAGAAAATCACTGCTAAAATTTATGGTTCCTTTCCTATCCCCCAGTCATTGAGGATCCAACCTTAACTATGATACAAGTCATTATGTACACCCATCGATAGTGCCCCCTAACAATTTTTGATAGGCACATTTATTCTTCTAATACGCAACATTTCATCTTCATTGTTCAATTCGATTTTCTTTCCCTCAAATGCCAAGGAAATTCATCTTCTTCTTTCATAAATTAATAAGGTAGCTAAAATATTTGTTCCATAGAAGCTTTAGCAAATGTGTTGCATCTATTTTCTCTCCAACATACAATGTAGAGCCCAAATTTTATCAGTGCCCCAAAATCCACAGATAAGATGAGGAATGTGACAATTCCTACAATAAAAAGATGTATGAGATTCCACTGCACTGCACCATCTGAGATAGTAGAGATTTGAAGATTATTAACAGACAGCTCGATGATACAGAAGATTTTTCTGAAGTCGATATATTTACAATCAGAGAAAAATCCATTGAAAACTGTTCTTAATTCATATTTTAATCCCTTTTCATTATACAAGATTAACTAAATTATAGGCTCACAAGGAGGATTTACCAGGCCTACTAGATTTGTTTTTCCGAGAGCGGCTTTTTTCTGGTCAAAGTGGGATGACTTTATATGTATATAGATATAGATATATAATAAGGAAATGTATGTATGTATTGATATAATAATAAGGGAATGTGCAGTTAGGCAGATGCCGACTACGAGGATCAACCCCAAAGAAAAAGAAAAATACGACATAATAGAAACAAAAAGGCAATCTGCACCTCCCCATCACATACTCTATCCCACCAACCCCTCTCCTCCAATCACCTTTATAGGAATCCCAGGAAAGAAAGGAGAAAGAGGAAAAAAGGAGGATCGTTGTGTCTTATTCTATTCTCTTAGCATCAAATAAAGCATGCATGTGTTGCTTGTACTCACAATTAGGACTATCAACAAGCCGAGTTCAGCTTAGGCTCAGACTCGACTTGCATGAGCTGAGCTTGAGCTCAATAATTAGACTTGCAAGCCGAGTCCGAGCTTGAAAAAAATCTTATTTCCATAATGCAACTGAGCCGAGTTTGGGTGGGCCCAGCACGATCAAAGCTCACTCAATTACTAAATGTTATTCGCAATATCAAATTAATATTGTTGAATTTAAAAATAAGATATTGTGGGTTGTAATTTCTTCAATTTTCTATTAACGCTATTTATGTCCAATTTATGGACTTTGTGTAAGAACAAAAATACTAGGAGTTTTCTCCTTACCTCCTTCTTGCTCATCTCTTGAATAAATGGAGGAGATATATTAGGCCAAAAATCAAAATCACCACATTTCTTCTGAAGTTTATAATAAGTTGAAAATTTGTAAAAAAGATCTTTATGTGTATGATGATCGATTAACTACTATAACAATATCGAGAGGATCTCCAGGACCAAGAGTGGGAGAGGGGGGTTTAACTGCTATTTCCTAATTTCATTTTTAAATCCATTTAGGTGCAAATTGAAGAGTCAAATCTTGTGGTGGTTTCTCTCTTCTATTGATTTTTTTTTTGTCATTCCTGTGGTGAATTTTTGGTGTTTGTGAAATGCTTTGCCGAGCAGAGAGGATGATAAATGGTGGGTTTTGCCAACCGTTCTTCTTCTAGTGAAATCAGTACAAGCTCGTTTTGTCGACTGGCACATAGCAAATATGGAAATTCAAGACTTCTCTCTATTCAGTCCAGATCCTGAGAGCTTCTGGATCCATGAGACCCCTTCATAGTATAAACATGTTGGGGGGGGCTTCACAATCATGACCATCTGGTGTTGATTAGATCAGAAGACGAAGAGATTCCTCCCCGACTCACACTGTATACATATATATAATTAAATATGTGAAAAGCATTCATATGTTTGTTGTTTAGTCTGTATCAATAGTCTGAAAATAACTAGAGATATCATGTATATAAAGGAAGAGACTTGTCAATTAATTTGACAAATGTTGTGATTGAGAATTGTATGATTAGATGCACATATCAAACATTAGTTCTTTGACACCCTTCTTATTCTTTTTGTTAAATGTTGGACTGTGAGATCAAAAGCTGCATGGAAGACTTGTCGTCGCTGGTATTTCTGTGACTCAAGCTGCTTCTATATCTGAAAATCCGCTACAGGCATTTGCATCATCAGGTTAGTAAACTTATTTCATTTTCATTAGATTATATGTTAAGCAAGTATTGAAGCAATCTCCATGGCATATGTACAGATAATGATATTAGCATGGGCTCTACCTCTATTGGCTTAACCCGGAACTGAATGTAAAAGTTCAATACTAGGGTGACAATAACTGGGTTTGAATTCAGTTTTGGGTCAGATCCACTGGGTACATCAAAGGCCCTAGGATATATCCAACCCAAGCACCTTCAAACCCAGGGGATTGAATACATGTTTACAGGTTTTACATTATTGACCAGCTCAACTTACCCAATGTTGGGCTGCGTTTGCCCCGGCTTATATAAGTACCTATTTCAGCTTGTAGCTTATTAAAGCACTTTTTTAAAATTAAAAGTATGTTAACACCTAATGGGTAAGTGCTTACCCATAAGCAGTAGAGGAAGGCTACCCATAAGGAGAAGCTGCTGATTACTTATGTGCGAAGCTATCTCTAAACTTTAGTAATATTTTCATAATACCTATTTTACCCCTAAACTTTCATAAGCAGTTAAATGAATGTTATTTCCTATTTTATGCAACTTTCATAAGCGCTTAAATAAATGTTATTTCTAACGGGATTGTATCGTCTAGAGCAAGATGCGTGCAGCAAATGCTGCAAAGCTTTGGCGCATCTTCCAAAGCCTAATGCATTGGCTTACATCCATGCATGCCAGTGGATGCGTGGCACACATTAATGCATGTTGCATCATCTGGTGTAGTTGCCCATGCTCCAGTAATGTAGCCCCATTTCTAAACTTTAATAATATTTTTCATCACACCTATTTTACCTCTAAATTTTCATAAGCACTTAAATGAATGTATTTCCGAAAACGTAAGATGGAGCCAAGTACAGCCTCAACTTAAATCCCATTGACTCACTTATCCAACAGTGCTTATCCAAAAGCAAAAGCTGGGACAAACGCAGCCTTAAACCTGTATAACTACCCTATGTCATGCCGATCAAAAACCTAACCTGTTTAAATGGAGCATGTTTTGGGCAGGTTGGTCAATGTCAGCTCATGTTAGAAATTGCTGCCTTATATCCAAGACAACTGATCCAAAATCCTTCAGCCCTGGATCCGTCCGTGGTAGCTAATGCCCTTATGTATGTGTACAGAAATGAAGTTGCTGAAGGTTTGGAACATCACTAAGACCAGGTTTCTGATATCATCATATCAGCATGATATTCAGTTCTTTCGTGTTTGGAATTTGCGTCCCTTTTCACATTAACGGGCTTGGTACAACTGAATGTGACCTGTTCACATGTTACTTACTAACCTTCCCACCACCTATTGGCCTCCCCATATTAAATGTAGACCAATTCAACTCTCTCTCTCTCTCTCTCTCTCTCTCTCTCTCTCTCTCTATATATATATATATATATATATATATATATATA
>JAUPMG010000020.1:6121664-6134342 GCA_031762675.1 Pachysandra terminalis
ACACACACACACACACACACACGTGTATATATATATATATATATATATATATATATATATATATATAAGAATAAGGGAATGCACAATTAGGCAGATGCCAACTACGAGGATCAACCCCAAAGAAAAAGGAAAATACGATATAATTGAAATGAAAAGACAATCTGCACCTCCCCATCACATACTCTATCCCACCAACCCATCTCCCCCGATCACCTTTATAGGAATCCCAGGAAAGAAAGGAGAAAGGGGAAAAAAGGAGGATCCTTGTGCCTTATTCTATTCTCTTAGCATCAAATAAAGCATGCATGTATTGCTTGTACTCACAACTAGGACTGTCAACAAGCCGAGCTCGGCCTAGGCTCAGACTCGAATTGCATGAGCTGAGTTTGAGCTCAATAATTAGACTTGCGAGCCAAGCCGATGCTTGAAAAAACATATTTCCATAATGCACTTGAGCCGAGCTGGGGTGGGCTCAGCACGATCAAAGGTCACTCAATTACTAAAATATATTTATACTTTTATGTTGTTCGTAATATCAAATTAATATTGTTGAATTCAAAAATTAAGATATTGTAACTTGTAATTTCTTCAATTCTCTATTAACGCTATTTATGTCCAATTTATGGACTTTGTATAAGAACAAAAATACGATGCCTCTTTCTTGTTCATGTCTTGAATTAATGGAGGAGATATATTAGGCCAAAAATCAAAATCACCACATTTCTTCTGAAGTTTATAATTAGTAGAAAATTTGTAAAAAAAAAATCTTTATGTGTATGATGATCAATTAACTACTGTAACAATATTGAGAGGATCACCAGGACCAAGAGTGGGAGACGGGGTTAACTGTTATTTCCTAATTTCATTTTTAAATTTCTCCTAGTATTTTGATTTCAAAACCATTTAGGTGCAAAATGAAGTCTGGTGGTTTATCTCTTCTAATATCCTTTTTTTTTCATTGCTGTGGTGAATGTTTTGGTGTTGGTGAAATGTTTTGCCGAGCAGAGAAGATGATAAATGGTGGGTTTTGCCAACTGTTCTTCTTCTAGTGAAATCAGTACAAGCTCGTTTTGTCGACTGGCACATAGCAAATATGGAAATTCAAGACTTCTCTCTATTCAGTCCAGATCCTGAGATCTTCTGGATCCATGAGACCCCTTCATAGTATAAACATGTTGTGGGGGCGGGGGGGCGCTTCACAATCATGACCATCTGGTGTTGATTAGATCAGGCGATGAAGAGATTCCTCCCCGACTCACACTGTATATATATATGTATGTGTGTGTGTGTGTTTAAAAGGCATTCATATGTTTGTTGTTTAGTCTCTATCAATAGTGTGAAAATAACTAGAGATATCATGTATGTAAACGAAGGGACTTGTCAATTGATTTGACAAATGTTGTAGAATTGTATGTTTAGATGCATATATCAAACATTAGTTCTTTGACACCCTTCTTGTTTCTTGTTAAATGTTGGACTTTGAGATCAATAGCTGCATGGAAGACTTGTCGTCGCCGGTATTTCTGTAACTCGAGCTGCTTCTATATCTGAAAATCTGCTACAGGCGGCGCTGAACAGATATTTGCGTCATCAGGTTAGTAATCTTATGTCATTTTCATTAAATTATATATTAAGCAAGTACAGAAGCAATCTCCATGGCATATGAACAGATAATGATATTTGCATGGGCTATCTAAGGTGGTGTTTGGCATTGTTCCTATAAGCACGTATTGCAGCTTATAGCTTATATAAGTACTTGTTAAATTTAATAACGTGTTTGGCTGGGCTTTTGGGTAAGTGTGTATCCATCACCACCACACCACCACCACCACCACCACCCCACCACCGCTGCCAAACCCCCACTACCACCACACCACCAATTCGGTCCATTTCAGGTTAACCCAAGTTTAGGCTTATGAAGAAAACACTTATTTTCTTCATAAACACTTAAATAAATTTTTTTACCAAACGCAATTTGCTTCAAGTAAGCACTTATTGTTGCCGTGGATAAGTGCTCCCATTGAGCCACTTATCCAATAAGTGCTGATCCATAAGCACAAGCCGGGCCAAACGCCACTCAAGGCTGCATTTCGCCCAGCTTGTGCTTATATATAAGCACTCATTTGATAAGTTGCTCAATGGGAGTACTTATCCACAGCAACAATAAACTGTTTATTTGAAGAAAATAGCCTCTGATAAATACATTTATTTAAGTGTTTAAAAGAGTTTAGGGGTAAAATAGGTATTTTAAAAATATTAGTAAAGCTGTGAAATAGCTTAACGCATAAGAGCTTGGGAGAAGCTGCTCTCAGCAGCTTCTCCTTATGGGTAGCCTTCCTCTAGTGCTTATGGGTAAGCACTTGCCCATAAGCGCTACCAAACACTTGTAATTTTAAAAAGTGCTTATATAAGCTATAAGCTGCGATAAGTACTTGTAGAAGCCCTTCCAAATGCAGCCTAACTCTACTGGCTTAACCTGTTCCTGAATTCAGCAGCTTCTCCTTATGGGTAGCCTTCCTCTAGTGCTTACGGGTAAGCACTTGCCCATAAGTTTTACCAAACACTCATAATTTTAAAAAGTGCTTATATAAGCTATAAGGTGCAATAAGTACTATTAGAAGCCCTTCCAAACGCAGCCTAACTCTACTGGCTTAACCTGTTCCTGAATGTAAAAGTTCAATGCTAGGGTGGCAATAACTGGGTTTGAATTCAGTTTTGGGTCAGATCCACTGGGTATATCAAGGGCCCTACGATATATCTAACCCAAGCACCTTCAAACCCAGATTAATACATGTTTACAGCCACAGGTTTTACATTATTGACCAGCTCAACTTACCCAATGTTGGGCTGCGTGTGCCCCGATTATATAAATGCATATTTCAGCTTATAGCTTATTAAAGCACATTTTAAAATTAAAAGTATGTTTGGTAACACTTAATGAGTAAGTGCTTACCCATAAGCAATAGAGGAAGGCTACCCATAAGGAGAAGTTACTGATCACTTATGCCCGAAGCTATTTCTAAACTTTAGTAATAGTTTCATAATACCTATTTTACCCCTAAACTTTTATAGGTACTTGAATTAATGTTATTTCTAATGGGGTCGTATCGTCTAGAGCAAGTTGTGCGAAGCAGATGGTGCAAAGCTTTGACACATCTTTCAAAGCTTGATATGTTGGCATGTATCTACGCACGCCAATAAACACGTAACATACGTGGATGCATGTTGCATCATTTGGTGCAGCCACCTATGCTCTAGATGATATAGCTCCATGGCTAAACTTTAATAATAGTCTCATCATATCTATTTTATCCCTGTACTTTTACAAGCACTTAAAAAAATGTATTTATCGAACGCTATTTTTTTCAAAAGCAGCTTATTATCGTTGTGGATAAATGT
Organism: Pachysandra terminalis; assembly: GCA_031762675.1. Classification (NCBI taxonomy): domain Eukaryota; kingdom Viridiplantae; phylum Streptophyta; class Magnoliopsida; order Buxales; family Buxaceae; genus Pachysandra; species Pachysandra terminalis. The sequence goes on from JAUPMG010000020.1 coordinate 6,125,064, forward strand.
TCCCATTGAGTCATTTATCCCATGAGTGTTTATCCAAAAGCACAGGACGGACCAAACACAGGAGGAAATCAGCTGTGGATTACGCTGTTGTCTTTGCTGTGGGGTTGTCTGTGATTGGTTTTGTTTTTTTATCCAATCACAAACCACGGTAGACCACATGGTAGCCCACAGCTGATTTTCTCCCGCCAAACACAGCCGTAAACCCCATTTGGTCACTAATCCAATGAGGGCTTTACCAAAAGCTTTGGAAACATCACTAAGACCAGGTTTCTGATATCAGCAAATCAGCATGATATTCCGTTCTTTCATGTTTGGAATTTGCGTCCCTTTCATATTAGCGTACTTTGTACAACTGAATGTGACCTGTTCACATGTTATTAACCATGCCACCACCTATTAGTCTCCCCATATTAAATATAGACCAAGTCAACTTCATCTATCTATATATATAGACCAAGTCAACTGACTCTCTCTCTCTCTCTCTCTCTCTCTATATAGATATATAAGAGAGAATCTAACGTGGAGCTCGTCTAGTTTCATACATGAAGAACCCATCCTTCTTCGTTTAACATTTGTCACTTGTACAAAAGATTTGAAACTTCTCTGGTTTAAAAGAGCTCTGTATTTAATGGTAGGTGATATTTCGTCAGTTTGGCATGACTCATTGACATTTAATACAAAAGAAAACAACAACACAACACTTCAACACACAAGGGCTCTCATTCATAACCTCATCGGGAAATAGCACATCACCTCTACCCATTCAATCCTTCCTCTTAAATGCTGATGAACTTTCTTGGATTTTCATCTCCTTATTAAATTTCCAAGTTTCAAATCTCATCTGCTGGTTTTTAAGAAGCCATTTATACAAGGGAAAATTATACTTTGCCTCCTGAGGTTTTTGCAACTACAAGTACACCCTTCATTAGAAATATTAAGTCGTCGGTACACCAAGTCATTGACTGGTATATCCCTTATAAAGATTATCGTCATGTTCAAATGAGTTGTTGAAGATGAAAATAGAAAATCATTTTTGACGGTATGTTAGGTTTCTAAGATCAATAATATTTCTAAGATCCACTTTCTTTAGTCAAGAGATTGAGATGCGATATTTTAGACATAAGGTTAATCCATTTTATCTAAAATTCGTTCAATTCTTTATAAGGTATACATCAATCAATGATTCTAACATGCTTGAGGTTTTCAGTTAAGGTGTTATTATAGTTTCAAAAACTTTAGGAGCCTGATTATAATTGTTAGAAACCTCAAGGGTCAAAGTGTAATTTTTCCTCTATACAAGAGGTCAATTTCGATATCTCAATGACCTTTCTGTAAAACCACAAAAATGACCCGAGAAACCCGAAACCCGATTATTAGGGGTATTTATGTAACTTCAGGTTGCCTATGCCAGTATATAGCTATAGTTATTCCTGTTGATTGACTTGATTCCGAAAATACAAAGGATATTAAAGGCCTAGTTATCACCTAAAGAAAGTTACCCCGAGCATACACCAAACTTACCAATCATACCCCTGATAACCACCGAAAGAAGTTACTGATCTCGTCTGCAACCATATTTCCCTCCAAATCCCAACTCCCGCCACCAACGCTGGCGGCGCCACCATTGCTCCGACTACTGCTCCGGTGACTACTTCCTGTAAAAACTCTACCAGAAAATCTAACCGAGAGAGCGCGTGAAGAGAACGATGATGAGGCTGAAGAGGACATTCTATCTACGTAGTCCTTTAACCAGCTCCTTCCACCGGCTACTTCAGCTGCAACCTCAGATCCCGGTGGCTCAGGTGGCGTTGCATTCACAGGAGACTCGACGTCGTCTTTATCGTTCCCGCGAATACTCGATTCCGATGCACCTCGACGGTCTGTGGGTCCCACCACAACCTCGGACTCTTGTTCCACAACGTAGTCGAATGAGCCCATCGAGTACGATCGTCTGGCATCACCGGAATCTGACTCCAACATCCGCCGACTGACGCTCCCAATCTCTAGCCGGAAACTATCTCTGCCGGCGGAAGATGTAGATAGCTTCAACGAACCATCCGATTCCGCCACGTGGACGGTAGATCTGCAGAGAGGGCATGTTTGGTTCGATACAAGCCAGGTATCAATGCATCTAGCGTGGAAGGCGTGGCAGCAGATCGGAAGGAGACGGAGCTGATCGTGCGGCTCGAATTTCGATAGACAAACGGCGCAATCGGCGGCGGAGTGACCGAGTCCGGTAATGGAGTTGAAGGAGAATACAGGGAGAGAATCGATCAGCGTTTGATCCTCCGGAGACACGCGGGGACTGGAGAAACGGTGATCGCGGTGTGGCTCGTCGGTAAGCTCATCGCCGTTTTCACCGGATGAAGAATTACGGCAATGGCGATTAAGGTAACGAAGGAGGAGGTGGAGAGAAGTCGAGACGATCAAAACCGCTGCAAATATGATACTGATGATGAGTATGCTGGGTTCGAAATCCTTTGAAGACGAAGACGAAGACGAAGAAGATGAAGATGAAGAAGAAGATAGTCCGCCATTGACTTCTGCCTCCAACAGTGGAGAAGGAGCTTGAGGTGGAGAGAAGAAATCAAGCCGACGATGCATTAGGGTTTTCCTTTCTCTATTGCTCAGTCTCTGTTTATAATACTTTGCTTTTTAAGTAAGGAAGGAAAGCAAGAAAGAAACAAAGACAGAAAAAGATATGTCTAGAGAGAGAAAGAGAAGGAAAGAACTTAAGGAAACGACCAGTTTCCGAATCTTTGTTTAAAAGGAGAGAGAGAGAGAGAGAGAGAGAGAGGTGTGGAGTTTAAATGCGGGTCACTTCAATTTAATTCGGAGCCGGGATGGTAGGTTCTAAATACGCTGCTAGTGTGCATGTTAGCAAGAGAGGAAGTTAAGTCGGAAGGAGCTAGAGAGAGGAGAGAGAGAGAGAGAGAAATGGGTCGCGGATCCAGTACAACGTACTCACTAAGGGTTGTTGTGGTCATTACACAAGTAAACCTAACTACTATAAATAGAGAGACGAGTAAAAAAGCAACACTATACACGTGCAACCCCACAAAACGACAACAAAAATTAAGGGTACCAATCTAAATTATAATAATAAAAAAAAAGACTGTTTTTGTGTTTTGTCTAGTGGGTTGGGAAGTAGTGTTCGATTGGAATTAGGACATCTATAGGAGATGAGCCTGATGTTATCAAAATTAATGGAACAGGTATTCCGGAGAAGGGAGAATGTTTTCAAGGGTTTGGGTGGAAAGAACAAGTACATACTAATATGCGAAGGTGGGTGATAGGTTTAGACTAGTGTCCAAGGGTTAAGGAAAAGGATGTTGTATTTTAATGTAACACTTAAACAGTACACCGTTGATGACGTGTCTTGTTCTGATTTGATGATGGAAAGTTTGTCTTGTGTCAACCAATTAGCAAGTGACACGTTATGCAATTGTGGGAGATGCAGAACTGGATGACATGTGGACACTGAATTTATCCCTTTAGCATCCTTTCTCTAGCCAGCATTCTCGATTGACACGTGGGATTTGCTTTTTAAAGTATTAGTGCACCTACTTATTTATCTTCAAAATTTCAACGAGTAAAAATATTTTTGGAAAAATTATACTTTGACCTCTGAAGCTTTTGATAATTACTGTTAAATCTCTCGAGGTTTTGAAACTACAAGAACACCTTTGGCCGGAAACCACAAGAGAGTCCGTCAACTAACAACACTAGTGAATCATTGATTTTTAAATAAAATATATAAATTTTAAATTTGAAATATCCTTTTTAATCTCTTGACTAAAAAACCATCATATTCTAATGTCACACTTGAATCATTCATCAGAAAAACAAAAACATCAAACAATTGATAAAGAACAATATATAAGGGTATACCAATCATTCTTAAGTCTCTGATGAAAGGTGTCATTGTAATTTCAAAAACTTTTAGAGATTTAATTATAATAATTAGAAACCTTAGAAGTCAAAGTATAATTTTTCTAATATTGTCATGGAAAGAGAAGAACGATGAATCGGAGGTGATGAGTGAGTCAAGCACTTGATATCTTGATATCTTGGCGTGGTTGGTATGTCACGTGCACGAACCACGTCACCATTCCATCCCGTACGGTCTTCAGATATCAAGGTCCTTCTAATGGAGTCTGGAATGGCTAATAACGCTGATTTAAGATCAATTGATTTTATTTTTTATTTCTTAATGGGGCCATGTATCATGTATGATGTATTGTTATAAAAAAAAAAATGTATGATGTATGATACAGATAGATGTTCGTAGTTTAATAAAGTAGGGCTCTACAATAAGCATGAAGTGGTGGGTCCCATCCATGAAACGGGGTAAATCTCCGCTATAATGAAACGGAATGTGTATATAATAATACCATGACCATCTCATGACTCTTTGCTCTCTTATATCTCTATTACCATTACTAGTTCACTACGCTGCTCTGTTGTAATATAATAGTTCCATCTCTCTCTTACCTTCCTTTGTTTAAACCCTTGCTTTCAAAATCTTCTTGGTCTTTTACGGGTGTTTTATTGCTCTCTCTCTCTCTCTCTCATATGGAGAAAAAAAAATGGGTTAATTTAACTCACACCCTGTCACATTTTTGATAGTTGAAGATATATCCTTTGCATTTTTTGATATTCCACTTATACCCTTGTTAGTCACACCAGATGAATAGCGTTAACAGACCATGTTAATTTACCATTCAATATTAACTTAAAAATTATATTTAAATGAGAGAAAACTAATTTTATAACATAAAAGTGTTCTTCTATTGTTTTACTTCTGGGGATTTTTTATGGCCTCTCAGTAATACTAATAAAGTAATAAAAATATAATCAAAATGTTGTTGAACATATGTTGAAGAATTTTTTGTTTTTTTTTTTTTTTTTTAAGTTCCCATGATAAAACTTGTTCTTATTAAGGAGAGTATTGACTTAAAATCTATTAATTAGTTACATATATCAATGGTTTAAAACACATCCCAGCCCAACTGATTCAACCGGTTCAACCGATACCCAGTATAATCGAACCAAGTGGGCTTTTAACCCACTAAGTAATTTTTATTTATTTTTAAGTTTTCATTATAAAGCCTTCTCTTTTTAAGGTGAGTGTTGAGTTAAAATATATTAATTAGTTACATATATCAATGTTTTAAAACAGAGCCCAGCCCATTCGATTCAACCGTTAAGAACCAGGTGTTTGTGGGTTCGATTCTGATACTCTTGAAACCGGCAAGATTCAGAAATGTCCCATACAATAAGAACAGGTTTTGGAACTTGTTGAACCCGTCACGAACCTAATCCATCGACACTCCTACATAGTACGCAACTTTAGTGAGTCAAATGCACTAAATAAACTATCACTTTTCATGCAACTCTGATTTGGTTTGGTTTGGTTCAGGTTGACCTCAACTCAGGACCAAACCGACATTGGTGAAAGTTAATCCGAAATTGAACCGAAATCAAACTGAACTTTCCAATGTTTCGGTTCGGTTTGGATTGGGTTGATACAATGTTTTTTAGAATTATATATATAGACTATAATTCAGTTTAGATCATTTCGGTTGAATTGAAGCTTTAACTCAAAACTAAATTGATCTAATTTGGTTTTATAATTTCGAAACTGAAACAAATATTTAGAAACCCAATCCAAACTGAACCAAAGTTGATTTGATTCGCTTCGATTTCGGGTTTAACCAACCCATGTTGCAGTCCTATTTATTGCCATATAGGCACTTAGATGAAACGGGGAAAAGAGCTTTAGAAATACCAAGAAAAGGAAACATAACACAGATAAAGAATAGATTTCAAGCCTAAAATTAACCCCGAGTCTAGTCCAACTCAGCTTGGAAAGAGAGCCAGCACCCCAGAACATGACATGCGCCAATTGGGCCTAATCAGCCCACCTAAATTGTCCCACCTAGAAGGAAGTGATGGATTTAGTTTTTGTAGCTAATTAACCCGTTTAATATCATAATAATAATAATAATAATAATAATAATAATAATGATAATGATAATGATAATAATAAAAATTTGTAACTGCAAATTTGGCAGCGGATGTGGTGAGGATGATTTTGTGATGCGGGTGAGTGCGGCAGCACTATTGACTGATGTCACCCAAAGAATCATCACCGCACTTGTGAAAAAAAGAAAAAAAAAAAATCTTAAAACGGTAATTATGTTTTTTCTTTTACACAAAAAATTGGGTGATGTGAGCCAATAGGGTGTTGTCCGCATAGATTACATAATCCGCATGATAAGAGGGATGATTTGTTGCTCCAAACTTAAATCCGCATTTTGAGTATGAAACATCTCCAATCCGTGGATTTAACTTTTCAAAGGTGGATTAGAGTAAAACTATAAAAATCGGTGGACTTTCTTTTATTTATTTAAGGGTTTGTATGAAAATATAAAAATTGATGATTTTTATTCTGAAAATAAGATTAAATTAGGTTGATAGAAGAAGGTGCTGTTTGGCCTAGCGGTAAGGCCTTGGGTTGTCGTACCCAAGCCTTTGGGATCGATTGTTCCTGCTTTCACCTTAACTCTTGATAAAAGGTGGGTCTTCGACCGCGTCTCCCCTATGGGGTAGTGGTCTGGCGACCAACAAGTGCGGCCCCCCCCAAAAAAAATTAGGTTTGATAGAAGGTTAAATTGAGCAATTCTTTGTATAAATTGAGCAATTCTTTGTATTATATCATTTTCTTTTTGTATATGTGGTTGCGCATAAAAATGAAAATTAAAAAATTACAATATATTACACACTCGGGACTATAAGTTATTTTCAAGTTTGGTGCTCCCGCACTCACTCGGGACTACAAGTTATTTTCAAGTTTGGTGCTCCCGCACTCACTCAACATTATGGTGACTTAAGTCCGCACTCACCCCACAACAGAACCACCCGTATATTATCAACACTGTAGATTCCTTTCGTTCATATAGGTTTGCAAATGGATTTCCTAAAATGGGAAAAAAATATAGGAAAGGTATGTGTTCATACCAGTAATACATTTTACATATATATTGTTTATGATGACAAGTTCATACGAAAAATTCCCAAATATATGTTATTTGAGATATCTCTTTTTCGTTCATATAGGTTTGCAAATGGATTTCCTAAAATGGGAAAAAAAATATAAGATAGGAATATGTTCATCCCAGTAATACATTTTACATATGTTGTTTATGATGATAAGTTCATATGAAAAGTTCCCAAATATAAGGTATGGTGTTTAATTTACTTTCAAGTTTTCATTGAATTCACAAAGATGGAAATTACTTATACATGCCTAACCCAAGCCCGACCTTAAATACTACGGGCTTTTATAAAATCCGGCTTTGCAAGCCCGCGGGTTACAAAATTGCGTCTAAGTCCAATTTAAGCTGAGCGGACTGAACGGGCCTAAACAGATTGGGCTTAAATTGCCAGCCCTAGTTTTGAGATACGAGAGTCGAATGTACGAGGGATTCATGCATTTTTTCAATTAATAATGGATTTTGAAATTAAACAATATAAAAATTAAAGATAAAAAATGGACTTAATCAAAAGAAGATTTCTATTTTTAATACAAATGATGATAAAGAACAAATAAAGTATAATTTTTCAATCTTTGTAGTTGTAGAGAAGAATAACCAAAAAAGAATACAAAGATTTACGTGGAAAACTCTTTCGAGAAAAAACCACAGAAAGTAGAAGATCCATTATAATCAAGAAAAAATAGGAACAGGTTATAAAGATTTCTCTCACCACTTTATCACTTTCACCAGAAATTGTATACGCCCTAATCCGCAACACCAGGCATTAAACATATACAAGAATAATCATGTCCATTAAGCTTAACCTTTCCAAACAAACCATACTCAGACAAGATAATAATCTTCAATCACTTGATGATGGCTCAATTGGCAACTTGAATTGACACAATGGACATGAATTCTTCTTCTTCAACCACGAAACTATATAATCTCTATAAAAGACATGCAAGCAAGGCATTTCCAAAAATTCTTCATTGAAAGAAAACTGTTCAAGACAAACCGAACATGATGACTCTTTCTCTTCCACTTTCTCTAAGTTTCTCGGTCTTTAGAGCATCGATAGAAGACTTGGATGCATGACTAACAACTTCTACTCCTCGTTCTAAAGCCGTCGCCATCGACTCTATCATGATCATTACATTAATATCACTAACAACATTTAATCCCCGTTCTACAGCCATCTCCATCGACTGATCTGTCATGATCCTTGCGGTTCAACTGAAAAAATATTTTTCAACGAAACACACAAATTGCATTGAAAACTTCATTTTCTTTTCCTTTCTTACATATTCTAGCTTCCCAAACACAAATAGAGAATATGGTGGGGAAAAGAAGCCATTTTTTTCATCTATATTCCTACTTGTAGTATTTTTACACTTACATCCCAGCTTTTATATATATATATATATATATATATATATATATCATTTTATTCTATAATAATCTTTGCAAAACTTTCATAACTTATTTTTATTAAATAATCATAATAAGGGTTATTTATATTCATTTTTATATTATTATATTTTGCGTCTACAACTGTTTATCTAATAACTTCATTGCATCTGTATCCCCTATGATAAAAACTATATATTACACATTTGTTTTTTGTAAAATAAAAATAGCCTCATAAAATAAAATTTTAAATCCATCAAAATATAAAAGAGATTTAAAATATATTTTCTCATGATCAAAATATGAATAAAAAATTTACGACTCAGAATCTACTTGGTTTTAAACAAATTACGTAGGCATTTTATGGGTATTAATACCTTATAGAATTGGATTGAATTGAGTTAATGAGCACTAGCGGGTGACACGTGTAATGCGCACATTGATATTTTGTTTAAAATTGAAAGGCTAAGAACAATTATTCTAACCGTTTTTTTATTAGAATAAATTGAAAGACTACATTTTCTTTAGTTTATTAGATATTTTATTATATTAAAAATTATTTTTAAAACAAATTAGAAAAAACATGGTAGACTTCCCAATAGGGCCCTTTCCCTTAGGCTGTGTTTGGAATCCTAGATTTCAGAAGAAAAGAAAAGAAAGTGCTAAAGAAAGCACTTTTTTTTGTTTGGTTGACCACTTTTGAAAGAAAAGAAATGGATTTGAAAAGAAAATTTTCTTTCAAATTTTCTCTTTGTGACTAAAAAGTTTTCTCTCCAAAATGGTAGAGATTTTGAGAGAAAAGAAAAGAAAAGAAGTTGGAGAGAAAGCC
>JAUPMG010000020.1:6157054-6169526 GCA_031762675.1 Pachysandra terminalis
TTTTCTTTCTTCAGAAAAATAGTGAGCTAAAGAAAGAATTTTCTACGGAACCAGACTGTATGTCAAGGACATAAAGAGCACAAAGGGCCTACCCCACTAATCATCTTCCAAAAGCTTAATTCTATCACCTTTACCAGCACTAAATCCGCATTTAGATCCAAAATCATCTGCTTCACAATTCCTATCCACATCTCCACCCTATAAGAGGTGTCCCCTCTCTTCATACTCCAACCAAATTTGATGAACAAAATTTAGTACAAATCACTCTATGCCAATGCACCAATGAATAACATTGTATCACCAAAGCCACTTTCCTAAAAAGACTTTACTCATAAGATAAAGCTTCCTCAAACTCGGGTAACCTTTACTCTTTGGTTAACATAACAACTCCCATTTCACCAAATGAAAGTTCATATCCCACTGCATTTCCACAAAGTCACTTTGAATCTTCTCAATCCTTTTAGCAACAGATACAAGCATTCTGAAAAGGGATATAAAATATATAGGATTTCTTATGGTGGAGATAGCATGCATTTGTAAGTTTTTGTTTCCTCTCTCGTATCTCACCTATTATTCTCCATAAATATTTATTAACAATCAAAAAGTGTTAAATTAATTGAAATACATTCCTGCATCGATGACATTTTAAATATTGTGCCAGGGTATAACATTACCAGTCCAAAAAACTCAGACCTCCGTGTTTCTCCTTGTGTAACTTCCAACAAGTTCAGAAATTCATCCAAATGAACCCATACTACATGAAGATCCATTTTTTTTTACCCTGCTCGAGGGACACCTGACAACATAAGATTCCTATCGAAAAATGGTCGCTTATACAGGAAGCAAATTTAAACATTGATTTTTGATCACATATCAAGAGTTGTAATTAGAAAAGAACTTGTTTCCTGAAAAATAAAAAAAATCAACATGTTAAAATAGAAAATTCTAACAAAAGAGCAATCAAGAAGAACTAATTTTTTCGGGTAATAAAATCAAATTGCATTTTCACATCTTTGCAGCCTTTTCAGTGTAAATGGTTTTTGAAATTTTCTAAAATGAAGGAATTTGGCAGACTAGTTTTTGAAAGAGCAACTGAAGGATAAGTTATGACAAACTCATAAGCCAAACTCCAGCCTTGAGGCAAAACCTTCTCAGGGAATCTGCAGCATGGGATGCTGCAGTCATTTACAATTTGCAATTTCTTAACTTAAGATTCATATGCCTATATTAGTCTTGTTGAAATATAAGGAACAATGTACAAAAAAGATCCACTCTAACATATGAAGAAGAAAATAGGATACTGATCATTGAATGTTTTGTTCTGCTCTGGGTCAAGAACCTCCAGTAGTGCTGAAGCTGGATCCCCACGAACATCAGAACCAGTTTTGTCAATCTCATCAAGAAGCACCACTGGATTGCACACACCTACTCTCTACAATTAAAAACGTGAAAGTTATAATTAGACTCAAGCAAAAAAAATGATTTCAGACACAATTGCAGAATGCAGTAACAAGGGAAACAGAGCTGAATCGGAAATCAGAGGAACATGTATTTAAGCAATCTAAAGTACCCTCTTAGCAAACCCTGTATATGTTTCGAAAGAAAACATATAAGACCATATGCAGGAGAGCAGGATCCATGATAGAAGCTATCACAAAGATCTTCAATGCCTAAAAACTAACACAATAGGATGTTTTAACCATCTGATCCAAAGATTTAATTTTCTATACAACATAGTTTCTAGTATAACCACGAGAATGCAAGATATATGATGTTACAGTCATATGATATAGTCAACTTTTGCCTAAAGTATCTGCAAGGATCCATCTAACAGTAGATCAAAATTCTGCAAGCAGTATGTTTAGAGCTATGCAGTAGGTACGGAGTATCCACCAGATAAGTGCCTTAAGTTTTCTGTATAAAACAATACTTTAATGCAGTAACCTTTCACAGATTAACAGAAAAAAAAAGGAACGAGAGAATTCAGAAGTGAAAATTAAACGGCTGCCACATGGTGAAATCCTTTCTTCAAAACCTTGACCAACTCCAGCACTTCAAAATTTCCAAAGCAACTAATGTTGACATGCATCATTCCTAGAAAGGCTGCTTCGTTCATGTGGGCAGCTTCCTTAGTAAAATTTTCAACCTTGGATTATCTTACAAGTAAAGGGTGGACCTTATTTAACAGGTGTCTTAATACCAAGAGGATGAGGAAACTACAGATCAGACCAGAAAGCATTATAGTTCACAAGAAACACGTGCATCAGTCTTATAGACCTCTTCTCCATTATCAATACCCCAGTACCTTACAAGTAAGTCTGGTGAAATTAGAGCATGCAGCAAAAGAGATGAATAAATTTGGAGAATTATCCCCTTCGCATTGTGCTGAAGCATTTGGAAAATAAAAATACAAAATAAAAGCTCCCGGAGTTTTCAGGAGCTGAAGAAAGGAGTGGCAAAGTCAAGACCGTTTACATTCTTTTGGACATCTCTTAAAAAAATTTCGTGGCAATAAAGAAACTACCATCTATCCTAGAAACCGACTGAGCACTACCAGATTTTTTGTGAAGGGACTGTTGTTAAGTGCTGTTAAGAACCACAGATACCTCTATTTGTTTTATTCATATGTTTGTATCAAAGATTACCCTTCATTAAGGTTGTAATTTCGGTGTTCTTATTATAAATATTGGGGAGGGGGACCCATAGAAAGGCCAAAAAGGATCTGGATGAAATTGGCCAGAAATGATTTGAAAGAAAATAAACTGACTGAAGATATAATTTTGTTAGATCAGGAAAGCAGACCCCAACTAGTTGGGGTAAAAGGCATGTTCTTGATGCTATTAGAAAAGCAGATCAATGGAAGCTTGCAGTCTACAACATGTTTCCCTTTCATCTTCTTCCCCATTTCTACTGTACCTGAAACTTGCATTTGTAACAAGTGTCAGCTATCTGTACTAATTATTTCCCCATCTTTTAACCACCATTTTCTTCCTAGTTACAAAAATCAAGTTTATCAGAACAACATTTGTTGTATAAAACAAACGAGTGGTCAACATTGCACACAGATATCATTGCTCACCAAGTTATGTCATGTGGATAGTGAAATTGTTCGTAATACAGTTTATGTACAAGAGATACTCTGAAAAAAGAATACAGAGCAGCAACTAAACTAAAAGATCTTTAAAAGGTAGCAGATAGCAGTAAATGCCCCAACAAAAGGACCAAGTTGCCACGTGACTGTTGACTAGTCATGCAGAAAATAAAATGCTGGTATTAGCTAGTGTATGACTTAAAATTGAAGAGGGGGGAATAAATAGGAAAAAGAGAAATAAGTAGAAGAAGAAGAAGATAACATAGCAATAACCACAACAAAAAACCAAGATGCCATGGGATAACCCAAAAAAAAATAATGGAAAAAAGTATACCAGTCTACACTTTGAATTTGATTTTCCAGAATCAATAATCAATATATTTATAAAAACATATATAGATATATGAAATAGGACGGGTCCAGCAACTGCTTAATTGATAATCATGACCCAATAAGCTCTACCTCTGGCTCCGTTTTAGGTGAGAACTGAGGAAGGCTGTTCCATAGAAGGTGATATGCAAAATAAGACAAAGTACATAATTTCCCAAATCCAAAACTATCAAACAACCAATAACACATCCTAGTAGGACATTTTGGGAACCAGTCGTTGAAAAATTTGACAAAAAGTTGGCTAGATGGAAAAGGAGTTATATTTCTTTAGGAGGTAGGATCACACTTATAGGGGGCTGTTCTTGCCAATCTTCCGGTTTATTTTACATCCCCTTTTAAGATGCCCATGAAGGTTGTTAGAAGGCTTGAAAAAATTCAGCAAGTGGTAGAAAGATCATTTCGTCAAGTGGAGCCAAGTTTGCAAAGGTAAAAAAGATGGTGGACTAGGCATTGAAACTTCATGAATAAGAACTGCTCTCCTTTAGGCAAACGGTTGTGGAGGTTTGTTGTGAAAAATGATAGTTGATGGCATATGGTGGTTCGTAGTAGTTTGAAATAGATAGGAATGGGTGGGATGTTAATTGAAGTAAAGGTTCCCTCAACTAGTCTTTGGAACACATTCGTGTACACCTTTGGTGTGGTAGTAAAATGAGATTTTGGGAAAATGTATGGTAGGACAATTCCCCTCTTTGTGTGAAATTTCCCAGGTTGTAGCCTCCACCTTCGAGATGAGACTGATGAATGAGGAGTTTACTGCTTTTTGGATAATCCTCTGGACAGCCGGCTTACCTTGGTTTGGATGTTTTGTCTCCTTCCCGTCATGGCCTTGCTTGGTCTCTCCTCTTAGAAGGGACCCTCAGTTAAGTCTTTGGAAACACGTTTGTGTCCACCATGGGGACGGTCAGAAAATAAGATTTTGGAAAAATGTGGGGTGGGACAATTCCCCTCTTTGTGTGGTGTTGTCCTTTACAAGGATGCCTTGGTTCGGATGTTTTCACTTCTTCCCCGCATTGTCTTGCTTGGTCTCTCCACTTAGGAGGGACCCTCAAACAGCTTTGTTACTTAAGGATTTACTTTTAACCCGGGCTATTCTGAAAAGAAATTCTGGTCTTTTGATCCTAAATGTTTTTTCTCATCTAAATCTCTATTTTGTATGTTATATTCCTCCAATAATCATCCATTTCCCCCTTTTCATGTTTGCATGGTGTTGATAACCACTTGCTCTAAAAGCTCAAGCTGTTAGAGAACAGCACAACAATGTATATCAAATGGTTCAGCAACCCCTGCACGTGCAGTCTCTGCACGGGAACAACACACCCATGAGAGAACATAGGGCAGCGAGGCAAACACAAACACACACCCGGGATTCGAACACTCGAACCCCCACTATGATACCATGTTGAAAACTACTTACTCTAAAAGCTCGATCTGCTAGAGAACGGCACAGCAATGTATATCAATTGGTTTAAACCCCCTGCACGTGCGGGCTCCGCACGAGAACAGCACACCCATGGGAGAACATAGGGCACCGAGGCAAACACACAAACACCCACCCAGGATTCGAACACTCGAACCCCCGCTCTGATACCATGTTGAAAACCACCTCTTAAAAGCTCAATCTGTATTTTTCTTCTTCATTAATGAAATCTGAGTGTTACAACCCCATTGTTCTTCCCTCCTGCAGCAAATTGAAAGCTAGGAATGCTTCTAGGGTCAAGATCCCTCACATATAAAAATAACCCAATCAGATAGTCCTACATATTTTGAACATGATATAACTGATTGGATTGCTTGGATCTTTCAGTCCAGTTGTTTTTAGTGTAGGAAGTCTCAATTAAAAAATGGAATGGTAGGTCCCAACTCCCAACCAGTCTGCAAGTGATCCTGTGTAAATACAGGTGAGATTAAATGACTGTCACACATTATGGAGATATCCTCCACCAAGAATGTCTCACTATGAAAAACAGAACCATTATATGTAATCTACAACAATGTTTCACAGTCATGACTAATGAAAATCTAAAGGAAAACCAGTTCCAACCTTCAATCCCTCAATAAGACGTCCTGGCATGCTTCCTATGTACGTTCTCCGATGCCCTCTAATATCAGCCTCGTCCTTGACACCACCAAGAGATATCCGTACAAATTTCCTGTCCAATGCAGCAGCAATGGATGCTGCCAAAGATGTTTTTCCAACACCTGGTGGGCCGACAAAGCAGAGAACTGGGCCTCTGGCGTCTGGTTTGAGCTGTAGTCCAGTTAATTAAGATCAGTAGCACTACATTACAATCACATTCAATAATAATAATAACAAAGAAAATTTGGAAGCAACAGCAGCCGAGTAGGTGGCTTACCTTGCGAACAGCCAGGTATTCAATAATCCGTTGCTTAACTTTGACTAAACCAAAATGGTCACTGTCAAGATGCTCTTTTGCAGCTCTCAGGTCCAGTTCACGTTCTTCACTGGTCATCTGCCAAGGCAGATCAGCAAGAAGCTCCAGATAAACACGAGAACTACTATATCCAGGCTGCTGAGGTTGCATTTTCCTAAGTCTCCTGGGATAAGCAGTTTCCAGGTAGAAATTATAAGTAATTGCCCTCATGATTCTAGAATTAAGGTATAAAGCTCAGTAACTTAACAACAAAACCACCAACGAATGTCATGGTTAAAATTTGATAGGAAAAAAAAGGTTTAATTAGCAAGTAATAAGGTTTCATATGGTAACTATTATAAGATACAATAAAGTTCTATCATATGGTAACTATTTTAAGATACTTGCTTATAATGTAAAGCTTAATTAGCGAGTAATAAGGCTTCATAAGCATCTATCAAGATTCAGTCAGTGTTGACCAGGACGATGGTTGATAGTTAGGGTGGGATTTACATAGTAGATGGAGGGGGTGAGAGGGAAATGGGGGTGGTGGGTGAGAGGGGGAAGGAAGGGTGAAGGTAGGCACTTTTTCTTGCTATACATGAGGATCATCTCTTGGAATGTTAGAGCTCTAAACAAAGCTCATGAGGGTGAATATAAGAACTAATAAGGTGGAGGTGGCCCTTCAGCAAGAATCCAAACTGGAATTGTTTTTGCGATGTTGGGGTTTTGACTTAGGGGGAACAGGGATATTGGGTTGGCTACTTTGCCTTTGGTTCGCTCTACCAAGGTTTAAAGGATCGGTCCAATCTGGTATGTACCAGCCGGACCGTACCGGAACCGGTCCTGTACCAAGCCACAATACAACAATTGTATCGTGAGGTTTTGGACCAGACCGGTACCAATCTGGACCGGCTAGTACAACTGATCCAGCATTTTTTTTTTAAATTTATAAATTGGACAGTATAGACCGGTATTGATCTAGACCGGTCCTGACCGGTACCCCGGTTCGGTGATCTGTCCGTCTGATCCAATTTTGTTTAATTTAAAATTTAGCCAAGCAGTCCATTTTTTGTACCGGATCCTGACCGGATGGTACCGCCGGTCCGGACCAGGATCTGCCAGGACCGGTCCGGACCAGGATCTGCCAAGACCGGTCCGGTCCCCAATCCCGAGACTTTAAGCCTTGGGCTTTACAAAGGGAGTTTCTGTTATGGCATTAAATGGTTAAGGTGGAGATAGAGGATTTCTCGATCTTTCTCTTATTTTGGAATGTGTCTTGTGGAGTTTCTTGAATGTGTACTTCAATTTATGGGCAGACAAGGGCAGGAGGAGGATGGGGGGGGGGGGGGGCGGAAGAGAGAGAGACTCCTTTTATGGGAGGAGCTAAATAGTATCAGCATGGGAATGGTAATTGGGGTATAGGGGAGTTTCATTGTTATCCATTTCTTTTTTGCGAATAAGGGAGGCATAGAAGTAGAATTTTAGGGGCATCAGAGATTTTACTAGTTTTATGCTCAAGAAGGATCTGGTTGACCCTGCTGAAAGAGTCAGGTTCACATGGCGCAATAATCAAGAAAATCCTGTGTATTGTTGGCTGCATAGGTTTCTATTTGATACCGAATGGGGTTTGCAGTTTCCACATATTATCCAAGAAGCTCTTCCTAGGATGATGTCCGATCCTACCAAGGGAATTTATGTACACTTGCAAACCAGTCCCCTTCAGTTTTGAAAATATGTGGTTGGAAGCTTCTGACATTCCTAGTTTATCATATCTTGGTGGTGGTAGCTTTAGGGTTGAGCAGGGTTTTTTGTGAGAAGACTGAAAGCACTGGGAAATAAGTTGATTGAGTGGAACAAGGATTCTTTTGAGAGGGTGAACGTGAGGAAGAAAGTAGTTCAGACGTTAGCGGCTCTAGACAAAAAGGAGGAGTCTTATTCTTTGTAAGGAGAAAGTTCTTAGGAAGTTGCCAAAGTAAGAATTAGTCTAAGTGTCCATGAAGAAGATATCTAAAGGCAAAAATCCTAGACTCAAATGGTTTTAGGATGGTAAAAAAAAATAATAATTAAAACATGCCTCACCTAATTTTAGGAGGAAAATCAATGCCATCGCATTTCACAAAGATTCTAAGACTATAGAGGTGGTGATGAAACATTTTGAGACCATTTTTCTTGTTCAATAAAAAGGTATCGCACTTTATACATACAAAAGTATAAGAAAAATATGCCAGAGGAAATTGCAAAGGCCCTATGTAAACGAAAATTTAATGTTATTTTCAGCTAAAAATAACCTAACAAACCACAGTAGGACACATAACCCAAAGCAAATCCCTTATATTTCTCTCCTTTCTCCGACCTTAAGAAGATAGTATATTTTTTAAACTATTCAGCTGAACCCAGTAGATATCAAATCTTTCCAAGAAAGAGCATTACAATCCCAAAGCTACCCCCACAATGGGCTTTTTTTGATCGATAACGAAATTTTATTAAGAAAAATTACAAGCAAAGTACAGAGAGAGAACGAAGGAATACAAAGGAAACAAAGGAAACAAAAATAGTTCACTGATTTTGGAGCCATTTTGCACATCATGCACCTGTTGGGAATGGACCACCCATTACTCGCCAAATGATTGATCATGAGGATTTTACCTAGAGCTGCTGACCAAAAGAAACAGTCAAACTTGAAGGGGAAAGGTGACTTACAAATCAGTTTTTTTAGGTCCAAAATTATTCCCGTCATAAGCTAAGAAGAGAAAGAAGGACCGAACTGAGAAAAGCTCGTTGCTCTCCAAAATCCACCTCTTACAATCACTCCCATTCCCCACCTTATTTATTGTAGCAATGCCAACAAGGAAGTTATTGGATCCAACTCTTGGTCAAACAACAGTCTTCTAGTTAAAACAATACATATGATTTCATTCTCTAGGATGACCAAAATTTCACTAATTCATGCCTTCCTATTCTAGACAATCTATAAAAACCGCCATGAAGCATTGGTTCAAAAAAGAATCCATACTCCACATATCCTCCTAGAATCTAACCCCCGAGTCTTCGCCTGCCTCAAAATGTATCCTTTTCCCAAATTGATATGCTACACTCACAATTGCTTTCCCCGAAAATCACTTCATAATAACTCCTCCAAGGTGCTAAGGCCCAATCCCCTAGCAAATTCCTGAACTTTGCAACTATAAATCCCCTTCACAAACTCTATTGCTCCTTCCTGAATCTTTTTTTTTATCAATAACTATAGAATTTATTGCAATAAAAAACAAGAGGTTACAAGAACCAAACGCAGTCAACAAAAAAGTAGACAAAAATAAAAGAAAAAGAAGAAGAAGAAAGGATCCCCAAGGTGGAGAAACTAGAAACATACGACAATACTAAAGACCTAAAAAAACTACATCCACAACTAAAAACACCACAAAGGACAGCCATCTTCTGCACTAAAATCGAGTACCAAAACTAGATGGAAGCCACTGTCTCCCAACACCTAGAAATATCTATCCATGAAATGTCTCTGAACTCAAGGAGTATGCATACCCAGGAAGTTAACAAACTCAAAATAGAGTCAATACGAGCTCCAGAACTTTTACACATATCCTCAAAGATTCTTTTGTTTCTATCTCCCCAAATTCCCCACAAAACGGCAAAATAAACAGCTCTAAAAGATCTGCCCACGTTTCCCTAGGGATGGGAATCTCCACTGGTCCAACATATCTCTAACTGTACAAGGTCCCACCCAGTCCACTCCAATCAACATAATAAAAAACTTCCAGATCTGCCCAGCCCACTGACAACCGATGAAAAGGAGATCCACCAATTCCTCAAAGCTCAAGCACATAGGACAATACCTGAGGAGATAAAGCCAAGTAAGGTCTCCTCTTTTGCAAGATATATGCAGTGTTAATACGATACAGGAGGGCAGTCCAAGTAACATCTTTGATTTTAGAGGGGACCCTGGTGCCCAAAAGCAAAGAGGTAGAGAAAGGAGGAAGGCTAGGAGCACTGCCAAAAACTAGAATATAACGGCCACTCGGATACAGACACCACATCCTCGAATCAAAGAGATCATCAGCTATGACTGCTTTTAAGAAGCTCAAACAAAGTAGCCATTTCTCCTTCCTGAATCTCCAAATTCATTTCCCGAAGAGGCCCTGTTAAGTTAATAAGGGACCCGAGGCTTAGACCTCCCACTGTGGAAGGCTTGCACATCCTATCTCAACTTACCAAAAACACTTATGCTCTCTCCAAGCCGCACCAAAGAAAATCCCTTCTAATCCCTTCCAAACTATTGGCAACAATAGACTGAAACCTTCACGGAAAAGAAACACGTAGGAAGGTCCGCCATAGTGCTTCTAGTAAGAGTTAACTTCCCCCCCTTTAGATAAATATTTCCCCTTCCAAGTAGCCAATTTTTGCTCCATATGCTCTAGGATAGGGTCCCAAATTGTAGTAGAAATATAACTGCCACCAAGGAGACTACCCAGAAATATGGTTGGATGGTGACCCACCTTGCAACCTAGGTTCACACTAAGTGCATTCAAATCTGCCACCTCATATCAAACGTCTTACACTTGGCAACTCTATGTTAAGCCTAGACATTGATTCAAAGCAAATGAGAATATACCAATGAATCCTTAGTCGTGAATTAGAAGATCCAATAAAATAAATGCATCATCTACAAGCTGGAGGTGCAAGATAATTGAATGTTCGCCTCCCAAATGAAAACCTTCCAAGAGATCAAGACTAGAAACAATCTGAATCATACTGTTAAGGGCCTCAGCCACGATAATGAAGAGAGAGAGAGAGAGAGAGAGGATCCCATTGCCTTGGGCTTGTAAAGGACTTGAAGAATCCAATTGAGACTCCATTCACCAAAACTGAAATAAAACCAGATGCAATAGAAGTTCTGAACCCACCTTGATAAGTATAACAAAAGGTCCCACTCCACATGGTCATACGCCTTTCTCCAAGTACAGTTTAACATCACATTTATTTGAAATCAAAAGGTCAAAACCCCACCCAAAATCTGTCTACCTCCCCATAAATAAACTCAAACTGTGAGATCACCCTATGAAGTACAACACTCAAAACTACTGGTGAACAGTTAGAAAAGCATTTTCTAAAAGCTAGTTATTAAATTGATAAGCCTAAAGTCTTCGATATTCTCTACGACTACTTTCTTTCGGGTCAAAGAAATAAAACTGGCATTGGCGCTCAAGCACCAAACAATCAAAGAAATCCACTACAGCTTTCATCAAATTAACCTTAATGCTGGACTAACAATTCTTATAAAAAGATAATGAAAATTGGGGTGGGCCCAGTGCTTCGCCCCCATCGAGCTCTCCAATCACTCCCAAAACCTTATCTTTGAGACCGGCCTCTCCAAAGTGGCATGCTCCTTAGAAATCCTATCAAATTTTGATCTATCCAAAAAAAATATGCAAGAAATTTTCTTCCTATGAAGTTCACAATAGTACCTTCCCACAGCTTTCTTGATACCCTCCTCCTTAACAACGATATCCACCTCCAACCTACAAATAGAATTTAACATGTTTCTTGAATTTGCCATTTTATGAAAAGACTTAGTATTCTTATCACCTAATTTCGGCCAGATGGCCCTGAACTTTTATCCCCATCATATTTCAATCACCCTAACAAGGTGCTTAAACTTCATACTAAGATTTCCTTTATTCCATCTTTTGATGATAACTTTCAACACTCTTAACTTCTTAAAGAATAAGAAACTGGGATTCCCAACCAATACCAGACCTAACCATCACTCCCCCCACTTTGGAGACAAAGGAATTATCTTCCAACAACATGTTCTCAAACCTAAATGGGGTACCTTCTTAATTTAATGTATTTCAAATAGGAACATGAGCTGAGGTTGGTCTAGGCAAAACCGACATCTTCACAATTAGAAAGCAATTTTCCCATCCATAAGAGACCAAAAATCTGTCCAATTTTGACATTGATCTTGATTATTAGACCATGTAAAATCTTTTTTTTTTTTTGACGAATAACCAGTATAATATATATATATATATATATATATATATATATATATATATTTATTATTAGACAATTTAAAATATTTTTTTTTTTTGACTAATAAACAGTATAATATATATATATATATATATATATATATATATATATATAAGGAAAAAAAAGCAGAATACAAAAAGCACAACAAAATAAACACAAGGCGCACAAGCTGGGCACCAGTGGATCAGAACAAGAGAAAATACAACCAAGGACAAACCCGTAGCTCAAAAAATGATCCAAAGCAACCAAGGCCAAAGCCCGTAGCTCGACCCTCATCCTCCATCACCGATCATCTCTACTGACGGAAAACCCATAAACACATGCTCTCTGCCTGCCCCATCTCTGGCTAAACAATCAGCCAAACCATTACCCGATCTAAGAGTATGCCTAAATGATGCCTGGGCCTTGTACTGAGAGAAGACTATTATTGCTATGTAGTTCCTTGTACAGTGTTTTTTGGGTCTCTTTGGCTCTTTTTTTCTGTCTTTTCTGTGTAGTTGGTTCTCTGTCTTGGGGAACTGGCTACCTTTTGCTTGTTTTTGTACATTCTCCTCTATTTATATAAACC
>JAUPMG010000020.1:6173377-6189772 GCA_031762675.1 Pachysandra terminalis
CCTGCGGTTAGCTAGTCAAGTATGAAAGAACAGATTGCTAGTTAACCTGCATTCAAGACATGGATGGAAAGAGAGAGCGATAGGGATCTCTTATGGGAGGGAGGGGATCATAGGAAAGATCATTTAGTCAATTGGGCTTTGGTGTGCAAGAGGAAGGAGTCACGGGGTCTCAATCTAGGAAATATCCTGATTCGAAATTCGGCTCTTCTGGGCAAATGGTTATGGCAATTTAGCATGGACAAAAACGCACTATGACACAAGGTAATAGTAAGCAAATATGGGTTGTGCGATAATCGGTGGGAGATTTGCCAATCTGCCAGGATTGGCACTCTGAGCCCCTGGAAGGCTATCAATGCAATTGCTTCTTCATTCTATCCCTTCTTAAGGTTTGGGGTTGGTAACGATTGTCGTATTCATTTCTGGCATGATGTTTGGTTTGGGGACTCCAACCTTCATTCTCGTTTTCATAGACTCTACTTGGTTGCTAGTCGGAGGGATGCTTATGTGTCTGATATCTTGTCTTGATCTGTTTCTGGTCTCAGCTGGAACCCCACCTTCAGGTGGGATCTTAGGCCAACTGAAGTAGGTGAGCTTGGTACTAGTTTGGAGCGTCTTCGTTATTCCTTTATTGATTCCTCCCGTCCTGACGTTCGGTGTTGGTCTTTGGAACCTAGTGGATCCTTCTCTACTAAATCCTTTTTTTCTACATTGTGTAAGGAGCAAAATCTTATCCCTACCCCTTTCTCCTCTTCTAGACTTTGGAAACCTCGCATTCCCCATAGAGTCAGGTTATTTGCGTGGACTGCTTTCCTCTATAAAATTAACAAGTGCGATATCCTGCAAAAAAGGAGAGGTAATTGGGATATTTCTCCACATATTTGTTTCATGTGCAGGAAGCAAGGTGAGTCTATAGACCATTTATTCCTCCATTGTAGCTTTGTTAGGGGTGTGTGGTCGTTTTTCTTTGAAAGATTGGGGGTGGATTGGGTGATGCCGGAGAAATTCGTCTCACTACTTTTTCAATGGAGATTTCAGGGTTTGGGTAAGAAAGGGAAGATTATGATGGATATGGTTGTTATCGCTACCTTTTGGTCTATTTAGAATGACCGGAACAGACGGATTTTTGATGACTTACAAAGAAGTTTATCGTCGATCACTGATTCGATTGTGGGATTGGTGGCTTCGTGGACGTCGATCTTGCTGGATTTCAGAGAGTACTCCACCCAGTCGATTACAGAGAAGTTTGTCGTCGATCACTAGTTCATGCTTTTTCGGGTCCGATTGGGATGGGGGATTCGACTAGGACGGAGGTTTAGGCTTTGCTTGCGGGAATGGAGGAGGCAAAGAAGATGGATTTAAGATGTCTTATAGTGGCGGGTGATTCTCTTTCATTCATATCATGGGTGTCCAAATCTCACATTCATCTGTAGAGGTTTGACCATCAAATTCGTCTTGTGAAATTTTTTGGACAGGACATGCGTGTCACTTTCTTGCATGTTCCTCGGTCTGCAAATAAGTACACGGGTGCTTTGGCTAGAAGGGGAGTGGATAGAGATGTTTTTGTGGCCGGAAGTGACATTGATGAGTGCCTTGAGGAGATACATTGATTGATGGGGATCCTTTTTGGTGCCTCTTCTTCTCTCACTTTTTTGTACTCTAGAACTTTTTATTCAACTATTTAGTTTTGTACTGTTTTTGGTCACATTTTGTGATCCTTGTATATTTCTCCCTTATGATGATTAATGAAACTGTTGTTAATTATCAAAAAAATAAAAAATCAATCCACCTACCTCTCAGCCTATACCTCTAACATTATGAACTCAGATATATCTTCCATCTTTGTCTCCTGACAAAATACTACATCTGGTTTCCACACTTCTAATTCAGCTTTAATAGAGCTCCACCTCTCTCTGGAATTAAGGCCCAAATGTTGTTCCAAGATATAATTTTCATCTTCACGATGTCATAACATCTGCCCCTCTGCCTTTTCTCCTTGCTAAACTCCTCTCAGCCGACATCCTGAATCATTTACAGCCCGCATAAGTTTTTTGAAGTTCCCTGTTATTCCTTTTTCCCGCAATGCTCATCTTCTTATGATGATTCTCATTTGCTACAAACAAAGCCTTCACCTCTTCTTCAAAGCCATTACAAGATATTCCCTAAAACTGCCAACATTTGTAATCTTCCTAAGCACCCAATTAGACACCCGTTTCTCTGACAAGTCCAATATTTCCTTCCCCAAATCACTTGTAATGACAATCTGATCCAAATTATCCTCCATTTTCCAGCAACAATCAATCGTTCAGGATGTATAGTATCTAATGGAGTAATATTTTCTCTCAACCTCAATTCCTACCATCGGATTGTTATTAATAAAATCCCCTGCCTCCAGAACAACACCACCACCTGGCGAACACCCCTTCCCATACATGCACAGGGATGACCCATCCTCGATGTATTACAAAACTCCTGACAACCGACCCAATCTCATACATGACTACATCACCCTGCCCCTGCAAATGCCCATTATTCTCTTCTGCATGATTCCCCATATCCCCTAACACCAATGGTCCTCCTGACCACCCAACATCGCACACACCACCGCACAGAGGTAGGAGAATAGATAAGACTTAAGTGAGGAAAATGGGAAAGAAGGTTACTTGAGATTGTGCTTCAGACGGATTCACGTTTTAAGGCTGATCATCATCGTTGCTACTCTCTAGAACAGGCTGCTTCAAATTGGACTCAATCCCCTGATTACACATCAATCTCGGGAAACTGTTACAACTTCTCTTTCCAGCCTATACCTCGATTTTGCAGATAAAGCCTGCTGTCATCACTATTGTCGGAGAAGCTCATCTCACTTTGCAGATATCTCTCACCACCGGATCTTCTCCAACTTGCTGCTGAAACATCTAGTTCTTCAATTGATCTGAAAAGGCCACGAGTAACATGGAAGGCCGGTTGGAGTGATTGTGATACCATACTTTTCGTTCATTCTTATTAGACAAGTTTTTCTGGTCACCCCATTGAAAGCCTGATCTTCATGATTTCAGAAACCCTATTTTTTGGTTTTACAACGTATAAGACATCCAAGGTTCAGTACTTTATCCGGCATCATCCAGTCAATCAGAAATTACTGACAACAAGATCTGATTCCAAGTGTGTGGAAAGATATTCTATCCCATATGAATAGCATTTTTTGGTAAACTTTGTTTGAATAAATTTGAGAATGTCACATAATCAAGCAGAATGATTAACAAATGATAAGGTCATATAGTGTCCGATGGATCACCTTCAAACTAGTTTAGATAGGGGTACCATCACCCCATTGTTTAGCTCAAAAATCATTACCATTGCCTAATCATCATGTTGTTTCCGAAGAGCATAAGACTTTGATTGATTCATAGAAGTAACACATATTGGCCTAACAAAAGAACTTCAAATGTTTACTAAAGAGAATGAGAGGAGAGAGAGAGAGAGAGAGAGAGAGAGAGAGAGAGAGAGAGAGAAGTAACACATATTGGCCTAACAAAAGAACTTCAAATGTTTACTAAAGAGAATGAGAGGAGAGAGAGAGAGAGAGAGAGAGAGAGAGAGAGAGAGAGAGAGAAGGATGGTACGGAAGAAGGGCAGATCAAAGAAAGAAGGTATAATGCTACACCACTGATACAAAAGCTACACCAAAAACCAACCAAAAGCTATTATACGAGCTTCACACCCTATGCAAATATAGATACTCCACACTTTGGTTAAAAGCTTAAATCATATAAATCTCAGGATGAAAGAGAACAACATTTCTGAAAATGAAGCACCTCAATAAATTTAAATTATGTGACGATCCCCAACCAAAGACCACCTTACAGAGATAAAATATTGGCATTCACTATTATTTACAAATTTTGAATTTCAATTATATCTCTGCTCTAACAACTTTTAATCCATATTCGAAAGATATCATCCAAGAAATGGTTTTATGTCGTGCTCCATCACATTGGAAGGATGTGTGGTTCACTAAAATAGCATGTTATCACCCCAAAAAAGAAAGTCAACTGTACAGGTATAAAATAATTTCCAATTGGAAATATTTATTTGCAGGCAATGGAGTAAGGCGAGAAACTAAGAATCAGGAAACAAACATATTAATATGCAGAAAATGGGAATCAGAGGTTTGAAAAAACACTAAGAGAGTGAAAGATTAGAGAAGGAACAGATCTGAGAACATGGCTCACGAAGCAAATGTTCTCAAACAACCCAAATAAATAAACTATATATATATTCTTTAAACAATTTCTTAAAAAGTCCAGATTGTTGGCGATGGGTAAAAAGGAACTTCTAATGTCAGAGATCTCAAAAGAAGAAGCCAATCTTCAATTACAAGTCAAGAGTTGGAAATCTAAACAAAGCTGCCTAAAAATTACCTCCACATTACTATCCCTTACTAATTTAGAATGTACAATAGCGACGACAAAAATTTTAAAACATAGAGGGAGAGAGAGAGAGAGAGAGAGAGAGAGAGAGAGAGAGAGAATTACAGAAAGTTTGACTGTTCTGTTTGATAGGTGACTGTTCAAAGAAATTAGAAGGATCAATAGTGCACTGTAAATTACATATGTTACCTGCTCTAGAACAGAGATCAGCTCCATTGCAGTAGCTTTGAATTGGCGAGACAGTGCTATAAGATCCAGATCTTGTTCAGCTTGTTCCATCTCTAATAAGACAAAAATGAAGATAGATCTCAGCATTTTTAAAAATGAAGACTTGATTAAGTTAGATGTTGCCATGGAGTATTTTTTATTTATTTTTTTGGTAATAGACTAATAGACAGCAGATAACCTAGAAAAATATCCTTTTTGCAGGTTCACAAACATTCCAGATATATAAGTCAATTTTATACCTGACAAATTATTTGATGCAGGTCAAAAACAATTCATGCATTTCTTCTGCACAACAAGAAGAATAGTTGGCAAAATAAGAGCTTAAAACTCCAAGGATCGTAGTTTCCCCCGAGGAAAGCCCAGTTTCAAATTTGATGAAAAGCCATGGCAGGATAAGTAAAACTAAAATAAAATAACTCAAATGCATATCTAAACCCACCAAGTTAAAAAACAATTTGCTTCTCTCATGAACAAGGTTTTGAAAAGAAATTCAGCCTCTCAGAAATTTCAACAGAAATGTCAAAATAATGAAAAATATTTACGGGAATGCAGAGTACACTAGTACGATATATCAGAGTTAGAACCCTGGTGTGGTAAAAGAGAATGAAGTGTTCAAAGAGAGAACCAATACCCAGATTTCCTTAACAGTGGAAAAGAGTCCCCAGATTCTTTATTAAATAAAGTAAATAGAAGGCGGTGTGTTTCGACAATGACATTCCCAATTTTAGTAAAATGGAGAATCAATAAGATTTTTACATAGTTGTAGATGTCAGACAAGGTTACCCACTATCACCATTTTTATTCACATTAGTAACTGAAGACATGAGCAAGATGTTGAATAAGGTGGAAAGAGCACTCTAATGGAAGGATTTTCAATAAGGTGGAGGAAGCAATCTAAGTGAAGCACAAGAATCTTCTCACCTTCAATTAGCCGACGATAAATTGGTGTTCTGTGATGCTAAGCATAGGTAAAATCAGAGTGTTAAGGTATGCCCTATTTTGCTTTGAAGCAACAACATTGCTAAATGTTAACTTAGCAAAGAGTATATTTTTGGGGAGGGAGAAGTCACTAATCTGAATTTGGGCTGTATGGAGGGCACAGTAATGACCACTTACTTGGGACTTCCATTAGGAGCATTTATTTAAAGCAACCTCAGTTTGGGATCCCATTCCGGAAAGAGCAAAAAAAAAATTTCAAGTCAGAAGGCGGGTTATTTATTTAAAGGAGGGAAGATGACATTGATCAAAAGCACATTCTTTGATCTTCCAACATACTTCCTATCTTTATTCCCAATACCCTCTTTCGTAGCAAAGAGGTTGAAGAAGCCACAAAGAGATTTTCCGTGGAGAGGAATAGGTGATGAATTTAAATATCACCTTTTGAAAGGAGATTTGAATAATTATCAAAAACATAAATAAAAAATAAAGGTGCATTAAGAATAAGGCATCTTGTAGATTTTAACAAAGCTCCACTTGGAAAATGGTTTTGGAGGTTGGGTGGAGCAATCTGGCCATTAGAGAATCATCATAAAAGCCAAGTATTGTAGTCATCAAGCAGAACGAGAAAGCAATGGAGTAAAAGGTTGCTATAGGTAAGTGTTCAGTAAACAATCATCAAGCTTCACAATAAATTTTCCAAACGCTAAAAGTGTTGAAGATGGGAATGGAGAGAAAGTTAGATTTGCGGATGATATTTGGTGCCATGAAGGAATATCTCTTCAAAATTTGTACCCGGTATTGCACAATATTGCAGCAAATAGCATGCTTGTTGAGGAATAATTATCCAAAGAGAAGAACCAGGTGGGTCGAATATACTTTCCTATAGGGGAATTGTACAGTAAGGAAAGTGAGCTTTTATTATCAATGTTGGACAGCATCTATGCATAAAGTCTTTAGAAGGGAATCAAGATACGAGATTGTGGTTAAGAAGCAAGAAAGGATGTGTCTTGGTAAGGACTTTCTATTGTTTCTTGGTAAGGTCTTTCTACCAAGTGTTGATTAGAAATAAGCCCTCTTATAGCTCAGGGAAATTAATTTGGAACACTCCAGTCCCAATATAAGGTGGTCTTCTTCCTTTCAAACAGCCACCTTAGATAAGATCTTAAGAGTAAATCACCTTATTTAAAGAAATTGGATGATTCACAACAGGTGCATTCTTCGCAAAAGAGATGAGGAAACAGTCAATCATTTGCTAATTCATTGCTTCTTTACATTTGAGTTATGAAGCATTGTGCTTGAAAAGCTTGGAGTGGCTTGGGTGATGACTGAGGCCTAAAACCATATATGCAGCTCTTGAATAATGGAGACTATCTACAAGTAATAGAAGATGGCTGTTGCTGTGGCGTCGATCCTCCTTCCTTACGTGTTGGGTTATTTGGAAGGAGCGGAATAGGCAATTTTCAAAGAAAAGATAATAACACTGTTTCCAATGAAGAAAATCCATCTTCACTCCTATGATATTTGTATAGAGACCATGTTCAACAATAACACCGATCAGTTGCCCAAAAAAGGCTTATGTAGATCTTTGTATTAACTTATGTTAGTTTCCTGCTTTGGCATTTTAATATTACTTGTCAGGGGAATGGGAAGGAAGAAAAAAAAACATATAAGACCTACAGGTTGTATCTTCTTGAATCTTTCGTTACATATGATTCAACAAAAGGTCATCCAATGAAAAGGATTGCCATATTCATGAAAGAGAAAATGTAAAAGAATGATACTTACCAGCCTTTGTCATATCAAGACGAGAAATCCGTGCAACATAGTACGTTCCCCTAGCACTAAGTTCTTGCACACTGAACCTGCACAAACCTTCAAGGACGACGATGTATGTGACCCTCCCACTTGGTTTCTCCACTCCTCTTGATAGATGTAAAGCTCTAGCAACAACTCCCCTGAAGTTAAAAATGAATATTGATCAATCAGTATGGCTCAACTTGCGTACAAAGTGCGCACGCGCGCGAATAAACAAAACAAAACAAAACAAAACAAAAAAGGAAAGAGAGATAGGTCCTGCAATATCTGAGAGAAAGGTAGGGGGAGCAGCTAGCACGACAAATCAAAATAAGAAGGATATCAGTATCAGATGAAACTACCTGGTATGCCAGTGAATTAGTTCCTGCTGATTTTTGCCATCCTGCTTATTAGATTCTGATGTGACTACAGAAACTTTCGGACTTCGTTCCCCGGTATCAGTCCCCATACCTTCAAGCATATAGAAATTCCTTCCTGTCAATTATATTTTAAATACATAAAACCAAAACTTATTTGTCAAACCACCTAAAAATTCTATTAAGAACACCTTGAGATAACATGGGACTGACAGATGTAGTCTCAGCAGTATCTCGAACAGGAAGGACACCAATTAACCCCTTCTCCTCCCTCTGCCATAACTCTTGCTCCACCAATTTCACACTGCACAAATCAAAATAGTGTTTACCTTTACTTTGAAAATGAACATGTTAGAAGAATTTCAGGCTTTCAGCTGCATTGCTATATACAAACCAAACAACAAGAGAAGTCTACTGCCGATCCATTTGAATCAGCACCACAATGCTTTGAACAAACTTCAGATTTTAACCATAGAAAATTCAAAGCAATAATACAAAGAGAAATCATACCAAAACGAAATCTTCTTGCAGTTTCAGAAATGCAGAATTCGTAAGACATTCTTGAAAGATTAAAAACGGAAAACAGAGAAAGATAATGGCGAAATTCAAACAAGGTTTAAAAAAAATTATAATAATAATTACAGAAACAAAACATATAAATAGAATATATAAATTTCAACGGTCAACAGTAATCGAATCTTAGGGCTTTCAGCTCCGTAAAATTTTTCTGGAATCCAAACCAAAAAACGAAAACAAAACATAGATTCAAAAAAGACATTTAATCTAATCAGCACAACAATCGGAAGAAAAAAAAACAAAAATTTATAATTTCTGAAACTCAAAAGAAGCTCAAGCATCAAAAAATTCAACAAACAGAATCTGTAAACAGGAAAACATGCTTACCTACTCGGTGAAGTGCATCGAATTCGAATTATGGCACCAGGCAACAACACCTTATTACGAAACGGAAGAATCGCCAAACGACTAGGCAATTCAATCGATTCAGCCATGCCTGCAACTCGGAAGAAGAGAGAGAAGGAAGAGAGGGAGGGAGAGAGGGAGAGGGAAGGTTCTGTTTTATTAGGATACCGAAATCAATTTAGTCAGAAATCGTAATTCAGAAATAATTCCTTTCGCTTTCTTCTGACCAGAAAACTTCGTAAATTTTTGGGTACATTTTACTTACACCTCCTCTTATATCTGATAATGACAATCAGATCCCTGTGTTTCTGATATTTCAGTACCCATTGTACTTGACGAAAAGTGGATATTAGATATTGCAAAAAAATATTTATACATTTTGTTAAAGTATAAAACTAAAAAAAACTCTCAAGTAAGAACACGCTAAAAGGAAGGTAAAAATGCTAAAGTGAAAGTAAAAAAATCTTTTAAAATAAAAACTATCTGTCCGCAAAAAAATTGATTTTCGATCTTATTTAAATATTGATTTAAAACAATTGTATAATTTATATGTTCTACACATGGCTTCAAGGATCAGATCTGGATCGGCCGATATTGTCGATCCGGATCGGGATTGATCGAGACCAGTCGGATCTAAGATCCTATATAATTTATATGTTCTACATATGGTTTCAAGGATCAGATTTGGATCGGCCAGTATTGCCAATCCTGATCCCCGAGACTTAAAACCCAGGTTCTACAAATGTGGATATAATTGATAGGGGATGTTAGTAGTATATTAAAAGTTAAAGGAGATATGGTTGAAATTATGAGATTTAATAACTGAAATTTAGCCTAATTTTTATAGGAAAAATGGATAAATTATATTGATACCCTTAAATCTAATATAATGACAATAATTACCTCTCAAGCCTTGATCATTACGACCAATACTTTATTGGACCAAATTAGAGGGAGTCTAAAGATTTGGAATACCTCTCTAATAAATGATAACTATAATAAATATCAATTATTTTTTTATTAACTATTTATTTATTTTTTGTTATTTTATATTTTATGTTTTATAAATGTTATTTTCACAATTTCCATTGCTACTAATGTTCTCTTTGTTTAATGCATATAAGAGTAATTTTGTCCTTAAACGGAAGAAGTTTGTTGCAACATACTCTCAATTACAAGGAAAGTGTCTCTGATGGTTGTTGTCATTATGCCAAATCCAATGGGGGTGTAAATATAATTCATCCAAAAAAAAACATATTTTCCTCGTGCTTTTTGCTCCGTTCGATCTTAAGATAAGATAGTCATACACGTGGTGAGGTCAAATTTAGGTAACTCAGACTTGGAGTTTGAGACTAGGGCCAGTAAGCTAAATGCCACGTGGATTTGGATAGGGAAAAGGGACGATCAAGAAAGATTCGTTTTGGTGTTCTTGCCAAAGTGAGTCTGCAATTTTAGGGGGGCCCAGTTCAGCTAATCTTCAGTCAATCTCAGAATTACAGACGTCGGCAAATCATGCCACATCAGTCTAATTGTGCCAAGTCAGCAATCTGTGACACGTCGTATGTCACGTCTTTTGGCCCATTCGACTGCGACATCCAGTACACGTCAGCTCATTGACGTCATCACTTACGTCGGCTTCATTACGTCATTCATGACGCCCAGCTATTACTATTGTGAACTTCAAACTTTCGTTTGAAATCCGACGTCTTTATAAGGCCCTCTTGGGCTCATTTCAAGAAATCTCATGGAATTCAATCGAGGTCTTTATAAGGCTCTCTTGGGTTCATTTTAAGAAATCTCATGGAATTCGCCCCGGTTTGTGATGGCCAAGATTTAAAGGGTATTTGTTGTCGTTATGTCAAACGCAAGGGGTGTGAACATAATTTATCCAAAAAAAAAACATATTTTCCTCGTACTTTTTGCTCCGTTCGATCTTAGGATAAGATAGCGATACGCGTCGGGAGGTGGTTGGACGCCTCGATACTCAAATGTAGGTAACTCAAGACTTAGAGTCTGAGACTGGGGCCAGTAAGCTTAATATCACGTGGGATTTGGACAGGGAAAAGAGCCGATCTAGAAAGAAACGTTTTGGTGTTCTTTAGCCGACGACCATTAATACAAGATAATATAATACGACACGTCGTATATGATCATACACACAGCCAAGCAGGTTTAGCATCGACAAAAATTTTCTTGGGACGTTGATCTTTTCCTGATACGTGTATTATATTGTGTGGATGATGTGGACCGAGGTTCATACATATGTTGGATTATCTTACTATACTTAATACTTTTCTTGGATTGCGAATTAAAGGGCTAAACTTGTGTCATATAAGTACTGTTAATCGATGAAAATGTTGATAATTGCGATTCAAGTGTGATTAATTCAATTGAACCGCTAATTGTTTGATGGTTGATTTTGAGGTGGAATTCGAGAGCCTTTTGACCGTCTGCCTAAACCAGAGTTGGCCGTACGGGCGACATTATATCCAATCTAACGAATATGAAACAAAAATAAAAATAAAATACACGGGATTTACGTGGTTTGGCGAAGGCGCCTACATCTACGGATTGCCCTTTGGGCGTATATCTCACATTCAAATATTGAGATTACAGTGCTTACATAATGAACAATACAAGATGAAGAAAAACTGAAAAAGAAGAGTCTCCAAAATAGCCTTTTGCCTTCTAAACAATGGAGAAGAGAAGTCTCCCTCCTCCCCTTGTATCCCTCTTTGTTGACGAAGAAGGTCCCCAGTATGAAGTCTCCCCCTCTCTTCTTTGTGTCTTCTCCTTTTGAGAAGTCAAGTCCTCTTTGAATCTCCCTCTTGTCTTCCTTTTAAAGAAAGAAAAACCTCCCTTCTCTCCCTAGCCGACAACCTCTTCCCTCTGTTCTTTCTTGCTTGAAGAACACTTGACAAGACTCATATCTTGTCACATCATCTTTTGGTCAAATCATGTAAGAGAGTAGGCGGAGTAAATGGTGCAAGGTGTGAGAAGTGTTTGTGTAGTGAACAGTGTTCCCGAGATCATGTGAATAGTGTCTCAAGATCAGGGTGAACAGTGTCCCGAGATCACATAAACAGTGACCTGAGATTAGGGTTAATAGTATTTTCAGACTTCAAAAAGTCAAAAAACATGCTATGTTATGTTACCAATAAATAGGTGCCACGTGTGTGTCGTCAATGACGTGACGCCATGTATACACTTAAAAATCACGGGTCATCATTAGCCCCCTTCCTGATGAAGTGCAAAAAATAAGTTTCGTCAGGCAAACAAAAGTGATCACCTCAGGGTGGTCAGCCTGATGCAACTCGAAGCAGTCTTTCTGCTCAGGACTTAGGGTATAAGACAAAGTCTACGTTGCTAGAGTAGTATTATCGCTTGTCGGATAACCCTTAAACACATAAGGGCTTCCAATGCAATATTGGTATGATGTGAACCTTGACACAGAGGTCAGGTTTGGATCATCAATCTAATTATAAACCACCCATCTCGGAGTGGGTCAGGCAGCTGTTGTGTCTTTTAAGACTGGTTAAGCCACTTAGCATCCGTGTGGAATCATAAGGTTAGCACAATATTAAGTCACCTGATGACCTCGGGATAGGATCGAAAAGTCGCTATCGATATTTTGGGATTTAGATAATAAGTCTTTGCCCTGTTTTGGATTAGGATCTCCTTGTTCCTATCCGGTGTTTGGGATTATATCATAAAGTTTATTCAAACTCATAATAGGATCTTAATGTCTCTATCTGATGTTGAGATTAGATTATAAAGTCTATTCACACTCGGATTAGGATCTCAATGTTTCTATCCGATGTTGAGAATTATAACATAAAGTCAATCTAGACTCGAAGTAGGATCTCAATGTCTCCATCCGATGTCGGGATTGGATCAGAAAGTCTATCTAGACTCGGAGTAGGATCTCAATGTCTCTATTCGATGTCGGGATTAGATCATATTGTCTATCCACACTTGGATTAGGATCTCAACGTCTCTATCCGATTTTGGGATTAGATCATAAAGTCGATCCACACTCGGATTAGGATCTCAACGTCTCTATCCGATTTTGGGATTAGATCATAAAGTCTATCCGCACTCGGATTAGGATCTCAACTTCTCTATCTGATTTTGGGATTAAATCATAACGTCTATCCAAACTCGGTGTGGGATCTCAATGTCTCTATCTGAGCTTGGGATTAGATCACAAAGTCTATCCAGACTCGGTATGGGATCATAAAGTCGTCATCCGACCTCGGGATAGGATCATAAAGTTACTACCCGGAATCATCAACATCGGTGTGGGATCATGAAGTCGCCACCCGATATTGGTATCGATGTGGGATCATAAAGTCCAACTTGATCTCGTGATAGGATCAAATCTCCTCTACCCGGTGTTGGGGATTAGATCAAAATGTCCATCCCGATTCGGAATAGGATTAAGTTGTCTCTAACCGGTCTTGATGTTAGATTGCAAAGTTTTTTACTCGGACTCGGAATAGGATTGAATCGTCTCTATCGGGTGTTGGCGATCAGATTGTAAAAATCTGCCCCGATTCGGGATAGGATCGAGTTGTCTCTAATCGGTCCCGAGGTTAGCTCGCAAAGTCTTTCCTCGGACTCGGAATAGGATCGAATCGTCTCTATCGGGTAATCATCAGTGTGGGATTATAACGTCGTCACTTAAAAACCGATCTTACTATGGGATCATAGCGTCACCATCCGACTTCAGAATAGGATCGAATCGTCTTTATTTGGCATTAAGATCAGACACTTTAGTCTATTCTCATTGGTAAAACCACATGTGTCTTTTCATGTCCAGGTACAGCCTTTTAAAGGCATGCCTTGAGGAACATAATATCATGAATTTGCCGTCTCGGGGTAGCAAGCCTGTTGAGCAGAATAATAGGTGATCAATTGGTCATCTCAGGGTGGCAAGCCTGTTGAAAGTATGTAATACGTGGGGAATTCGCCATCTCGGGGTGGCAAGCCCGCTGAAAATGTAATAATATACGAATTGACCATCTTAAGGTGGTTAGCCCGTTGAAGATATAATAATACACGAATTGACCATCTTAGGGTGGTTGGCCCGTTGAATTACAATAAGTGACGAGTTCGCCATCTCGGGGTGGCAAGCCCGTTGAAAGTATGTAATACGCGGGGAATTCGCCATCTCGGGGTGGCAAGCCCGTTGAAAGTATGTAATACGCGGGGAATTCGCCATCTCGAGGTGACAAGCTTGCTGAAAACGTAATAATATACGAATTGGCCATATTAGGGTGGTTGGCCCGTTGAGGAATACAATAATATATGAATTGACCATCTCAGGGTAATTAGCCCGTCCGACACCATCTAAGGGTGGTTAACTCTTCTAACATCAGCGTGGAATCAAAAAGTCACCACCCGGTGTCAATATTGAGGTGTGAGCTCCCAACAAGTGGAGATTGAAGAAATATAAAAAATGTATGTCCCAAAACAAATTAATGTTGGAGACACGTATAGGGTGTAAGCCCCCCGGATAAAAAGTTAAGCACCTCATTTGTAAATAAGAAAATCTTTAAGATGTCAAACGTTCATTTGTTTTTTTTTTTGTGAAGAAAATGTATCTATAACGTTTTTCTTCTTTTCTTAAGTGACAACCAAAGAGGTGGTGACATTTGTCCAATAGAGTTGTAAGCATAACACTGTATCACTACCTTTGGATGTTAATGTATCTCTTTAACATTATTGCCACAATACCCCCTCTCTCCTTTGGCTTTATTGATGATGGCACATCATTGTCTTTTTTAATTAAAAAGATAAGCACTCTCTATAGTCAATCCAGAGTACGGATTAGAGAAGGCAAGAAGAAAACAAATTTCAACCAAGCATACAGGCCTTGTATCTAATACAGCACGAAACTGAAAGACGTTAGTCTCCAAGGGGAAAAGAGGGGAACTCGAGCTTGAAGAGAGAATATATCGGCATCGGATCAGCTCCAAGGAAGAGAACCCGAGGACGAGAAAGAGATCCGGCATTAGGTTAGTCCGAGAAGAAGATTCTGATAACGAGAACCCAAGAGAGACGGTGCCAGGGATCCGAGATAGAGACTGAGTCGATGTCGGGGTAAGGTGAGGAGAGTGAAGGAGCTCAACGGACGAGCTCGGGAAAGGAGATAACATCGGCGCTAGCTGCATAAGCAAAGACAGGGTATACGTTCACCATGAGGAAGTTGAAGTAACACAACCCGTTATTATCTGTCGACCACGCCGGGATTCTGCCAGATTAGAGCGTAGCCGAGGAAGACGAGAGAATTCGGAGGAACAGCCGAAAGGTGGAATCCAACAGAGAGAGGTCATCGAGAGATGAACTCGAGGGTTTCCCAGGGACAATTAATGGGAGATCAAAACAGATCATAGGCTGATGAGCAGAAAAGGTAACACAAATAGCCCCTGTTGGAAATGCTTCAGAAATAGCATTAACCCAAATAGATTGATTATTGTGAATGTTATTGACCAAACATGACACTACAACTCTCTTCCTGTTACCTTGTTCCTATCTATCAAATGTTTCTTATTCTTTGGATAATCCTCAAGCATTCGGTTTTAAAATTGGCACAAGTGGAAGAGAATTAGGATGAAACAAACAAGTCGGATTCAATAGAGTGACATGAGTATGGGGTTCACACCCGAGTCTGGCTATGGCAAATAGAATTACAATGAGAACCTTGCTATAGCGAACAGGGCATCCGATGTTCGAATTCCACATTACCATCGCTGTCGTTAAATACAAATCAAGGATTTGGATCAATAGACTAAAGTTGTTGAAAGCTGGAACCCGAGAAAAGAGACCGAGATCGGGTCTCGGGTTTGAGACTGAGTTGAGCAGAGGCTTAAAGAGAGTCGAGGTAGAAGACCCGAAACTTGAAGAGAATTCGATAGAAATAGGGCTGGGAGAACCAGCTCGAGGGGTGAAATCAGCGTTTGAGCTCGAAGATAGAAAGAAAGCGTTTGGTCGTCTTCTCACATCACAGACTGAAGATACCTTAAGAATTATTTTATAATAATAATTATTATTATTTTTAAAATAAAATTCATTGAAATGATTTTGATCAAAACCGATTCAAAAGAGCCGATTAACAATTGGGAAATCATCAATAAAAGAAAAGCAAATTCAAGCTTACGGTCATACTTGCGCACTGAATAGCTATCCGAGTTCTTTTGCCCTAAAAGTCGATGTGCAACGATAAACAATATTTGAAGATCGAGAAGGAAAATTCGAGTTGCAAAAGAAAACCGAAATATAAAGGGGATTCGAGATCCAAAACTTCGGAAATACGTGAAACGCGCAAAATACGAGACCACTTCTGTAATCTGAATCTAAAATAATACCTGTTGGAGGAGAACATAGAATGAAGCTCCCAGCAGAGTAGCCAAATGTTGATCGGTAAAAATGTAGATAATTGCGATTCAA
Source organism: Pachysandra terminalis (assembly GCA_031762675.1). Taxonomy (NCBI): domain Eukaryota; kingdom Viridiplantae; phylum Streptophyta; class Magnoliopsida; order Buxales; family Buxaceae; genus Pachysandra; species Pachysandra terminalis. The sequence continues at coordinate 6,189,519 of JAUPMG010000020.1, forward strand.
GCATGATTAGTCCGATTGAGCCGCTAATTGCTTGATTTGGTTGATTCTGAGGTGGATAAGGTCTTTTGGAATTCGAGAGCCTTCCGACCGTCCGCCTAAACCGGAGTTGGCCGTACGGGCGACGCTATGTCCAATCCAACGAACATGAAACAAAAATAAAAATGAAATACACGGAATTTACGTGGTTCGGCAAAGGCGCCTACATCCACAGATTGCCCTTTGGGCGTATATCTCTCATTCAAATATTGAGATTA
>JAUPMG010000020.1:6189872-6200033 GCA_031762675.1 Pachysandra terminalis
TTTATCGTGGAGGAAACTACAACCAGGGATACAAAGATCGTAATGGGTACAATTCCCAAAGGTATGATAAAAATTCTTCTTCTTCATCTCCTTATTGCAATGTTTGCAAAAAGGTTGGGCATGCAAGTGAAGATTGCAGATATAAGTGTAAAAGGTGCAAAAGGTTGAATCATATGCAGAAAGATTGTTATTATCAGAATAGGAACCAAGCAAACTATTCTGAAAATAATGATTCTCAGGATTCTCAGGATCAGTTATTTTATTCTTGCATGAACACCCAACAGGAGTCACATGATGTTTGGTATTTGGACAGTGGTTGTAGTAATCATATGACAAGTGATAAAAATTGCTTCGTCAGCTTGGATGAAAAAGTAACCTCCCATGTAAAGCTTGGTGAAGGAAATTTGCAGAATGTTGAAGGCAAAGATACAATATCTGTCAAATCAAAAGATGGCAAATCTAGATCTATTTCTGATGTCTTATATGTTCCAGGGCTTACTCAAAATTTGCTAAGTGTTGGGCAGCTTCTTCAGAAAGGGTATACAGTTAACTTTGATGATGATGAATGCAAGGTTTTCGACAAAAGAAGTATGCAGCTGGTGGCAAAAGTTAAAATGTCCTCTAAAAAGGTTTTTCCTATGATTATGCCATCAGTCCAGTCTTATGATCTTAAAGCTGAAAAAATTGATGATTCTATGTTATGGCATTTAAGGTATGGTCATCTAAATTATAGAGCTTTGCAGCTTCTCAAAAGGAAAAAAATGGTGATTGGCCTTCCTCCTATTGCACATGAAGAAAAGGTTTGTGAAGGGTGTGTTTATGGAAAATTTCATAGATTTCTATTTGTTTCGATGTCTTGGAGAGCCAGAGCTCCACTTCATTTGGTTCATGCTGATATTTGTGGGCCAATGAGAACACCCTCTTTCAATAAGAAATGATACTTTCTCCTCTTTGTTGATGACTTTAGCAGGATGATGTGGGTATATTTCCTTGAACAAAGATCAGAAGCCTTTCAGAAATTCTTGCAATTCAAGGTGCTTGTTGAAAAACAAAGTGGTCATCAGTTGAAGGTGCTACGAACTGACCGTGGCGGAGAATTTACATCTAATGAGTTTCTGAAATTTTGCAGGGACAATGGAATCAAAAGAGAGTTGACTGTAAGGCACACACCACAGCAAAATGGTGTGGCAAAGCGCAAAAATCGCACTATTGTGGAGATGGCACGTAGCATGCTCAAAGGAAAAGCTCTTCCCAATAATTTTTGGGCTAAAGTTGTTTACATCCTCAACAGAGCACCTACAAAGGCAGTTCTAGACAAGACTCCCTATGAAGCTTGGCACAACCATAAACCTGCAGTCACTACTTTCAGAGTTTTTGGTTGTCTTGTTTATTCTCACACTCCTTCTCAATACAGGGAAAAGTTTGATGAGAAAGGCGAGAAATTAATTTTCATCGGCTACAGTGCCGAGTCTAAAGCTTATAGGTTGCTCAATCCAAAAACCAATGGCTTGGTGATCTCCAAAGATGTTATATTTGATGAGTTAAATGCATGGAAGTGGGAAGATGGCAACCAGAACACCGAATTGCCATTTGTGTTTTGAAGAAGATGCAGATCCAACCCCTCCAGTACTTCCAGCAACTCCTCCAGGAACTCCACCTTCAGCTAGCCCAAGCAGTTCTTGCACTTCTGGTTCTGATTCTGTTTCACCACCAAGGAAAGTACAAACTGTGAGAGAAATTTATGAATCTTGTAATGTTGCATTCCTTGCTTGTGAGCCAGGAAAATATGAAGAAGCAGCAACAGATGAAAAATGGCAGAAAGCCATGGATGAAGAAATCAATGTCATTAGAAAAAATAATACATGGGAGCTTGTTGATCGTCCAAATGGAAAAGATGTTGTTGGCCTAAAGTGGATTTATAAAACAAAGTACAATGAAGATGGCTCAATCCAGAAGCACAAAGCAAGGTTAGTGGCTAAAGGTTTTTCACAAAAGCCTAGAATTGACTACAGTGAGACATTTGCTCCAGTTGCCAAAATGGAGACAATTCGCACCGTGCTAGCTATTGCTGCACAATTGCAAAATCCAGTCTATCAGTTAGACGTCAAATTTGCCTTCTTGAATGGAGAGCTAAAAGAAGAAGTTTTTGTTGAACAACCTAAAGGCTATATCTAGCAAGGCAAAGAAAGCAAAGTGTATCGACTCCACAAAGCACTCTATGGTTTCAAACAGGCACCACGTGCTTGGAACAACAAGATTGATCAGCACTTTCATCAAAATGGTTTTACAAGGAGCCCAAGTGAACCATCACTTTATGTCAAGAAAGAAGGTATACAAGATTTTCTTATTTCTTGTTTGTACGTAGATGATTTGATTTACATGAGTACTAATCAGAAGATGGCCGAAAATTTCAAGAAAGCCATGATGAAAGAATATGAGATGACAAACTTAGGACTCATGCGATATTTTCTTGGGATCCAAGTCACTCAATCTCAAGATGGACTTTTTCTCTGTCAAGAGAAATATGCTGATGATCTTCTCAAACGGTTTTGTATGACCAACTGCAAGCCAATTGCCACACCCATGATGGCAAATGAGAAATTCTCTAAGAATGATGACATTACAAAGGCGGATGCATCTCTTTATCTCTGTCTGGTTGGCTCCCTTATTTATCTCACAAATACAAGACCTGACATTGTTCTTGTAGTTAGCATCCTTCTCGTTTTTGAATGTACCTAGCAACACCCATTTTGAAGCAGCTAAAAGAATTCTTCGCTATGTCAATGGTACAAAGAATTGTGGTCTCTTTTACAGAAAAGAAGAAGACAATCATCTCTATGGCTACACTGATAGTGATTGGGCAGGGTCAATTGATGACAGGAAAAGCACTTCAGGATATGTGTTTTGTTTGGGAACCAAGATGATCACATGGTCTTCCAAGAAGCAATGCATAGTTGTTTCATCAGCAGAAGCAGAATATATTTCAGCCACAAGGGCAGCATGTGAAGTTGTTTGGTTGCGTCGAATTCTCGAAGATTTTCACCAAAAGCAAGAAGCACCGACAACAGTTTTTTGTGACAACGTGTCTACTATTGCTATGACCAAGAATCCAGTTTTCCATAGCAGGTCAAAGCACATTGAGTTGTGACATCACTTCATTCGAGAACTCGTAGCAAAAGGGGATATTGATTTACAATTTTGCAAGACTGATGAACAACTAGCTGACAGTTTCACTAAAGCCGTTCTACCAGATAAATTCAAGAAGTTTAGAAATCATTTGCATATTACAAATTAAGAGGGGATGTTGAAATAAATTTGTAATTTGAATGATTCGGTTCTCTCTTTCTAGAGTATTCTTGAAGATACTCGAAGGGTTAGTCAAAGAGACAAAGAGTCATGAAGGGTCATTCTTGAAGACATGAAGGGTTTTCTTATTCACCAAGTTGTCTATGTTTAGATTTCAAGTGGCTATATATTCAGCCCTTGTGAGGACGTTTTTTCTCAATTCAAATAGAACAAGAACATCTCTAGTTCCTCTCTTATCAATTTGTTTTTACATTTGTACATAGTCTTTGATCTTTCATCTGTTAAATATCAGATCGTCTTTCTAAGCTCCAACAAGCTCTACTAGACAAGTTGAAGCAAACTACTTTAGTCCAAGATTATTATGACCAATTTTTGCAATCACAGTGATGATTTTAATGGGGCTTTTTGATCAATTGATTCATTGTTGGGCTAAAGGATGAAATTCGTCTTGATGTCCAGTCCTCGACTTTATTGGCCGCCATTGGGTTGGCTTGTCTACAAGAAGAGTAAGTGTTGTCATGCAGAAGGTAGGCTCGAGGAGAAACAGGCAAAGCTGTTTAAACAACTATGACCAAGGTAGTATGGCCTTTGCCACTCCAATCAAACGTCTCACACTAGCCAAGATTAAGGAAATAAGGGATCGCAGATTGTATTACAACTATTGTTTTAAATGTTGTGACATTCCCTAATTTTGAAGGAGTGATATGTCATATAAGCAGAAGTCTCTCTAGTGATTTTTTCTACATTTCATAACATGTCGATGATTTACGGGGACATGGCGAAAAAAAAAACTTGAAGAAAATGGTATAAAATGGATGAAAATAGGTATTTTTTGTAATAGAATTTTGTAGTAATCTAATTTAGAGATAAATATATTTAAACAACCAAAATACAAAAAAAAAAAATCATATATGGTGAATGCCATATACTTGGAAAGCTACGATTGTGTATTGACATTTAGAAATGGAAAAATCATCCACAAGGATAATATAAATAAGATTTAAATCTATATAAATACACTAAACACAATAAAGCAATCCAATTGACAAAATACAATTAGAAGAAATGAGCAAACACGATTAGGAGACATCAATACATCACATCCATAAAAAGTGATGTCCCGACTCAATGTCACCCCATCTCCCCTATATATGCATTGTTTTTGTCATATTTTAAATTATTAAATATATTTAGTTTTAAGTTATATTTTACAAAATTTCGTTAAAAAAAACATCTATTTTCTCATTTTTTTCCCAACATGTTAGCGACATATCCTCAAAAAGGTCCAACAGCATGTCTTGCGACAACAACATTTACAATTTTGTTTACAACTGTAATGAAAAGTTCATTCCAAGACATGCAAAATGCAAAAATTATTATTGTTGGATGAAGCATAGCTGGAAGAGATGACAGGTTGGATGAGGAGTTCAGGGAACTAGTGGAAGATGTGGTTGAAGAACCTGAGTTATCACAAGAGATCTCTCTTCATGTTGTTGTGGAGTTCCTACACCTTAGATGATGCAATATAAAGGGCTGCTTGCTCGATGACTATTGAAGTGTTGATGCTTTTGATAAAAACCTGCAACAACCATAATTTCATGGTTCTAGGTGAGAGATTTGTGATAGAAGTCCAACATGAGAAAATATTGGATTTTAATGTGGGTATACTTGCTCTCATCGGGTGGTTGTGATGTTGTTTTGGGGATCCATTGGCTTCACACCTTGGGCCGATATTATGTGACTTCTCAAATTTGGAGATAAAACTCACGCTGAATGGAACTACCCTAATTGGAGACAACTTGTACGCCTTACTTTAAGCCCACATGTTCTTTTACGTAGCGGAAGCTGTTCCCATTAGTGGTGTCAACGGGTACCTGAAACTCGATAAACGCGATAGAACCTAACCCGTTTAGAAGGATTCGGTTATGTGTTTATAGACCTGGATCATAATCGGGTTTGGTTCAAGTAGTTCTATAAAAGATAGACTTGTTAAGAATTGGGTATAATCGACGGGTACCCGTTGGGTATTGGGTCTCTGGATTTGTTAACTAATTCATTAATTATTTTTAAAGATAAGATATTTGAAACTAAAAAAGTAATATATATTTAAATAATTCATTAGTTAATTTTTTTTATAATCAATTATAATATTAATTAATTAATTTAATCAAAACTAAATAAAAGCTAATCTATAAGTTTTTAATTCTTAAATTTTTATTTGTATTAGGCATTTATTTTATGTTGTGGATGGTGTGTCGTATTTGTTAGTGTAAATATGCTATCCAAATTTTGATAAATCTAAGTTTTTGGAATGATCCTTATCACGATAATGAAATAATATTACTATAGTTCAAATAATATATTTTTTTTTATATATATATAGTATAATAAGTATCGAGAACCTGACGGGGACCCATTAAGAATCAGGTAGCTGTGGGTTCGATTATAGGACTAAGGGTGACAACCCCAAACCTGGAACCGACAATACATGGAACCATCCCATATATTAGGTTTGGTTCTAGGACTTGTTAGACCCGTACTGGGAACCCAACAGGTACCCATTAAGAATCGGGTATTTGTGGGTTCGGTTATGGACTGAGTGACAACACAAACCCGGAACCGACAAGACCTGAAGCGTCCCATATAATAGAATTCGGTTTTGGGATTTGTTGGACCCGTCCCAAACCCGACTCAGGCGCCTATTCATCCAGCCCGGCTCATTTATAATCCTTACATGCTTAGAATCTATGCGGGATTTCAAGGGAAAACATGTCTTCATCACCAGCTCCCAGCAACAACAGCAGCGACACGAACGCCACGACGATCACCACCACTGCCACCACTACCACTACCACTACCACCGCCGCTACCACGCCGCAGCGTTCCGACACACCGAAGCAAAACTTACGTGGCCTTAATAAACCTAAATGTTCTAAGTGCGGCAACGTCGCTCGTTCCAGGTTCGATTATTTTGATTTAATTTGAACGTAACAGTTCTTAGAGCGTAAGTTTTGTGATTTGTTTTGGTAATGTGTGACAAGGAAAGTAGCAGGCTTTAAGAACCTCATAAGCAGTAAAACTTTCCGTTATTTTGATGGCACTTTTTGTTGTTTTAAACCCTAGATATGTAAGTTGCTGTTTTGACTCCTTTTATATTGTAATTCTATGAATCTGAAATTAAATTTTGGGCGGTACAATTATACACATACATGCATGCTGACTACTGATCCAAAATAGTAGCTTTTGCAAAATTCTCATTTGCCATAAGGTACAAGGTGACTATGTTGCACGGAATCACATCATGTTTAGGTCTAAATCAATCCTGATACTAATTGTATAAATTTCAGTGAATATGAAGTTGCCTTAGGCTGCGTTTGTCCCGGCTTGTGCTTTTGGTTAAGCACTCATTGGATAAGTGGCTCAATGGGAACACTTATCCACAGCAACAATAAACTGCTTACTTGAAGAAAATAGCGCTTGGTAAATACGTTTATTTAAGTGCTTATGAAAGTTTAGGGGTAAAATAGGTATTATGAAAATATTATTAAAGTTTAGAAATAACATTTATTTAAGTGCTTAAGACAAGAGACTCTAGCTGCAGCAGCTTGCCCTTCCCTGGCTACTGGTCCCAAGGCATCGCTCTTAGTAGTAGGACATCTTATTCAAGAACTGATTTAGTAATAGACTAGCGCCAAGGCTCAATGTCTATTGAATGATGATTATGAGAGGCAGGAGGTTTCTTCTCTGAAAGTATACAAAGGGACAAAAAGCATCTTTATTCTACTTGCATGACCGTGTGTCATGCTCTCTAGATGTTCTATGGGATAGTGAGCTTCCAATTATCAATTATCATTCCTTCCTCTTGGAAAATATCAAATGTTGCTGGATGATGAATTTTTGAACTTATGGATTGTGAATTTGTGATCATGTAAGCCTCAGAAGAAAAATATTGATTTATGTGTAATTATACATAAGGATATGCATATATGTCTTCATGGTTTAATTTTATTTTAATATTGTTACCATTCTGTTTCCTCTTGTTGCAATAAAAATTGGTCATATGATTTTTTTGATCGGTAAAAATTGGTCATATGATCGACCCTTTTGTAGATTTAGCTATCTTTACTTTTGGATTTCTTTTCCTTCACATGATTTTACTATCTAATTCTAGAAACCTTGTATGAATGTAAATGCGGCTGTCAAAGAATTATAGCTTATAAATGGTTTTATTAGTATTGTTATTTTATTTTTTAACTGGTCTTGTTTCCATTAACATTATGATGCGTAATTGTTCGTCTTTTAACATTTCTTGAAATATAAAAATTAGTTTTACATATTTTTACAACTTCATATATTTTCCAGATGTTAAAAGTGCACTGGGTTAAAAGCTTCCAGCAAAATCCATTGAGGGTTGTGATATCTCTTGTGAAACCCAAGAAAAAATTGTTTAGTTTCTTTAGGAATTTGAAGTTAGTATATTATGCAGACTTAGAGATACATGCTATAATGGATTTTCCTTTTTAGCAATAAAATTATCACAAATGAGAATGAACAATTACGCCAGATCGTATGGTTGGAACTTTGAATTTTAATATTGTGGCCTAGTTCCAAGTTAGCCAACGCAAAGCAGTACTTCATGCTCAACACCGTATTTATAGGTTTTCGCTGCAATAAAATGTTATGCAATGTCTGTCGCTTTCATTGAAAAGGAGTTCTCTCTTCATGCTTTATATTGTACTTTTGCATGGTCCTCTATTCCAAATAAGGGAAGGAGGGTAAAGGGAGGTGAGTAAAGAAAAAGTTGTTTGGACATAGTTTATGAGAAACATAGTTTATGAAGGTCTTCTTCTTATTTCTTTAGCCAAGGAATAGGAAACAGAAAAGTTCCTCAAATTCGCTTCCTTTTCAATAGTAATCCTTTACACATGCAATTCTCAAAGCCATTAAATTTTTGATTGTCCCACGTAATCACACTTAAGTTGTCTTCCACAACGGTATCATTAGGGTAACTTAGTATTCAGTTTATCTGAACTTAAGCTCTAACTTTTGCTTCACTAGAAAGATACCTATTCAGAGACAAACCTCCATCACATGTATAAATTTATCCAAAATCACTTCCCCCCTTGCCAATGCTTCATATTGTTTTTCAGTTATTCCTTTTTTCCGCCTCTCTTAAATGAGTTGATATGCATATGAATGCAAAATTATGGCAGAAAGTGTATGAAATAAATTGTATACAAACCATTCTTGGCCAAGTAATTTCAACTTCATTTGCTTCTTTAAAGGTGTATTGAAAATTACAGACCATTCTTTTGCGAAAACCTTTTGTGGTGGTGATTTAAGATGTTCACCAATTTTGCTAAGCAAGATTTTTCACCAATAAATCGATCATGTCTTATTTATAGCCAACAAAAGAATCCTTTATCACTATTTCCACATTTAAAGAGCTGTATTTTTGTTTGACCTTATATTTTAGATATTTTCTCTTTGTCCTATTTAGTCTTTTCCTTGCCCTTCTAGAGCATCCAGCTTGCACCGGCTCAAATTCCTCAGCTGCGTAGTCATAGGTCTTTGTTTAGCATCCCAAATTATCTATTTACCTTAAGTTATTTTTTTCTTACTACGGCTACTTCAAGACAACCTTTAGGCACATTTAGTGATTTTATTTTTCCTAGTCCGTCCATCCATTTCTATGTACTTATCTCGATGACACTCTCACATAATGTTTCTTAATTGCCAAACATTTCATTAAATAGAGCTACTAACTAGTCTTACAGTTGTCTCTCATAAAGCTTTCTATTGTTTTTTTCGATCAGTAAAAGTGTATAGTATTGTATAAATGTGGAAAAGGAGCCAAAGGCTAATTAAAATATACAATGTCCTTCAGGAGGACAGAAAAGAACAGCCAAGGAAAATGGAGAGAGAAAAGGAGAAAGATAGTCCTTGTACACGAAGAGTATACACATAGGTTACTACCACTTCCCTAGACAAAATGCCACCAAGATTGAAAGTGAAGGATACCACCCAAAATCCCATCCCTGAAGAAAAGATGAGAATGACATATTACCGAATTCTGGAAGGATGCCTGCCCGATGATACAAAAGTTGAAGCACCTTATCCCTCAGGGTTATTGGATCCCTGGTCAAACCATAAAAAATTCTGCTGTTTCTCTTTATCCAAATGCTCCAGCTAATCGCCAAAGGACGCATATTCCAAAGTATAGTTTTCCTACTACGCCCATGCTATGACCAGCTGTTTAACCTGTCTAGGATCTCACCTGGTGCTACCCAAGACAGCCCAAATCTTATGATATAGAACTCCCACACCTTGGATGCTAATTCACAATGAACGAATAGATGAGATACCAATTTTGCCTTTCATTCACACATATAACATCTATTAGATATCTCCCACCCCCTATTGATTAAAAGGCTACCTTCTTAGGTACAAGTGACCTCCATATCAATCTGAACAGACCATCCCAATGGCCCGATGAGCATATGTGAGAATATGCGGATTTAACTGAGAATGCTCCTTGCTTGTCCCACACTCGGATTCTCTTGTATTCTCCCTCTTTGAAATGGTATTCTGAGATCAAATTTAATAATTCTGAAACTCCCTCCAACTCCCTATCAAATAATGGCCTTCGAAAGGATAAATCCCAATTCTTCCCATTGTGGCCCCGATGCAATAAGTTACTGATGAAGTGTCACGACCTGAACCCGATAGACCGTTACGATCCAATGGGTCAGCATCATGACCTTCACATCCCCAAAATGAGAGTGGCGGTCTCAAGATATCAATAGTTTCTACTAAAGATTCTAATATAAATTTAAAGAATTTATATCATATACA
>JAUPMG010000020.1:6210002-6238218 GCA_031762675.1 Pachysandra terminalis
CTCTCTCTCTCTCTCTCTCTCTCTCTATATATATATATATATATATATATATATATATATATATATATACTATAAATAATAAATTCTAATCTCTCTCTAACCTGCAAGTACGGCCCTCCTTATAGAAAAGGGTAGGCCCTGTACTAGGCTTGGGTCCCTATTAGCATTTATCTCTCTCTCTATAGATACATATACTTTTTTTTTTGCTTGGTACCATGGAAGAGGAGAGCTTCTTCTTCTTCTCCGGTTTGAATGAGTCAATATATATATATATATATATATAAATATAGATGGAAAGAAAGGCCAACCCATAAGCCATTAGATGGATGGATTCATCTGTCGTTCTTGTGTCTAGGTCCAGGTGGTCCCTTATATATGTGTATGGTTTTAAGTCTTGGTTTCAAATCAGGTTTTGAAGTTGTTAAATTCCATATCGACACGTATCAAATAATATATATATATATATATATTGACCGAAACATCAGAAACTCAAACGTAGCTATCATACTAGATGAATCTCGATTCAAAACGAAACTTATAACCATGATAGGAAAAAAATGCCAAATATAAATATTATATATATATATATATATATATAGTGTACATGCATGTGAATATATAAGGCGGTGATGTGTGATATCATCGGGTGGGAATGGGGGGATTAATTAGGGATGTGTAGTGTAAACGCAGATATATATATATATATATATATATATATATATATAGAGAGAGAGAGAGAGAGAGAGAGAGAGAGATATGGGAAGATCGATTAATTTGGCTAAGAGTGTGGGTTGGTTTGATGACGACTGAGAGAGGAGATGAAAGATGAAACGGCAATTTGGGTTTGGTTATTAGTGTGGACCCAGTCACTCTGTCAGATGGGTTAAAGGTCGTGCCTCGTGCTCTCTCTCTCTACTACTCTCTAGTGGTTACAACGTAAAGGTCGGGACGAACAACCATGACCTCATGATTCATCTCTCTTTCGCTGATCATCTAGAGAGAGAGAGAGAGATTAGATTAGATGCTATTAGAGGAGAGGGAGAGGGTATCTCGTCATCACATCATCTCCTCTCATCTCATCTCATATCCATTAAATTAAAACACATCGCTTTCTTAATACGTTCTGATTGTTTTGAATTGATTAGGATGTCGAATTTTCAACTCCTGAAAACTTGTGTTTTTTAGTCTTACCCTCCCTCCCTCCCTTATGCTCCCCCGAAAAAACAAGAGATAGGGAGAAAAAAAGTAGAGAGATTAATTTGTTTATTGAAAAAAAGTAGAGAGATTAATTTGTTTATTGTTATTGTTATGCGAAAACTGATGCTACCTTCGTGAATTTTTAAGAGTATAATAGTAATTTCACTTGTTATTATGTTTAACCCTAATTATAAAGTATTTATACTACTTTTATGGCTCCCCTTTACAACACTTTTTATGAGTTTTGAAAAATAGTTGAATTTGGTGGACATAAGTATTATTTATCAAATCATGAAAGTCTGTCTTTGTGTGCTTGATTTTTTCTTTATCTTGTTTTATCTTTCTTTCTTAACAAATACGGGAAAAAAAGAAATGCTTTATTGGACTAACATAAAAGAAAATAAGTGAAAAGTATTTTGCAATGCAAAGGTCGTTATGTGGAGATCGACTGATGCTACTGAGGCAACCGAGAAGTACTAATGATTCCAAATTTTTTAGGGACTAGGGGTATAATAATGAGTTCAATTCTATTATGTTTATCCTAATTTCAAGGTATTTATTCGTACTTTCCTTGCTGTTCTTTGTCGCACATTATTTTGAACTTTAGAAAATAGTAAAACTGGGTGTGCATCCATGTAAGTGAAATTTGTCAAACCACATAAATATGTGTCGTATGCTTGATGTCGATTTTCTTCATCGTTTTATCTCTCTTTCTTTGTGTGGTGGCCATAATGAAATGATAAGTCTTATTTATATTTTAATATTATTCTATTGGTACTTAGAATCCATTGATTTGGATTAAGAGGAATCACTTATTCAAACAATTATTATTTTTATTCTTCTTATTTATCTGATCCCATTAATTATTTGTAACAATATATATACTTATGCTCCTTTTGGTGCGCATTTATCTTCTAGTGCCATGCGGATACATTTATAGTTACAGTATCTATTTACAAAGTCGGGGCCTCGTGTCTTATCATGATATCAAAAGGAGCTCCATAATATATTAAGGAAATAAAGCAAAAAATGAAAAATAATAATAATTCAAAATTCTAATTATTACTCTTTTATGTTGAATGGGTTAATTATAATAATCTTCTTTATTAACTTAAATTTTCAACATCATTTTAGGATTTAATTCAGATTTTTAAATGATTATACAATTGAATATTATATAATTCTTAATAATTTTCTTATCTATAATTTATTTTAAAACAAGTGTTCAAGGAAAGTTGCATTCCATAGCACTTTGAAGTTGGTATTGACCTCGTAAAAGAAAAAAACAAAAAAATAAAAAATAAAAAATGACCTTACGTATATATAAAATATATTAATTTATTAATATTTAAAAAAAGATTTATGATTTTGTGTGAAAAAGGGGAAAAAAAAAAGAAAGAAAAAGACTTTGTCTGATCTATCTCTTCTGGTTATATATAAGGATGGGACGTATTCATCAATATCTATCCAAATTAGAAGGACTGAATGTTAAAGAGAATAATTAAATAAAAATGACATAAATAAATGTATATAATTATGGTGATGGGCCCATAGCTGGCTCCAAAGTTGTGACCACAATGAATAAGGATGGTTGCAGAGGGTTTGGTTCTTTTAAGCAAAATACAAAGAACCCACTCTCTGATTGCTGCTATTGTCAAGTCTGATGAGATCCATCTTTCCCAAAACCCTTAACACCATGAGGCATGAGTCCCCCCTTCCATGCAACTTCTTGTGACAGACATTATATCATCAGAGAAGGGACTAAAGTACTACTTACATAGGCTCTTGGGTCATTATAAAACCCCTCACTCATCTACTGACACTATCATAAATAAATCCCTACCTCACTCATGCTACCTCCATAAATAATTCCACTTCTTTTCCCATACTTCTAAATCTACAATTAAAAAATAATAATAAAAATAAATAAATAAAAACAGAAAACAAAATTTAGATACTTATACAAGTATATACTCATAATATTTTGTATATATTTGTGTCCTTGGATAGATTGATCGATATTTTCCCGTATTTGGTTCCAATTTTTTCTTTAAATTATGCTAGGATTTTCAGGTGTTTATTGTTCGTTTTATAATATTTCTCGTATTAATTTGAATCATATTAGATGGGTTTTATTTGTTTAATCCAACTAATGCAAAACATTATTTCTTTCTTTCTATATATTATCGGTTAATATTAGTTTGATGAAATCAACAACCTAAACAATTGGGGTATTAAATGTAAATCACACATCAAATGGTTATAGTACATGAATATATACATGTTTACTTATATAAGCATATACAGTGGTATCGACATAGTATACAAGCGTATATTTTAGTTCATAATGTTTTGTATATATTTGTGTCTTGGACCTATTGATTGCTATTTTCCTGTATTTGTTTTCAATTTTTTTTTAATTAATGGTAGGATATTCGGGTGTTTATTGTTCATGTTATAATATTTCTCGTATTAATTTGCATCATATTAGATGGATTTTATATGTTTAATCCAATCAATGCAAAACAGTATCTATTATTAGTTTGATGAAATCAACAACCAAATTAAACAATTGGGGTATTAAATCTAAATCACTTAAATATCGTAGTTTACTTCATTCACCTTTTATTTATTTATTTTTATTTTTTGGTGGACTTGGTTGATTATAATGAAATAGGTGAGTGATGTGTTAGTGTTAGTGTGGTTTTAGGTAATAAACCATGATGTTGTCTACCAACAAATAGTGCCCCATTACTAAGGCTTTATAACTTTCTTTGATAACTCATCTAATGCACATGAAAAAGGTAAGACACTATATTGTTAGTCATTGATTAAAGAAAGACAAGAAAGAGATACAAAGAGAAGGTAAGAAATGGGTTACCCATCTTGTGATTATAGATGGTTGGGACTGCTACCTTAGGTAGTGGGTAGACTGTAGAGTGGTGGTGATGGTGGTTGTGAGGAATGAGGATGGTGCCATGTCCAAAGCAGAACAAAACTCTCAAAAAAGGGAGCAGCAAAGAAAGAATGAAAAAGAAATGAATGGAGAATGGGTGGACTAGGATTAAAGAAATGCCATTTAAAGTGGATTTGTCTACAACCCAAGAAAATGCATCTTATTTCAGGATACTTGTTGAAAATGATTTTTTTTTTTTTTGTTGTTGGGTAAGCTTCTTGAAAATGATGATTCACATTAGAGCTCAATTTCAACTTGTTAGAGATGGTGGCTGGTATTTACTAGTCTTTAGATCTAAGGGGGACTTGAGGGGTTACGTGAGGCGGAGCGAAGTCCTCGCGGTATGGTAAGAATATATTAAGGATTTTTTCTATACATTGGGTAGGAGTATAAGTTGTAACCCTAATTCGTTTTTGACATAGTAGAAAGCTTCTTCTCTCCCATAGATGTTGGTTCTGTCAAACCACGTATATCTGTATGCATTGTTTGATCTTCGTTTTTACTGTGTTTATTATTATTATTCGCTCCTGATCAACACAACCCATAAAAAATTTTAAAAGAAAAATTGAAATGAAACCTTTAGGTACTTAATCAAACACATTCTAGACATAAACCTTTATAATCTTTCTTTAATAAAAGAAAAATTAGAGAACTTTATTGAATTATCATAAACACACTTTCACTCAACTAAGATTAGATCGAGTTAAAACCTGAAATATAGTTGATCAAGTACTCGAAAACTACAATTATACTATGAAACTATAAAAAAGATAGTTGATTGAGTACTCAATTGGCAGGCTCTCCAGCTCAAGAACTGGTGGTCCAACGTTTGAGTCCCCGAACTTACTTGATATATGCTCCTTGTGGGTGGGGTCATGTATCTGAGATTTACGCTATCCCCATTAAGTGGGGTCGGGGGTTCCGCATCACTGAAAAAAAAAACTTTTGATTAAACTCATGAATTAGGTTGTCAACCACACTTAATTGAGCTCAAATTTTGATTAGGTTGTTCTTTATCACATTGGTTTGTAAAATTTTCTTAATTAGTGAATCATTATATTTGCAATAGAATTGGAATCAAATTAAGTATACTAAATTAGAAATTAATTTTTGTTTAAATGAAAATTTTGGCTGATGTATGGTGATCACCATATATATGGGAAAAACAAAATTCGATAATTTCTTAGTGTTTGATGGTAATTCATCAACTTTCATGACTTTGTTTCATGTCCAAAGCCCTAAACACATGTTAATTTAATTAGCTTCAAGGCCTTTATTTGTTTTGAAAAAAAAACAGTAAGATAAAGTTGAAAGGGCATCTAGGGAAGCTCAAAGAGTAGGTAAGGCTTAAGAGCACTTAGTTCCTGCTGTATTATGAAACCAAGTAAGACAGACAAATTGATTCCCTTTTAAATTATCTAAGCATCAACATTATTTTTAAGTAACAAACAAACAAAACCAAGAAGTAGAAAAGAAAAGAAGAAAAAAAAAGGTATGAGAAGAGAAAGAAAAGGAAAGTTTATCAAAAGGAAACCAAAACCAATTAAGTGAGTTGGGTGAGAGGTGTGTGCGGGCTAGTCTTATTGCCGTGCTGGGGTCGTTGCTATGAGAGAAAGATGCCGCCCTCGTGGGTCCTAACCAAAGACAATGTGCGTGATGCCCTTCCAAGTACCTCCTCCTCTCACATCTTTTTTTCTCTCTCTTTCCATTGTCAATTTTTTTATTATTTTTTTCTTTCTGGTTGCTTCTTCCTTTCTTTGTCACCTTAATTAGTTAATGTAAAACCCTTCTTGATTTTAGAGAAGATTACCGAACTTTGTTTTTTCGGGGAGTGAAATCTACTTTAAATACATGACATATGCATCCTTCTGTTAAGAAAAAAAAGATAAACAAGATAAAGTAGAAATCAAGCACACACAAGACAGATTTATGTAATTCTGTGAATACCTATATCCACATATACATATCAGATTTTATTATTCTCCAAAGCTTAGTAAAAAAATGTTACACAACAGCTTGAAAAGAATGATAAATACCTTATAATTATGGTTAATTTAATAGAAAATAAAATTACTATTATACCCTTCGACCCCTTGAAAAATTAATTGATCATCAGTACTTCCTGAATGCGTTAGTAGCATCAATCTCCATCTAATAATACCTTCTTGCATTGCTAAACAAGGTTGGCATTCATAAAGCAACTATGACATTTTATGAAGTCCATGCATCCATGTAAATGTTCTGATTTTTATCTTAATAGACACCCTCTTCACAAATATCATAAATTTTATAACCCTTGTTTAATTATCTAATCTATTATTCAAGCGTAAGCATTTGAGCCGTCGGTGGAGTTACTTAAGATCCCAACCCCAATTGCTTCATTTATAAAGAAGAAACCGAGACTCGATTAGCCTTAATCGTCGCAAAAGATGCTAATGTTAGTCCTTAACATTATATTAGTCAAAACCAATTAGCGGTAATGTCCCGAACCATCGGTGTGAGGATTCTTAACCCCTTAATATCAGTCGAAAAGATCGAAATCTGATTATTTTTAAATGTGATTGATACTATGAGAGAGTCATATGGAATGGAATGGTGTAGTTATAACTAATAAGTCAGTTGGATTACTTGGAAGATTTCTCCAAACCATGCGCCCTAAATAAAGGGGGTTTAGAGAATAAGATTTATAATAAGGTTATATTAGTCATTTGACATTTTCTTGAGAAGAACTTTTATTAAGGAGCATTTTGAGAGATGAAATCCCCCCATCTTCTCACTTGTTTATTTTTCCAAGATAAGGAATGAAAAGAATAAGAAACAAAGCTGTTGAAAGTTTGAATCTTGGAAACCAAGTAAAATAAATAAATTAATTCTAAATTAAAAAGAAATAATTAAGGATAAAAAAAAAAGAAATAAATTTTTTTCTATCTCTAAAATAAAAACAAGGGGTTGTAAGATGCATGAACCGTGAAACAACACCATCAACAAAGCCAACAGGTCCAACCCCAATTCCCAAACAAGAAAACAAGAACAACAGCTATGCTTTTCTTTCTCTCTCTAATTAAAAAAAATTAATTAAAATTCAAAACAATTAATTAAGGGTTGGCTTAGCGGTTAGTAATAAGTAGCTGATAACACACGACCTTCCCTCCTCTCCTTATGAAACAGAGAAATCATAAAAGCCAACCCACGCAATAGAAAGAAGAGAAGCAAAGGAAGGTAGAGAGAGAGAGGAGAATAAGGAGTCTCTCTTGGACTGATTCGTTTCGAACGCATCTGGCTCTGTCAAATGGGCGGTCGGTAGAGATAACAATACAAAGCTTAACAAGGCAAAGCAAAGAAATATAAAGAAAAGTTGGGTGAAAACAAAGTGGAGGAGAAGAAAGAAAGAAAGAAAGAGAGAGATAACAAGAGTCTCTTAAAGGACAAGGCTCTCATTTCATTTATTTTGCGATTCCCTTCTCTCTCTCTTCATCTGTTTCTCTTTATCTGTCTCTATTCCTTCCTCTTGCATTGAATAATCCGCCTTGCCTTTGTGATTTGGAGCCTCTCTCTCTCTTTTTCTCATGTTTCTGGTGTTTTCACGTTAACCTGTCATCCTTCAACTGCAACTTTTCATCTCTTCTTTATATATTTCTCTGTCTCTTCTTCTCTTCTTCCCTTTTATTATTAACTACAATGGCTGTTCAAGCTCAATACCCATCAAATGTTTTGCTTCTCAATAGGTCTGTAATCTCTCTCTATACCCCCTCAATCTTTCTATCTTATCTTCTTCTCAATCTCTGCCTCATTCTAATGTGTTCGATGTTCTGTTTACAGAAATGGGCAAGACATAAACAACACGTTGGGGAATGATTATTCATTTCAACCACAACCTGGTGGATTTCTGGATCAATCCCAGATGTTCTTCAACAATGGAGGTGAGCTACCTCGTTTGTATTATTGATTTTCCAATCCCAAATTTTCCACTTAGTCTGATTCGATTTGGGTCTCAAAAGGAAATGGCTATGGTTCTAAAATATCTCTCTTACTTGTACAGTAGGTGCTAACCCACGAAAGAGGGGAAGAGAAGTGGCTGGTGCTGCTGCACCTATTAATCTATTCTCTGTGCAACCTCAACCTCCTCCACCGACGCTTGTGAATCTCTCTCAACTCCATAATCATCAACTACCCAACGTTGTCTCCACTGGTCTTCGTTTAGCTTTCGGCGAACAACAGCAACAACAACAACAACAACAACAGAATCTGGTTCTTCCCTCTTCGATTCTTTCTTCCCTCCTATCAGACGACGTTGCTGCCCAAATCAAACAACAAAGAGATGAAATCGATCAATTCCTTCAAGCCCAGGTACTAATTTCTCCAATACTCAAATGGGGTTTTCTCAAGTTGAACTCTCTGTGTCTGAAACGGCAGGTTGTGTTACAGGCGGATCAATTGAGGCGTACATTAGCAGAGAGACGGCAGAGGCACTACCGTGCGCTGCTGGGCGCAGCGGAAGAATCGGCGGCGCGTAGACTGAGGGAGAAGGAGGCGGAGGTGGAGAAAACAACGCGGCGCAACGCGGAGCTTGAAGAGAGAGTGACCCAACTGAGAGTGGAGGCGCAGGTTTGGCAGGCGAAAGCCAGAGCACAAGAGGCAACAGCAGCAAATCTGCAGGCGCAGCTGCAGCAGGCTATTATGAGCGGAGGGGGACAGGATAGGAGGGATGAGGGTGGGATATTATGCGCCGGGGGTGGTGAGGGTCATCACCAACACCAAGCCGAGGACGCCGAGTCGGCTTACATTGACCCGGAGCGAGTCGTATCGGCTTCTGGACCAATGTGTAAAGCGTGTCGGAAACGAGCCGCGTCTGTTCTGCTGCTGCCGTGTCGGCATCTGTGCCTGTGTACAGAGTGTGATACTGCTGCAATTGAAGCTTGTCCTCTTTGCCTCTCTCTCAGAAGTGCTAGCGTCGAAGTCTATCTCTCTTAGGGCAAAAGCCAAACAACCTCCTTAGCCAGACCCGGTTCAGACCCGGCCCAGATCAATTTGGAGAAGAGAAAAAAAGTGAAATACTAAGAAAACCAATTTCTTTTATAAATATTAAAAAAGTAAAAAAAAAAAAAATTGAAGCATATAAATGCTGAGTTACTCTTTTAAATTTTTTTTTTCTTTAAAATCTTTTTGGGTGGAGCCTGGAGGTTATGTACATGGTCACGTCGATGGTGCAGTGCTGTATTGCTACAGTTTTTTTTTTTTTTTTTGCAATTTAATTCATATATAAATTCTTTTATTTGATAATGCAATGGTTCTTATTTATAATATATAATTAATGTGTAGTTGAATATCAACGGGCCGGGTTTTGGTTGGGTTGAACCAAACCCTACCTAAATCATTGTCAGACCGGGTTGGAATATGCCGGCACTAAACACGACAAGTAGACCCGAATATTTCAACCCGATCTAAGAACCAATAACATGACCCAAATCCTGGTGTTTCTAAGAAACAAACTAGATAATATCAAATCGAGAAAGGCAAATAGGTTCCGGTTCAAAGATTGAACCACCTGAAGGCAGTGGCTAAAGTAGTTAGAGTGAGAAGAGAACGATTTAGCTGTTAAGTTTTTGTTGATTTCCAGCTTCATCACACGTTGATGAAGGGCCAGCAATGGCTAAAGATGATTCTGTGTATCGCAGTGACACCACGGCCAATCTTTGCAGCTGTGTTCGTTTGAGATTGGTTGAGGTTCAGATATGCATAGAAAAGATCTGGTCTCACAAAATAAGAAGACTTTCTGCTCTTTCATGGTCGAGTTTGCATGTAAATATGTTTTGGATTTTTCAGGATATGGCCTACCAAAGTATCAAACAATAGCATCGGATTATCACATCGTGAAATAAAGGCAGCATAGCATAAACCTTGCTAGTTTGGCGCATCACCAGGCGCTTATGGCAAAAATGCCCACTAAATACCTGGTCGTACTATCCCGTGATTCTTTGAGTGACGCATAACGAGTGTTCCGCTTTTTGATGGCACGAGTCGATGCCATTTAGCACAATCGGTAATGCCTTTGAGATCACTCCATGGACACGTTTCGTTCTTGAGGAGGGAGATTTAATTTTTTTTTTTTTTAAAAAGAATAAATGTGTAATTGTAACAAGACACGTGCCATGGTTCCATTTAAAATATTCTGCTACTTTTTGGGCCCCGTTCGTCATTGACTCCTGAAGGGAGAAGCAATTCCATCAGAATTGATTCCTAGAAAGTGCTTCATGTAAACTTGTTAAGGGCGCGTTTCCCATTGCTTTCTAAAATGAGAAGTGATTCTTTCAGAATTGATTCTTACGAAGCGTTTTGTAAAAGTTGATTAAGATGAAAAGATGGCGTTCGGTAAATCCCTATTTAAGAACTACTTCTAGGTTTAAAAGATAATAAAGAACAAAATGGACATTATAAAATAATGCGAGGATAAAATAATCTCATTAAAAATGTCACTTAAGTGACTAAACTGATCTCGTAAAAGCAATTTGAAGAAGCATGGAATCAATTGCTTAAATGGAATCAGCATTTCAATGAAACACTTCATTTGGAATTACTTCTTAAACGTGTTTACCAAACGCTTAATGTGTATAGTTAAAGCGCTTCTAGGCTCAGGAATCACTTTCCGAGTCCAAAGAAGTAATGCAAACACACCTTGAGATGAAAATATAGCATTTGGTAAATAACTATTTAAAAAGAGCTTTTAAGAGTAATTCGAGAAAGCGGACCAGTGAAGTGCTTCATTTAGAATTACTTTTTAAGTGTTCACAACATGTTTAATATGTGGTGGATAAAGCATTCTAATCCCATGAATCACATAGAGATTTTTTACCGAACTTTTTGAGTTAGAACAACCAAGAAAAGGAAACAGAGCAAACCTGTATAGATATTTCTTACTGAACTATTAACCCTAACTCACCTTTAAAGCGGCCGTATTTGCGCGAACAGTCTGCTTAATACTTTACATGAGAGATCTGAATCACGGCCTCGAAAGATAATGATATATCATGGGTGTCGGTTCAACAACACTTGAAGTACTTTCCTTTCTTCTTTTCCTGTTAGGTGAAGCTACATTTCCTTGTATGATGATCTGGACGACGAAAATAACAACAATGATAAATGGCAGTTTTGCTCATCAATAATAATATGAAAATGTTAGATCAAAGACAAAACATAGAGATATACATGGTGGGCCTCTCTGTACTGAGATAATAATAATAAGTCCAGTGATTGATCCCCAGCTAATAGTAATAGCATAACTAAAGTAGTTAGCAGTAAGAGAATCCAAGGAAGGCTAACCATCAAAACATTAATTACCTAACAAAAAAAAAAAGTAGATACTACTTGATCAGCACACCTAAGCCAATGTGGAGGATTGGACCTACCACTCAATGGGCACTATTCATACAAGCTTTTCAAACAGATCTGTGAATATGATGGATGTTTCATCAAGTTTCTCATCTAACAACAAAAAATTGAGATTCCTCTCCTAGAACTGTATTGAAGCTCCTAATTCAACTGAACCATCAAGTCAGATTAATTGTGAGAGATATTTCCTTCTTCTGGGGGTACTTGTGGATGCCACTAAATCCGCGTCAGCATGATCTGTTCAAGCAAATTATACCTAGGCTTTACCTTGGAGTAGGTTTAAGGCCCTTAAGTACTTTTCGAGGTTGATAACATACTTATTTTATTTAAAGCAGTTAAATTTCATGACTTAAAAATTTAAGTAAGGCTGTCGAGAGAATTTAACAAGCTTCTTGTTCTATTGCTGTCAATCATTGATGACACAAATTACATCAACCAATATTTACTGTAGTGGCAGTAAGGTAAGCTACACTATAAGATATAATGAAACATTCTACCCAGGCAAACAGGGGCGGAGCCAGGCTTTTGTTGTAATGGGGGCAGCCAATACTTGGTTGTTAATGCCATCGCTAAATTTTTTACATAAAAAAAATCAACTTGACTACAACCTTCTACCATAAAATTTTTTTTTTCAATTGATATTAAAATAAAAAATATATATATTTTTTAAATATATTGATTGATATTATTTCCGTTGAAAATCATTTTCATCTTCAAAAGCAAATTCTTGTACAGAAGAATATTAGTGCATATAGCACATTCTGTCCATGCAAACAGGGGCGGAGCCAGGATTTTGTTGTAATGGGGGCAACCAATAGTTGGTTGTTAATGCCATCTCTAAATTTGTTACATAAAGAAAAAAAAAAAAAAAAATCAAGTTGACTATAACCTTCTACCATAATCTTTTTTTTTTTTTTCAATTGATATTAAAACTAAAAATATTTAATTTTTTTTTTAAATATTGATTGATATTGTTTCCATTGAAAATCATTTTCATCTTCAAAAGCAAATTCTCGTACTGAAGAATATTAGAAGAGTCCTAACACAATTGCAAATTGTATTAAAGCAAAAGAAAAAAAGTGAGGGGGGGTAACAAAAAATAAATAAAAAAAATTGAGCGGGGGCAAATGCCCCCAGTTGGCTCTGCCCATGCATGCAAACATATATATTGCATATATTTTCGAAACTCTCTCAACCTCAACCCCTTCAAACTGGGGCACGAATATCAAACAAGGCCAGTTTGCCAAAGATAAAATGCAACTGCTTTATTCTAAGGATGTATTCTCAGATTCTTCCAGAAGTAAAGAATTACCTGACTAGCATCTTTCCTCCCACAGAATGGAAATACACTGTCGAGTTGTGGGATTTGGATTGGAGTATAAATCGCCAAGAGAACAAAAAGAGATTCAGGCAGACCAGCTTCCACAAACATCTCACAGGGACCTATACACTGCTCCAGCACTTAATCCTGAAACAGAATACTATCTCAGCCTTTAAACATCTTATGAAATGTCCAATGCAAAAAATGAATTAGACCTGCTGATTGCCTATAGAATGAAGAGCATCCTGCTTAACCTGCTTCTCACCATGCAATCACATTACTATGTCCATGAAGGGCACCAAGGTTATCTACAAGATAGGCTCATACGTTCAAGTGTCATAAATCCAATATTTGCTTCTCTCAAGCTTGCGGAATCAGATTGCTCGCTTCATTATCGCAAACTTTCGAACCACAAATATGCAATATCACTATATCAGATAGATATGAAATAAATAATCTTAACAGATGTAGCGACCGCATAAATGCATCTGTGATGATCCAAAAGTCTGCATTCTCTGAAGTCCATTTAAATGAGAAAATTGTAGTAACTGCTAAAATAAGCTCACTGGCCCAACTGCAACTAAGATACCCAATTGGGTATTCTTTAAATTAATTTTACTGTATATCTCTCATAGGTGTCAGATTACTCTAATATCTAACCCTCATCAGATCTGACAAGGTAATTTATGGTAAGCTCTATCGTAAACCTCTAGCAGCAATTTATGGCATTTCCTCAATCCACAAACTGCCTCCTTCAAGACAGAAAGATTATTTCCATTGAACATACAACTTCAATCAAAGATTACCATAATCTTTGTTAAACAGAAAAATACTAACAGAGAACAAGGGAGCACTTTACTCAACAACTACACATATCCAAGAGGGAACAAAAATTCCCAGGAATCGAAGACCCCTTCAGAGAACTCTGCAAAAGGAGAAAAAAAAATTTATCTTTAGTTACATACCATTCAATGGTAAATCATTTAGAGCGGCGATTCAGGAAGCTCAAGCTCACATGCACTCAAGCTGAACTACTGGATTCCCTCTTGTGTCTCGTTATGAGTGTAGCAACAAGTAAAAGGGCATCCATCACCCAAAGCTTAAGCCTCTGTAATCCAAACCCAAACATTTATCACATAGGGACAAAAAGCATAGTTACAAGGAATGCGAAACACAAGCAGATCAAGCTATCAAATACTAAAGCTGAATCTAATATGCTGTAATAATCCGCAAGATGTATGAGATTTCAGTACTCATGGAATATTGTAGGTTTAGAAATGAAAAATAGAAACAACTTATCTTTCTTTCTTTTTTTCGTGAAGTGGAACCCCCAACCCCATTTAGTGGGGACAAGTAAACCACAGATACATGACCCCACCCACAAGGACCATATATCAGGTTACAGGTAAGCCCATGGGGACAAACATGGGACCTCCAGTTCCTGAGTTGGAGAGCCTACCAGTTGAACTAACCCGTATGGGTTACAACTCCTCATCTTGATATGCCCTAGGAGAACTTTTCAAGAAGGCTTGTGATACTTTAACATAAACCCACTTCATAACTCCCATTAACTACACTGTTATCCTAGTTCCTCATCACCCTGCCATTCTTGGAAACAATCACAACTCCAGGAAGATAATTGCTCTCCTCCTATGGCCATATATACACGAGCATTTCCCCAAAAAGTCCCTTCTATTACTTGACCAAATGTTATACTTGTCTCCTTAATTGCCTTGAAGGAAGTCCTGTTTAAGCTTTCCATTAGCCATTTGACCAAACTTCTCCCTGCTCTCCATGATAGTAACCCAAAAAGAAAGGAACAAGATAAAGGCACCCAAATTCATAATATGAGGAAAAATGCATTCTAACTTTATACCCCCAATTCACATCCAACTGCAGTAGATTAGTAAATTAAATCACATTAAAAAAAAAAGTTCAATCTAGGAACTCCATTCACCCGCACTGAAAAGTAGGCCATTAAAATGCATCTGGAGCTACTTCTTCTAGCAGACATCAAATCCCATCCTTGTCCAATCCTTCCTTTTAGTGAGACCCATTTTCAGTTCACGTAATGGTATGGTCCGGGTAAATCTTTGAAATGTTTAGCTTAGATCTCTGATTGACATGTGATTAATCTCTTCATTTTCCATATCTTCTTGGCATTTTTTTGCAAAAGACTAATTCATGAGCCTGAGCTAAATAAGATCTTGGGGATTAAGTTCCAGTGTTCCCTTACACATAAATGGTTCAGACTATCTTCATGAAGTATTATTGTTCCAGTTTATTTAAATAGCCAGCTTCTATAGTGCAGTAAGAAAAAAACTAGTTGTTTATTTTCCAAAACCAGCAAATCATACAAATAGTATATGACCAACTGGGTTAAGTGCAAGGTGACTTACTGATAAGAAAGAATGAAATTGAAAGGTTAAAACTATCATGTACCCTTTTCTTTACAGGGGAGAAGTAAGCTATCAAAAGTAATTAAAATGGATAGCGACTTATTTTCCAACAAGCAAATCACGCAGATATCATGTGATCAACTGTTTTAAGTGCAAGGTGAGTTATTGATGTGAAAGAACGAAATTGGCAGGTTAAGCCCACGGCATAATCTTCTCCTTAATGGGGAGAAGTAAACTAACAAAAGTAATCAGATTGGCTACTGATATAATTGGGTGTGGTTTAGGAAATAAACAAAAGCAACAAGAAAAATTTCTTGCAAGGTGGATTTTGACAAGTTATAAGAAAAGTGAAGTTGACAGGTTAAGCGCACCGCTTACAGAAAGACTTTAATCATGACTTTGGTCAAGAATATATATTTCGAAACATACATGGATTCCTTGGATTTTTTTTTTCTTTCTCTTTCTTTGTTTCATCTTTTATTTATTTTTGGTTTTTTAATGGCTTCCTTAACAAAGTAAAAAAAAACCAAACATCACTACAGTCAACTATATTAATAGTAAGATTAAGCAATTTCAAATACAAAACAGTGGCTTCATGGACTCTTCAAAACTTTTAGAAGTAACCATATTTATACAAGTGTTGAATTCTGACACTCCTGAAATTCTAGTTTGACACTCCTACCTGTCCTTCTCTTTATTTGCATAATATTTATAACATAAAATAAAGTATTATCACTACTTTTTCTCTAAGGATGTTTCCAGGTGGCAATACAATATTACTGATCTCATTTATGCCCTAGTTTCTATATGCATGTGAGACAATTCAAGTTTCATATGTATAATTCTTATGGTGAATGAAAACAATTCCTTGGTGCCCTTAAAAACACCACCAGGCACAGGTTATTATCTTATTTTTCAGATTTAGCAGAATAGAGCATTCTTTACATGTCTTATATTGTGGTAATTTTAGCCACCATAAAATAGAAAAATTGCTAATAAGATACAAGTCGCCCCTTCAGAGTTGCAATCGAGAAAGAATCCTTCCAACATTGAGGTGTGATTTTTTCTTTTTGGGTTGTAATAGTAAGTGAGGTGTAAAATTGAAGACGTCATTAAAACAAATCCAGATGGCCTAATATAAATCTAAGTTACTAAATTAAGATGGCCTAATGTAAATCTAATTTACTAAATAACTCTCAATAATTTGCACAAGTAGGAAACTTTTGGATAATGGTATATCAATATCCTGGTACAAAAAAGACTAAATAGGAAGAAAAAAAATAACTACACTAACTGGTAAAGTTGTATAGATCAAATTAATGTTGGAGATGAAGTTGTATAGATCAAATTACTGTTGGAGATGATGAATTAAAAAATTAATTACTACTTCAAGAAATAAACAAATGACTTCGTATTCAAAAGAAAAGAAAATGGAGGAAATAGCACTTTTATGATTCATTTAATCGTGTGCTGAAGAAGAAATATCTTTGAACTTCTTCACAAAAGCAAAGTAAAATACTTCAAAAACTATGCCCAGATTCTTTTCTTCGGGACAAGGTCTGATGTTTTGATCTCGCCTATTTTGGCAGCTATGATGAAGTCATTCATACTCAAACCACCTGAAATATGAAATAGAATGTGGAAACATTAAGGCTATTATAAATATGTATGGGAAATAAGAATTAAAGAAGCGCTACACTTCTTTTTGCTATGGTATGAGAAGCACATTCAAGCGGGTTGAGACATATGTTGCATGCACAATTTAAATAAGTAATGTATCCGTATCAGACACATGTAGGACTCCAACACTCAACAGATTCTAAAATCACACCCATTTTTTTCACATCACAAATTAACATATAACATAGGACTCTGTGTTTTACTATAAAATGTTTCTTAATGGATATTAAGTTCTTTAGACCCTTATAGGTATATGAGGCAATTCAACAAATATGATATTGTTTAACTCAACATTTCTTATGGACTTAACAATTTTTTATATATTATTTAAATATTTTGCCGTGTCCACAATCCTAATCCCTCAAATTTTGGTGAATCCAAACTCGTGTGTGACTCTGACACTCGTACCATAGCAGTGCAACATAGGTTGAGATCATGCTGAAGGAGTAGATAAATATTTTTCTAAGATAACCTATCCATTCTCATATTGAAACTTCAACTTGAGCCCTCAAGCAGCAAGAAAGTACTAACACCAACCCAGAACAATATTGTTTTGATTTCCTTTTTTGAATTTTAGCATCAAGACTGACCTAGAGAAATATGCCATAATCTACTTCCATTTTAGGAAAGAGCAGGAAACTCCAAACATAGGATTTTTGAAAAATCAGAACACATGGAAAAACACAAAACAAAATTCGTATTCTAAACAAGCTTTAGTAGATAAGACATCAAAAATTTCTTACCAATGGAATCGGTCCACAGTTCAGCTCTAACGTGATTGGGTTGTTCCAAGTGAAGACTTGGGTAATGTCCATAAGCTTCTGCAACCTTATAAATCCTATTGATGAGTTCAATCCCGGATTTGAAATCTCTTAACTTCCATAGACACTGAAGTTTAAAGCCCCCTTCATCGTCCAACAGTCTCCAACCAATAACCTACAGAAATATAACATAAACACTAACTATAACGGTATAGCCAAAAGACCTAAACAGATTATCACTATCATGTACTTCTCGGGTGAGTTTTTCAATTGAAATATTAGTGCCACACAAAATTTAGTTTTTCCAAGTCATCTTTATTTGAAACTTCTGAGGGAATAATTTGAAATTAAGTACTGAGATTTGACACTTTAGATAGCTCTTGAAAACAAAACCAGAAATTCAATTTTAAGTTTTACATTTATTCAAATTTCAAATGGTAAATACTTAAGACTGAAATTGCAGAGATGCTTTGCTCCTTTGAGAAGCTTACAGGACCATATTGAAAAGTGTCACTGAAGCAATGCCAATTATAATAGCTCTTGATCAAAAATCTCAAATGGGTATACACATTCTGCTTTTTCCAGTAATTTTTTTGAAACGAAAACCGCAAATAAGAATCAGAAATTTTCTCATTTAATCACGTCACTCAAAAGAGGATCCTGGACGCCTAGCCGTCATAACAGCTAACAGAATCGTAACGAGTTGTTACTTTCCCACTACTATATATATACCCTCATTCTCTACTATATATATACCCTCATTCTCGATGGTAGAAATAACGGATACGTGAAGAAGCATAACGCCTCTACACACCGAAAAACCCGTCTTAGGATCCCTCGAGTGCACTCTGTCCCTCCTACCAATCACTGAGTCCCGATCCCACGCTACACAAATCCTACCTACACTCATTAAATCGCTTCAGAGATGGAAAGCTAGCTTTGTAAACTAATTATGAAAATATTCTCTTCAGATAACTTTCTAGGAACATTTTTGGCATCACAATTCTGCAACTTCAATAGCCTTTGTGATAAACATCGTAATTAAGCATCAAATCCTACCATCTTCAATTCATACACATGACAAGAGCTCAAGAACAGGTAATCTATAATAGAGCAAATATATTTGAGTACGGTAATATGGTGAGTGGTGGAGTATCCTATCAACTCAAACAGTAATGAGATAATGAAGATTTGATCAAAAAGATTTAATAGTGATTCAAGGAGAAGATTGAGATTATGAAGATTTGATTGAAGAAATTTAGATGATGGTTTGAATTTATTTTTTAATTAGAGATTAGGATTAGCTAATTTCTATATTTATCTTTGTGTCTATTTTTTCTATTTAAATCCCCAATTGCATCACTTTGTAATCACCTTGAATTATCAATAAACTCAATTTTTCCTCAGTCTACTCTTTCCTCTTTTAGCAACTTTAGAAACGAATTACAAAACCGGCATAAAAAAATTGCACTTATCACTAGTTATTGAGAAGAAATTATCAAATGGGGTCGTTGATATTCACCTTTCTCAATAGCTTTTGAGCATCGTCCTTATACATGGGAGACTGAGCAGGAGAGATTGGAGTGCATTCTTGTTGGGCAAGAGAAAGAACAGATATGTTAGGAATGAGGATTCGATGCTCCGTGTCGACGTTCCCTAACACTTTCTCTCCAAAACCGCTCGCTATTTCTGCCGGAAAAGGGTCTCTTGCGCCAAAATCTCCCAAGTCGCCGCCGTGTGCGAAAGGTTCCTGCGACGTTCGCCTCCGGTTAGAGTTTAAAAGCTTTGGAAGAGTGAGGGTGAAGGTTAAGCCGGTGCAGTATAGCGTCTTTCGCTGCCGAGGCTCTGCAGTTTAAGAAGCGATACGTATAGGATGTGTAACAGACGAGCAGAGATGGACGGTGGCCATAGATGAAGAGGAGACGAAGGAAAGTGGGGTGACGTTGCTTTAAATGCCACCCTTGCCGGCGATAAGTCCGTACGCTTGTGTCTTATCCAATTCCGATGATATTTCTGAACTGTGAGTCATCCGTCTGGTTCGACCGGTTCAATTAATCTTCATTTATGGTCGGCGTTTTATTGGGAGATTCTTGTATGAGCAATGGTCTGACAAATAGGCCTGTCAACGGATCGGATCATGATCCGGATCCGATTCGAAAAGCCCAGATTTGGTATAGAATTTATGATCCGATATCGGAATAAAAATGATTCGATTCAAAATCTAATCGGATCGAACTTGAATGTATAGGAATTCAATCCGATTATACAAAGTTCTAAAAAATATCATTAGGCATTGGTTATTATCTCCAACTCATTTTTAAATATAATAATAATTAATTATTTAAATATTTAAAAACCTAAAGATAAAAGGACACACTTTACAGATTTTCGGATCGGATTCGGAAATTCAACTCCTTATCGAATTCGAATTCAAATCATCCATTTTATAATCCGTCGGATCTCGAATCAGATTCGGATTTTTGGATTTCACTATCGGATGGGATTCGAATATGTTACGATTCGGTTCAAATCCGACCCGTTGATAGGCCTACTGACAATGCATACATATATATAGTAGCTAGGGGTGCAACTCGGTTCCATTTAAACCAAAAACAGATAGACCCAAACCGATTTTGGTTCGATTTGGGTTGGGATTGTAGAGATATGGTTGGTCATGGTTTAGAAAAAGTCAAACCGAATTAGTTTGGTTCGATTTTGGGTTGAACCCTCGGTTAAATCAAATCAATTCGAAATCCAAACAAATTGAACCAAGCCAAACTGAATTTAATTTATACTATATGTTTATGTACCATATCTTATTTTAGATTTATAGACCATATTTAAGAAACTTAAAACTTGTATAAGAGAAATTAGGTTTTCTCTACTTCCTCCTCTTCTCCGATGATCATCTTCTCTAATCATTGTGCAAATCCAAGCCTTATATTTGTATTAGAGAAGGAGAAGCCTTTGTAACCATGTGAGTGTTTTTACCTCATTTTTTTTACCGACAAAGTTTTCTTTCTATTTTATTTTTTATTTTTTTCTTTCCATACTTTAGTGTAGGTTACTCATCTAACCCGAATCAAATCGAACCGAAATAGCAATTTGGTTTGGATTTAGGTTATTACAAGTTGATTCGGTTAGGTTCGGTTCTAGGTTAGCATTATTCGATTTCAGTTTAGTCTTGGATTGGGGTAAACCCAAACCAAACCGAACCGAGTTGCACCCATAATAATAATTGAAAGTAAAAGAAAAAAAAAGTAATAATTTATTACATTTCTGTTAGTAGACCTATCTCTCAAGTGAGATTGCTTGAGACCGGACTCCGAGCAGTGGACCTCTACCCATAACCTTCAGTCCACATACGATGTTCCTCCACTAATGCCTTATCGAATCGTCTGGATCAACATTAAGGAGATAAAATTCTCCATTTTGCAGAAAAGTAGAAAAGTAAATATTGACACAGTAGTAGATTAAAGACCAAAATGCCCCTAGAAGGCTTGCTTAGATCGACTCACAATTTTGCGTCGACTCGGACGTAGATGGTGCGACACTGCGACTCGCAAGAATCCGTTCTCTGGATCGCAAGCTTATAATATGAACCGATTCATTACCGTTGTAATTTAATTGACCAAAATACCCATATCCTACGAAAAGTTGCAAATAGAAGGACGTGGCCGTTATGCTTTACCTACGAATATCGTTTGTTAAACCTCCCAACGTCCTTTTAACGGTTCCCTCCATTCGCACTCGTCTTAGTTCTATTTTGTATCAGAAATCCTCTCTCAAAGCCCCCATCAATGTCTGAAGTAAACTTGGCAGAAAACCCACCACCTTCAACACCTCCTCCTTCCATCCCCCTCCACTTATCGGTCGAAGGGGAACGTTCACTTTTCCGGCCAATTCGACATCCATCCAAAGCAAACTTCCAACAATCGGTTTAACTTCCCCAACAGCAATAGCACGCCGGAGAATCATCCAGCCCCTTACAGTCAAACATTTTCCATGTCGAGTCTCTTTTCATCTATGAATCCAAATCCAATTCACGAAGATAAAGATCAAGAAACAAACACTAACCCATCATCAATCCATGAAGATAAAACTCCTGAGTTCAACG
This sequence comes from Pachysandra terminalis, assembly GCA_031762675.1. NCBI lineage: Eukaryota > Viridiplantae > Streptophyta > Magnoliopsida > Buxales > Buxaceae > Pachysandra > Pachysandra terminalis. The sequence goes on from JAUPMG010000020.1 coordinate 6,231,820, forward strand.
AGTTTCACCATTTTACACCTAGAGATGGTCAGGTTTGTGAGATTGAAAAAGGTGATAATGTTGATGAAGTGGCCATTGTTACAAGGCTTAGAAGTGGTGTGATATCTCCTATGACTTATTTTCCTCGTGTTAAACGTGGAGATATAATCAGTGATGATCTGTCATCTGATCATCGAGGAAATGGAGATTTATGTTGTTTAAGAAGAAAGAGGATGACGATGAAGAAGAGAGGAAGAATGAGAGAAAGAGAGGATTTGTAGCAGAGGGTGCTTATGAGACATAGTTTCCCAGTGAGGCCATGTAGTTCTTATACTTTCTTTGTGATGACTTCATGGGGTTTGGTTAAGTCTTCTTCGTTTGAGGAAACAAGCAAAAGATTGGGTGAGATGTGGTGTAAGCTCCCTCATGAAGAGAAGAAGGTATGCAAACATCTCTCTCTCTCTCTCTCTCTAACATCTGTGACTGTTTGATAATAGGTATTTGAGGACATGGCGATGAAGGATAACGCAAGGTATAAGAAACAGTACTTGTTGTTAAGGAACAAAGAGAGAAATAGGAGTTGAGTGTAACATAAACAGAAATCTTTTTTCTCATGTTTTGAATTATTTGTTTTTTAATTTTGAATGGAATTAGAACTATGATAACGGTCTGATTCAATGACAATCGAAGGTATCATGTATCATTGAATTTCTTCTAAGGTCTTTGAAAATTGATCAGACAATTAGAACCATCCATTATGAAGACTTTTTTTTTAATTGCTGGATCATCCGTCATGAGACCATGTGACATGTACACATGAGATGGATTTTCATTATTAATAATCACATAGGCTGTAAACAGGGCGGGTTGGGCCAGGTTCTACTCAATTCTAACTCGGCCTAAACTGAAATTGGTTGGTTCAGACCCAACCCGAATTCAATTTGTTGAGTTTAGGTTAGGTTCGGGTTGGCCCTAATTAAATGAAAAGGCTACCAAAAAATTAAAAAATAGAAAAGAAGAAGAGGAAAAAAAATATTCTTGAGAAAATAATATAACAATGAATAGATTTATACACAGCTTTGTATACGTCGGTCCGGGTCAGGCCTTCGGGTTATACAAGCTTCAGCCCAAATCCAATCCAAACTCAACTTTGGGTTCCACACCGAGCCCGCAAACCCAAACTAATGAGTTTGGGCTCTTATTCAGGTTGAGTCGGATGGGCTTTGTGCGGGCGAGCCATCCGTAGACAAAAGGATCACCCTAAGATGATCATCTCATGGCTATTAAGAACGAATCAAATCATATGGTTCTATTTCTCAATCTTTCTAACTTACTCTTATGGAACCAAAGTCGTAAAGATTGAAAAAACCAGTCATTCACAACCACTGATGAAGGATTCCTCGCCCTAATAATTCTACTTTAAGTCCTCATAAAGTAAATTTTCTTGGTAATATTATGAGATGATTTCAGTCACTAGTTTCCATGAGATAGAATAGAATTAGTATTTTTTTTTTTGAAAGAGGAGAAATTTGAAACCAAATTTTAATTTCTTGGAAATGATAGAAAGAGCCTCGAATTTAGGGAAGAACCCGAATTTTATTTGTTGCGTTGGATTAGAGCCACAGGGAAATTTTTTCGTTTTAGATGTTTGCACTCCGGCTTGTCTGCACTAGCAATCCTGCATCCAGAATGTGATTGGGTCCATTCATTAAATAATATTTAAAAAAAAAAAACTTTAATGATTTCTCTATTCTAAATTTTTAAAGGGTCGATTACATTGATACCCTTTGAAGTTGGCATAATGACAACATTTACCCTTCAAACTTTATCCATGACAAACAAAGAGAATAGTAAAAACCTCAACTATCTCTAATTATTATGGGATAAACTAATAATTTTTTTTTTCGATCACATTAGTTATCCCAAGCTAACAACAAGGTTAGTCCTAGATCAACGAATGAGATGGAGATCATTTATGTATTTTATTTATTTCTGCCTTAAAATAGCAATCAAAGCAGATAAACAACAAGGTTAGTCCTAGATCAACTAGCTCGCGTTATAGTCTTCTTTCACGTCATAACAGATCGTTAAACCCTTTAAGTTTGGCCCAATAATACAGGTGGCAATGGGCCGGGCTTGTCGAGTCTGTAAAAGCTATATATTACTCATTAATGTCTGGTCAGGCTGAGCCAGGCTAATTTAATATAAACTCGATCTCGATCCGAAAGATTGATCGGACCTTAAATTTCAACCTGGCCCAACCCTACGAGCCACTTATCCTTGTCCAAGCTAGCCCAATCATAGGACCGGGCGGGTCACTTGGCCCATTGCCACCCCTACCCAATACAAGTATTGTTTGTGATAGCGAAGATTTGAAGGGTACTTGATGCCATTTTGCTAAATTTAAGGTGTCAATATAATTTATCCTTTTTTAAAATAGAATGAACCAATCACATTCTCGGTGTAGCAACAAGGAATTCCAATGCAGACGATCCTAATCATGGTTTCAAGGATCGGACTGATCCTGTCTGTACTGGGACCGGCAATGACCGGTCCGATCCCAAACCACAATACAATTGTTGTATCAAGTGGTTTTGGATCGGGCCGATCCAACCAATACCAATATAAATTGGCTGATACAGCTTTTCCATCGACCAGTCATCGGGCCGATCCATATTTTGTTTTTTAATGGGCAATCCAACTTTTGTACCTGCCTGTATCGCCAGTCCAAATCGGGATTGGCCGAAACCTATCACTTAAAACCTTGATTATCCTAACAACGAAATTTTAATTGTAACTTCCAGAAGATCACATGAACGCATATGCTATCTTTTTTCCTCTATTGGAAATATCACGTTAATAATACCACTTTGTCTTAAACAAAGAAAAAAAAAAGGCGCTTTAGCCTAGATCTTATTGAGAAGCTAATAGGGTTGATTTAGGTTATCGACATGACAAGACGTGGTTTATTGTAGTCCGCACACGTGATGCTTGCTACCTTAGGGAGCTACAAAACCTAAAAAGTATAAAAGAATTTGCGTTTATATAAAATATGATAATATAATAATAAAATCTGATCACTGCTTCTCAGACTTAACCTAAACAACAAAGGCTACACACTTCTCATGATGGTTGTTTGGAGGACAGACATGTACTACTGCTACTACATATTATTTGATCGCATGTGCCTAAATGGCTAAGTTGGTTGTTTGGAGGACACACATGTACTACTGCTACTATATATTACTGGATCTCATGTGCCTACTACTGCTACTATATATTCAAGTACTTGATCTCATGTGCCTACATGGCTAACTTGTGTGTCCCCAATATCACTTGATTTCTATTAGGAATTGTATGATATTTTATCAATTTTTTTCTTGACCAGGTTCATTATTTATTGTTTTTTTTTTTATATATATATTTTTTGATCAGGTTCATTGGTTGCCTTACATGTGCATACCTCATGCATGAGGGTTGATTTCTCTTTCTTTTTCTTTTGTATTTTTTTTTTAAATGAAAATATTGATTTGGAGCTGTAGCCAACATGTAGACATGTGATTGTATAGAAAAATAATTAAGGATTAATTAACCATTCCAAGGAATAACTGTAAGTTTGTTATTTTATTCAACCATCATTGATATTGTTTGTGCTTTTTGGTAAGTAATTTTGGATAAATGACTCGATGCGAACACTGAGCCATGACTGTGAGATCGGTCCTAAGAGGAGGTGTACTTAAAGTATATAGCATGTAAGGTGAATCAAGAGCTGTTTTTATCATTCAAAAGTATTTGAGATATCAAAAAAAAAAAAAAAAAGTTTAAGTCACCGTAGCTTTGATACTATAATAAATTTAGACAAATAAAAAAATAATGTCACAAAATATAACAAGGTTTGGTTACTGATAGCCTACAGCCTCGAGAGAAATTTACACATAAAATTTATGTAACTGCTTCCATTATTCATTGTATTTATAGATTACAATAGTGAGAATTTAGAGAAGAAGAATGTGGAAGTGATAAAGGAAGGAAAATAGAGAAGATGAAAGAAAAAGAAAATATAATCTTTTTAAAGTGGTTGTAGGGAAGTCTAAGAAATGTGTAGAAAATAGTAACTGTTGAATCATTTGATATACATTGGTGTGCCGCTTTCTAATAGCTTAAGCTTTTAGAGTGAGTGGTGTTTAGCATGGTATTAGAGCGAGAGGTCAAGTTATTGAATCCTGAGGGTGTATGTTTGTCTGTTTGCCTTGGTACTTTGTGTTCTCTCATAAATGTGTTATTCTCGTGCGAATGAGTGTTGAACCATTTGATATACACTGTTGTACCGTTCTTTAATAATAACGTTTCCTATACTGTCCAATAAATTTAAAAACGTGTAAAAAATGACAACATTTTCTAAACTCGTCAAATAAATAATTAGGAGAAGTTATTATCGACAACTTCTCCTTGTACAATCTTTTTTTTTTAATGCTTATAGATAAGAACTTGTATGTTTAAAATTAATTATAGAACATATTTTTTAACTTAAAAAAAAAAAGATTTAATAAGTTAAAAATAAAAAATAAGTACTCAGCTAAGTAGTACCAAACGCAGCCTTAGGTGTTTTACAATGACAGAAAGAAAGGCATTGCAAATCATAATTCATAGGTAGGTGGGATGATCCCACCACTGTCCAAAATATCCAAGCCTAGGCCGGTCCCGTTAGCAAAACCCGATAAAAGCTTTAATGAAGATCTTTGTTATAGTATTCCCATATTAAGGGCATATATAACATCTTAACTTTGATTTTCCACCCACTCAAACAAGATCACTACCGTTGATTAAGAGACAAACGTAACGAACTTAATCGTACGATTCGAACACGTCGTCGTCATCAACTACTTACTATAATTTAAAAAGCACAAGAGTCCACCCGCCAAGCTTGCAGCTCCTTTAGAAAAAGCCAATAGAGAAAAAGACCCTCCAGTCTCCACATTAAAGTCTGAGACTGTCATATCAAAACTTTAATTTTTTTTTTACTTAAACTTAATCGACTTTTAGATTAAAGCTAATCACGTATCCCTTTCCTTAAAACTCATCCATATACTAACTTGCGCCATTTGCACACCAGACAATGTGGATTTGCTGTAAAATGTTTTGCAATTATAACGAAAAGCCAAATAACAATGGAAAATTACTTATAACATCTACTTTAGAAAAGCATCTATCAAAATGTCCTAATAGTATAATCAAATGGTCCTAATGTGAATATAATAGAGATAAAAATGATCAATATATATTTTTTTACTATTGGTACCGATGATTAAGCAATTTGAAATTCATCCAATGATAAAATGTCTCCTAGCATTACATATATATACCCTTTTTTCACTTTTTTTACTATTGGCACAGATGATTAAGCGATTTTAAATTCAATTTAGTCCAATGATAAAATGTCTCAAGGCATTACATATATACCCCCTTTTTCACTTTCTTAGAAGATGGAAGTAAAGATCTACTCCGGGAAAAGGGGCCTTCACCTAATCAAGATGGGTGATTCCCTACTTCATACTGAGTGGCCTAACCCACTTCAAGATGGGCAAATAGTCACCAAGGCAACCATCCTCTGGAAGAGGGAACGATTTCGGGATAGAACGTCGCGATCCTATTCCAAAATCGGATGGTGACTCTATGATCCCATGTCGAGATCGGTGCTAAGTGTAAACTTTATAATCCCACACCGGTATTAATGATGGTTCTAGGATAGAACTTCATGATCATATCCCGAAGTCGGATGGTGACTTTATGATTCCATCCCGAGATGGAAAGGCTAACCATCTTTGAAAAGCCAAGATGGTTTGACTTTCCCCAAATGCATAAGAATCCCCTCAAGTCATCAAATATGATGAAAGGCAACCACAGATAACAGTGAAAGGTCTGTTGACCTAACACCTCGAGATGCCTAGTCGACATATCTGGTAGGGATTTCTGAACTTCTCTTCTAGGGAATCATGCCTTGGCAGGTTTAGCACAATTGTGTGATTCTGGTTTGGGATATACACCCCAGGTATCCTTACAGGGAGTTGCTGTAATATCCCGAATTCTGATTACTGGATTAATTACGCTTAGTTGCATAATTAATTTAGATAATTGGGATAATCCTGCTAATCAGCTAGATTAGAAACTAAATAGAATCTGACCCTAATCCCTAGGTCTGACTTCAAAAAAATTAGGCAAGTCGGGAAATTCGCCCTAACTCGGCAATTCCGGTAATTTCGGGATATTTCAGAATTAAATAGATAAAAGTCGTAATTTGAGTTAGCAGACTCAAATCATCAGTGTCAGCTCTGCTAAGCAAAGTCCTCTATCGGGGTAAGCTTTCGACTTCTGTCGGAAATGTTAGGGACCAAATGCCTAAAATACCCCTGACTTAATCCA
>JAUPMG010000020.1:6240215-6251081 GCA_031762675.1 Pachysandra terminalis
CTTGAGTGAAGAATCTGCTAAGCACATCCCCCACCAAAGTAAAAAAGGAAAGGGGATAAGGGATCCCCCTGTCTAAGACCTCTGGATGATTCGAAATGCTCATGTACACTCCCATTAACTAAGAAAGAGAAGGATACCTTCGAAATACAACCCCCAATCCACTTCCTCCATTTTTCCCCAAAACCCTTCCATTTAAGGACTGAATCCACAAAACCCCATTCTACTCTATTGTACGCTTTTTCCTAGTCCAATTTACACATAATGCCTTGTAGACCACTCCTACTCCTTTCCTCCACCACCTCATTAGCCACAAGAACACAATCCAATATTTATCTCCCTTTAATAAATGCTGACTGATTAGGGGAAACGATAAATCCAATAACTTTTTTAAGTCTCTTTGTTAACACTTTGGCAATGATCTTGTATAAACTTGAAATCAGGTTGATGGGTCTAAAATCCTTAAGTTCATGAGCCCCGATCTATTTAGCAATCAGCACAAGAAAAGTTTCATTTGAAATTTTATTAACAATCCCATTCAGATGAAACTCTCTAAACACCTCCGTGAAATCTCCCTTAACAATATCTCAAGCATCTTGAAAGAAAGCCATAGTGAACCCATCTGGCCCCGGAGCCTTATCTCTATCCAAACTCATGACAGTTCTCTTAATTTCCTCTTCATCTAAATTTCTCTCCATCCATAAAGATTGATCCGAGGAAATAGTATCACCCGGGATATTTCTCAAATCAAATTTAAAACTTTGCTTAGAAGAATACAATCTAACATAAAAATCTCTAAGAGCCTTCGAGATACCCCCATATTCTTAATGCATTCCCCATTAAGAGCCTCCCATTTGCCATTTTATGAAAGAATTTTGTGTTCCCATCTCCTTCCCTAATCCATGAAATCCTCGATTTTTGCCTCCAACTGATTTCTTCCTGTTTCAAAATTAGTTCTAATTCCTCCCTTTTGATATTCCTCACTTCTCTATCATCTTCCGAAAGATTACCACTCTGTTCCAGATTATCAAAGCCCTCAATCTCCTCACTAATCTTTTTCTTACGAAAGCAAATGTCCCCAAAAGTCTCTTTATTCCATCCTTTGATCTTCTCCTTCAAGAATTTCAAAGATTTCATGAACCTATAACCAGGTTTATCATTAACTCTCACAATTCTCTCCATCCACCACCTTCTAATTTCCTCAATAAAACTTCCTTGAGTGAGCCATTTATTTTCAAACCTAAATGGAGATGGCCCTTTAGAGATCTCCTCCATAGACAAAAGAATAGGCCAATGATCCGAGGTTATTCTCAGAAGAATTCTCAAAACGATAGATGGAAAGTGATCTTCCCAATCTGCCGAAACCAAACATCTATCAAGTCTGCAACAAAGTGTGTTCTCTTGTAGATTAGACCATTTAAAATTGACCACCAACTAAAGGATAATCCACCAGAGCCAAATCTTGTATTAGGGACGAAAATCTTCTCATACTACGAGTAACCCTCGAAACTCTATTTTTTTCCACCCTTGATTTAACAAAATTAAAATCTCTTTTGTACAGCTTTTATTTTGTGTTTTTGTAATTACTCCTTTTGATGAATAATAAATGTTGTTATTGATAAAAAAAAGAAAAAAAGATAAACAATATGAACCCAACACCACATCCCCACCCTCCACCTTATCAATATCCCACATAATCAAAATACCACCGAGGCACCCAAAAAGGGAAGACAAACCCATCTCCTATTTTGTATACCCCACATCTTACGCATCAAACCTCTCTCCCAATGGTTTGTTTCATGGTTTCCTGAATAATCACCACCCACGGTTTGACCTTCCTACACATTTCTTTGATAGCCCTCTTTTTCCCTGCTCCACCCAGATCCCTGATATTCCAACTGATAATCCTCATTAAACATCTACTGATGAACCCCCTGACAGTCCAGAATTACTACCCCTCCTATGATAATGAAGATTCCATTCAAGATTACGAAGCTCTGTAGCCATTGGAGGAACTCCTAGGATGACCCTCCCGACTGATCCTAAATTGAGACACCGCTTCAGGCATACCAATTGAGACCCCATTCGAATCTGTAGCTTCCAATCTAAAAAGATTAGCAATGTCTTCCACCCCCACCCAATCATCAGCACAAGAATCAGTATAGCATTGCGATCTGCCCATCTCAGTAACATCAATAGGACACATCACATTGTTTCCCAGTCTGTGCAAACTATCTCCGCCCTCCCAGATACACAATCTTCAACCCCCATATGAGGAATATTCGCACTCGAATTCAGCGAAGCAGAAGTTCATTTTACTGTTGACAAAACAATTTTATCCGAGCTCGAGGTACCTGATAAAAGACTAGAGGAAAAAGAGGCAAATAAAGAGGAAGAATTACCAAAACAAAAACTAAAATTCATACCTTTTTCAGGCCAATCCAATCTAATTTCCTCAAAGGAAGGATGAAAAAATACGGCATGAACTGACCCCGAAGGACCCCAAAACCGAAGAAACTGTGCATCCCCTCTAAAGGAACAAAGATTATTTGCAAAAGGAGAAATCTGCTTAAAAATAATTGCTGGACTGTGAGAGAAACAAAGAGTAGATAAAACTTGATCTTTTACTGAATCGGTGTCCTTCGATTGAATCTAGAGCATCACCTCTTGTGCAATATCTGTCTCATATCCAGCTCTTATCAGATCAGAATATACAACCTCATCCAACCCGTGACGTTCTGTCTCAACAATAGCTAACGTCTCACTTGTATCAGACTCCGTACTGAACGATGACGCTTCATCACCACACTTTACCTGATTCTTCCCACAAATGTTTTCTTATTCAGTAATCAAGGATGCAAGACCATCAAGTTTCAAATCAAACTCCCCCATTCTCGAGTGATTGTTGTTGATGATCTGAAACATTTTTTCTAATCTTCTGTTTATGGCTTCCAACTGAGGGACGATTTCACTGCAAAAAGATGAGTCTGCTAAAGAGACGGCAGCTGGACTGGGTTCAACTAAGGCCTTTCCTTTCGAGTTCTCAATAACTGAGGCAGGCCCCTCTTCCCGGCCCGAAGCAAGGGACGAACTTTGTTCACCCAGAATGTTAGTGGGCTGGACTAAGTCTCGAGTTCTCTTTAGTAAGCCCCGTACGTGTAATGGATCGAGATTGCATTCGAAGCCTAGCACGAGAAATATCAGCCTTGTTTCTCATAACCCACTCAGCTTGACCATCTCTCCCTTTATTAATGATCCGGCCACTAAAATTGCTTACTCCACGGCCGTTAGACTCCTTTTCAAAACAGATTTTTTCATTCCGAATTTGTTTCCTATAACCACCCTGATTTTCTCCCACCCTTTTAGGAACGTTTCCTATCAAAAACCTAGAATTATTTGGGGGAACAAAAGCATCCAACCCCAAATCGACACGTGGGTGCAACCCCTCCACGTCATCACCATCAACCTCCAACCCGAAATTCAAATTTTTTTCGATCATCTCAATGTCGGTAACCCTATCCACCGAAGAAATCGCCACTTGAATCAAGAACTCAGATTTACCCACAGCCAACAGAATTGATCTAGGAATACGAAGGGGGTTATCACATTTAACCAATATCCTTGCATATTTCATCCATCAGTTCTGAGTTGTAACTTCATCGACTTCAATGAAACCACCACACACATTTCTGATGGATTCAAACATCTTCGGCGACCAAAGATGCGACAGCAAACCAAACACAAAAATCTAAGTACCCTTGCTGTTTTTACGAATACGTGAATTTAAGATTGTTGCTTCCCATTTGAAAATGAACATATCTTCTTTAGATTTGAATGGGAAAGTTCATAACGAAATCAACTGATGCAAAACCGAATCATTTGGAGCAAACATGATCGCTTGTTTCTCAGAAATGGGTATAATATCCAGAACAAACTCATTGTTGAAATAAGATTGAATCTCAGAAACGATTGATGCCCAAGAAAGATCTGAATTAGGAGATAAAACAATGGCCCTGTTACACTTATCATCTATCTGAGCCTCCAAGCAAGCAATAACTGGTATGGATTCAGCTTTCTTACTAAGAATCTGTTTGATCTTTTCAAATGGTTTTTTCTGAGTCTCACCCACATCTGGAGAAAAGAAGGAATCATAGTTATTGACCTCAGAACCAAAATTTATCCATCCATCACCTTCCTTACGTTCAGGAATGAAATTTTTTATGACTTTTTTCCCCACATATTTACCAATCCTAAGAAAACGTTCTCCCAAATTCTGTTTCAAATCGACAATAACATTGGCGTTCAATGTTAACTTCCAAATCCGATCCACTCCACCTTTCGATGAAGAAGCCTCTGTGCAGCAATTGGATAACCTTGAAGCTTTGCAGAAAGACAAAAAAATCGAACTGGTTTTGCCTCGGCTTCGTTCCGAAATCTTAAGCATTTTCCTCGCAGATCCAAATCCATATTCCACCGAAAACATCTTCGATTCTATCTGAAAAAACTCCACCGCCCTTTGTGCCAGAATAGTTTTAGGAGGAAAATGTAACTTTGGAGGAATGTCTGTAGAGGATACAGCTGCAGCATACGACATAATAGCATTATCCGAAGGCCGAGAGAGATTCTGTGAAGAAGAACAAGGACCAGAAAGGTGCAGGTGAGAGGAGGAATCAGCAGAAGGGGGAGGAGGTGGTGGCTGAGAAAGAGGGGTTGGAGGAGGAAGGGGAAAAAAGGGACATTGTTGCTCGCCAATCGACATGACCGGTGGATCCGGCAATGAAAGGTGGAGAAGAAGAGAACCGAGAATGAAAAAAAACAGAAAACCGATCTAGATAAAATGTAACGGGAGGGAAACCTTCGTGTATTCCGGCGATAAGAGGAATACGCAGGTTAGCAGAGGTCTCCGGAAACCCTCAACCCCAAAGGGGAAGATTTCCACCTTCACCAATGCCGGTGAGGCCCTCCGTGACGTTATCACTAATTTCTAAATTTCTAAATCTTTCCATACATCTCAACCTGACCATAAAGCATTATTATCCATACTAAACCTCCACGACCATTTACCGAGAATTGCTGAATTACGGAACATAATATTCCCCCTATTAAGGCCACCAGTGTATAATTTATAATAAAGTTAAAGCAAAAAGAAAATAACGTTTTTTTTCTAAATCTTTCCATACATCTCAACCTGACCATAGAGCATTATTATCCATACTAAACTTCCACAACCATTTACCGAGAATTGCTGAAACGGAACATAATATTCCCCAGATTAACGCCACCAGTGTATAATTTATAATAAAGTTAAAGCAAAAAGAAAATAACGTTATTTAAACTAGGTGACTGCCCAGGCGACCAGGCACACTCTGCCTAAGCTAAGAACATCTCACCCCTGGGAAAACTGCCTAGGCTACTAGGTGACCCCATCTTTAGCAACACTTCCCCCTTAGATAAGGAAAATAATAAATGCAAGGAGAGGAAAAAGTCAAAGAAGAAGAAAAAGAATCTAGCCTAGTCAATTCTCTCTCTCTCTCTCTCTCTCTCTCTTCCCCCATTTTATTTACTTCTTTCTTTTTTGAAACTAGGTTGGTGATTAAAGGGTTTTTATTTGTGTCTTTTTCTTTTCTATTTGTTCCTTCTTTCTTTTTTCAGTATCTTTTTGTAACAATATACAATGTATTAAGCCAATGTCGAGCATATCGAGACTTTGTTGAGTGTATCGAGATAGTATATGCAATGTATTGCATGGTTTTAAATTTCGCCATTTTCTAGTCTGGCGGATTTCTCCTTTTTACCTTTTTAATTCAAAATTTAATTAAAAAATACATATGATTATAAACAATATATAGTATGCATAAATATTGCAAATATTTAGAAAAGTGATAAAAAAGTGAATAGTAATCATCATCATCATATGCCTTATCCCAACTAGTTTGGGTCGGCAAAAGGGAAACTTGCTAAATTCCCTCTACAGGGTGCGCACATTCTTACTTGCCTACATATGTGTTAACGTATATGTATGCAGATTTGTTTTTCGTATTTTAGGTCTTTTAGGTGTATTTTACTCCCATTAAAATTAAAAAGTTTGGAATTAAAATTTCCAAATTGGCGAAATATGTCGGTAAAATTTAGCCAATATTTCCCCAACATTGGCGAAATATTCCTCTGAAATAGGGTAATTAAACCCAACGTTTCCCCAATATTTTTCAAAATTGACGAAATATTCCGCCATTTTGGCGATATATGCCAGGGAAATTTAGCCAGCCCCTCTAGCAAAATCTCAGGCGAAATTGAAATTAAAATCCTTGTTGTATTGTTCATATCCATAACGTATCAATGATACATTGTAATTATTAGCACATTATATCTTACAGATGAGTATCATGCTGATACAGTCAATACACACAACGTATCAACTGTATTGTGCAAGACGATACGATATTTTAAACCCTGCATGTATAAGTTTGTTTGAACCTTTATTATCCATTAAAACAGCATAGCTGAAGTTTCATTAATCTAGTACATTGTTGTTGATGTTGAATATATATTAAAAAATAAGGAAAAGGTGGACTTCTTGTTGTAGGCCCCCTTGGACAATGATTTCTACCAAGGCTGGCTTCAGGTCTATGGTATATTGTATCTGACCTGTTGTGAATTATGTCAAAAGAATCAATTTCAGGGTTGAAATCTCATAGGCCAAGTGGATAAATGTGTTTCAGTCACATTTACATGGATCTGATGTTGTTGGTATAAAAACAATTCGGATGACTAGAATTGACAAATAACCTGAGATGAGACCGTTCCCATAGGACATTTGAAACTTGCAAGTGATAATGTATTTTAACAATTCTCTTTTAATTTTTTATTTTTTTTGTTCATGTTTTTTGTTCAGTAGGGGTGAGAAGAGCCCCGCATGTTCCTTTGTTTATGTCTCACTACTGCTCTTTTATTTATCATTTGAGAGTCAACTATGTGACACTTGGTTTTTGTGCAACTCAACCACGATGAATCATTAAGTATCCTTTATGCCAAGACGTTCAGCTTGTTCCTCCATCTCCCTGAGGCTTTGAACTTGATGAAAAAAAATGTGGAATTTGGTTTTGATAGAATGCTAGTTTGTGTTCCATGTGTTGTCCAGGTTTTTCTTCTGGTTTTTAAATTGGCAGTGCTTCGGTTTATATTTGTATACGTTTCTTATCTGTTAGTGGGATTGTGGTTCTATGCTTTATACTGCTTGAAAATGGGAACACAGGTGATGTAGAGCTGACAAATATGCAATTGAAGCCAGAGGCACTTAATGCATTAAAGTTGCCTGTGAAGGTTAAGGCAGGATTTCTTGGATCTGTGAAACTTAAGGTTTGTGGTGCTGACTTTCTTTTTTTTATTGGAAAATAAAAATCCATTTTGACTGTTTAGCACGATTTACCGTGATTGATTGTTTAATATATTGGTGTTATAATCTGAATATTAGCATGTCTCTGAGAAATGAAACGATCTTGTCATGTTTCTTTACTTTTAGGTTCCATGGAGCAGGCTAGGCCAGGATCCAGTTTTAGTTTACCTGGATCGTATTTGCGTATTAGTTGAACCATCAACCCAAGTTGAGGGTTCTAATGTGGATGCCGTCCAAGATGCTAAAAAGAGAAGAGTACGGGTAAGGCATATTTGTAATGCATGCATGTTGTCATGTTGTGCTCAAGTCATAAATTCTTGAATGATTGAATGATTGTATATATTGCAATAGGAAATGGAAATGAAGCTGGTGGAGAGTACGCAACAATTAAAATCCGAGATGGTATGCTTTCAGTAAATTCTCTGACCAGTGTTTTTGGAATTATGAAGTACAGATTTAATGTTGCTGGAATTATACATAATTGAGGGTTACTCTAAATTTGAATATTTTTTTTAAATTAATATTGTTACAGTGCAAATTTGTCACTGTAGTATTGGCATCTTTTTTATTTCTGTACTATATTATTCCGTACTTCTTTCCCGGATTCTCTATAGATCCATATCTGGAATTTAGACTGATCTAAGAGGTTTGTGATGGAATGAGTCTTTATCTTTGTGAGTTCAAGGTGTTGAAGAGAAAAGATTTTATGTCTAGATAGGGTTTATTAGTTTGCATCATGATACAGAGATGTAATGACTGCATCTTCTATATTCTTTCTATGGGGTTTTCACGTCCTGAATTTCGCATACTGATATATCTAATCAATGAAGCTTACAGTTTTCTATGAGGAATAGAGTATAGTGCTGAACATGTGTTTGGCAAACATTTCTGAAATTACTTCTATATTCCAGTATGCTTTCATCATATGTGGCATCTTGTTCTTGCATATGGCATTTTAAATTTTGTACCCATCTTAATTAAGTAGAGACAGTAAACTGGTGATGCTGGTCGCTTGGAGCTATGTTAATACGCTGTTCTGATCTATCAGAACAGTGTTCTTTAGATCTCAATTTATTACCTTTGTGGCTTCCAGTTGCTATTTCACTTGAAATTCTGGCCTATTTTATTGTTTTTTTTTTTTTTTGTGGTTTAACTTCCTATTTACTTCATTTTTTATTTTGGATTTTCAAAGAATAAATCATGGTTGGGATCCTTGATCAATACAATACTTGGCAACCTGAAGCTCTCCATTACGAATATCCACATTAGATATGAAGATTTTGAGAGGTAAAGAATTTGGCATTCATTTTTCAAAACTAAGGACTTGTCTTGAAGGCTCATGTCTGCTGCCTTGTAGCAATCTTGGTCATCCGTTTGCTGCTGGAGTAACACTGGCAAGACTTGCATCTGTGACTGTTGATGATAGTGGGAAGGAGACTTTTGTTACTGGGGGTGCACTTGAGAGTATTCAGAAGGTATACCGTATATATATTGTCATGTTCTGACTTGAGAATAATACTTTTGAGCAAGAGATTCCCTTTTCCCTTGATTACCTGTTGTTCACTTTTTGAATAACATCAATGATGCTATACCTTGAAAAAGATAGTATAAACATTGGTATGATATATTTGCCACATTTACCACCTTGCTTCATGACAATCTACTTGGTAGGAGTTTTGATACTAGTTAAAGGCTTGAAGCTGTTAAAATTTGATTGCATGCGGTTGGGTTCCTTTATCTACATATGAGTTTTCTCTTCCTTGCTTTCCTTTATATGCGGTTGGGTTTCTTGAGGAGGAATGTATACCACATGTTCTCTAGCTTGAAAGATCTTTTAATTTGAGTCAAAGCAAATAACCGAAATATAACTGGAATGATCTGAAACTAGATTGAGCCAAGCTTTTTGAATGTTTTTCGGCCAATGAGAAATTGAATCCTAACTTTAAAGAAGACGATCTAATTTATGTAAAATGGGTGGAAACTACCCCTTGAGCAAGTAAAGAGAACATCCTTTATAGGGAAATTCACCAAACTGTTTAATGAGATGGAACTTAGAGAACAGTCTCATCCAAGGGTAAGTTTGTAATCCTACCACCCCTGCATATCAGACACTAATCTTCTAGTATCAGAATCCCCCTCCTACCCAAGGAATCCCCCATCTCCTTTCCATCTCCAGTTCCTCCCAAAATGCCTTTCTTTTGCTACTAATCACAGGACCGTAGGCAGCGCTGTGCCTGTGAATCCCCAAAATTATCACACAACTCCTTAAATTGGACCAAAATAGATAACCTTTCAGTATGCCAGGACAAGGCTACCACCTTCCTGCTATTCCACATCACCATTTACCAATAATCCACCTCTTGGCAAAATAGAAGCGGTTAAAAAAGGTGATCCACTTGTCTGCATTTTCAAAGCTTTGAAACATACTTGAACTTAAAGTTCACATTCTTCAACTTCTTTTATTGAATGTCCACAATGTCTACTTTATATTCCTCTAGAGTCTAGAAGATTCCTTGATCCCACTCTACGGAAAGATCCTAAGTTCCTAACATGCCAAGAATCACCTTCATGGTAAACTTACAAAATGACATTCCTTCCTCTTCCTCCACTACTGTCTTGACCCTTTCTCCTTCTTCAACCTCTCCCTTCACTATGTACTGTTGAACTTCCATTCAGCCATCTAAAGGAGCCTCCACCTCTCCGTATCTTTTCTAAAGACCTATTTGATTGCATTTCAGAGTATCCCCTTGCATTTCAGTGGCATCTTTGTAGATTGTCAGGGGTTATATTTTTTTCTGCCTTTTCTGCCTTTTCTGCCTTATCTGTAATTTTTTGTTATTCTTCTGGTTTTTCTTTTTCTTTTTCTTTTTCTGTTTCTGACTTCTTGTATCCCTCCTTGTATCCTTTTTCTTTTCTGCTCCTAATAAATATGTTATTGATAAAAAAAAAAGAGTATCCCCCACTAACTACAACTTTCTTTGTAGTCAACATTCGACTGTAAAAGTCCTTGGTATGCTTTCTGCATCCCTTATAAAGACAACCTCTCAGATCTTCCGATTCCTTACAAAAATATCTTTGGCATTGTTCATAGACATTTTTTTTTTGATGAATAATGAAGGTTTGTATAAAGAGTAAGGAGAAGGAAAAAAGTACAAAAGTGTCACATCCCAAACCTAAAGAGATCCTCGGGATACCCCAAAGGTTTGAATGTAACTCTCACATACAGAAACATAAGCGGAAGTGATACTATAATAATTATAATAAATATTTAAATAAAAGCTACAATCTGTTCTGATTTAATAAACTGAAAATAAACTACAATCTAAATACATAATCCCTATAATCTAACTTTCTAAACTTCTAACTTTAATCCCTTTACTCCCATAGCTCTCTCCTTGATAGCAATCATCCTTTAACTTGAAAAATATGTCATAAAACATACATAAGCTGAAAGCTCAGATGAGTAGACCTTCAAA
>JAUPMG010000020.1:6258863-6269090 GCA_031762675.1 Pachysandra terminalis
AGGGCTCATTAACTAATTCCCTAAGTGAAGACTAACTGAGGAGTGTGTCTAATTGGTTAGCACTTGCTAAGGGTAACAAGTAGGTTTCAGTCATCTTAGGTACGCAACCCTAGATCTCACTTGATCCCAACACGAAGCACTATTAAGCCCGTACCAATTGACATCCAAACCCTCACCATGTCCCAAAATATAAGTCTCTGTTGGCGGGTTGGTTGGCGGACCGAGCACTTGCCGACGAATCTAAGTCTGTAATTGAACATTCCTGTCGGTGACTTGGTCGGCGTACCGACCACTCACCGACGAACCCTGTCGGCGGACCGACCACATACCGACGAAATCCCGTATCATTTCCAAGTCCCTATCGGTGAATTGGTCGGCGGACCGACGACTCACCGACGAATCCTGTCGGCGGGTTGTTCGGTGTACCGAACACCTGCCGGTGCAACCAATGTTTCTATCTCGGTCCCTGTCGGCGAGTTGGTCTGTGAACCGACGACTCACTGACTAACCCTGTCGGCGGGTTGATCGGCGGACCGATAACCTACCGACGAAGCAAATCCTTCATTCTAAGTCCCTGTCGGCGGGTCGATCGGCGGCTGACAAGGTCGGAAGCTCCGTTTTCTGGGTTTTCTGAACACCAATCATTCCACATAATTCAGAATTTTTCATGGTTTAAATAGCATCTAAATCCGAAAACATCATAAAAATGAATACAAGTAAGACACAAATCTCATGGATATTATGGAATAATTTCTAGAAATAGTAATTGATCATGAACACCGAGGAAATTCGAAACTCAATCATAATTTCTGAAGAACAATAATTTGATCATAAAACTAAAGAAATCGAAATCTAATTATGAAAAATCATCACATATATCAATAAGAACTTAGACCGGATGAACTACTTGATTCTAATTAGAGTAGCAGCAAACGAAAGGGGAAATTCTCTTTACTCGTTTACTTCTCCTCTCTTCTCTTCCTTCCTCTCTTCTTCTTCACTGCAACAATACCAGATTCAGACTCTTCCTTCTCACTCTCAGTTTCACTCTCAAATTCTCAATCCTCTCTCTCACTATCTCAGTCCTTCTTTAAAACCTCAAGCACAAAGATGATGGGAGAAACCCATGTGTGGGAGGTTAGAGGTGTAGGGAGCTGCCTCCCTAACTTCCCTCCCATGCACCCCTCAATCACAGCCACCTCACTAAGACCAAGTCAAAAGTTGCCACCTCACCAAGACCAATTCAAACACACGATGGTGCGTTAATGAATGGTCTGATATGTTGTAAATTACTTTAGTTTGCCCCATTGCAAACTAAATTACAACATGGCCCCCGTTAAAGTAAAATGTTATAATTACTCCTTAACCTCACATTAATTAATAAACTATACTAACTCAAGAAATTAAAATATCAACAATAAATTGAAACATTAGGGAAAAATTATATTAAGGAATTTAGGTCATTACATGTTTTTCTTAAGTAGGGTGTAACAGTTGTTCTGGTTAGCGATAAGGCGGGGGTAGCTTCTTCAGATGTTGTCAGTGGAGACGTGCACAATCCGGAGGTTGCTGTCCCAGGTGTCTTTGCTAACGATCCAGTTCTCTTGAATCAACAGTTTGACCCTTGCTTTGGAGGATCAGCGACTGAGTTACCTGAGATGGGTTACGTTCCCTCTTTGACGCCTTGTCAATTTTCTTCTGGTGATACAGTGTCCATTAACCTCGCAGGGGTAGTGTCGTGTCTCTCTTCGCTCAAGACGATTAATTGTGGTGTTGATATTTTAGAGGAACAGTCTCACCTTAATGTTCCTCCTTCTTGCCCAGGCCTGTTGGTAGTGTCCCCTTCTTTTCACTCCACTCATTCAGAAGATGCTGACAAACATAGAAATTCGGAGGTATTACTTTCTTCAGGTATGGCTGATTTAATTGATGGTCATTCGGATGATTCCCCTCTTTTGTTGTCACTAAGTTGATTTTGCAGGATGGACACTCAGGTTCTCTTCCCAGTACTAATTCAAATGGCTTGATGATCTCTAATAGGTGCTTTGATTCAGGTGTGAATATTGCCCAAGTTTGCACTCACTCGAAGTTCTTCGAGTGTTGTACGAAGTGTGCTTTGAAAGTTAGTAGTGAAGGTGATATTTGGGAGGGTATTGGTCGTCTAGCTGATGATTTTCAAATTCAGGCTTTGAATCCTAAGGGTGAATCTGTTAACATTGTTGAGGTTGTTAATGATTTTAGGAATAGGTCCTTAGGTTCGAATGTGGACAAGGTCTATAAGCATAAGGAGGCTAGTAGTCAGAAGGATTGTCATCAGTATCAGAGAAGAAATATTAAACGGCAGGGGGTCGTAAGGGATAGAAGAGTTATGCAATGAAGATCATTAGCTAGAATATTAGAGGGTTAGGAGGGAGAGAAAAAAAGAGCTGTTAAGGAGTTAAGTAGGAAGAATAGGCCCGATATTCTTGTGTTTCAGGAAACTAAAATGGAGGTGATTTCTAAAAAGATTATCAGACAAATTGGGGATGTTAAAAATAAGGAGTGGGATTTTGTTCCGTCTGTTGGTAGATCGGGTGGGATTTGTCTGATTTTGGACGTTGATGTTGTTAAGAAAGTGGATGTGTGGAAATGTCCTTTTTCCATTTCAATAAGATTTTTGAGTGTGGTTGTCGATTTTGAGTGGGTCCTGTCTAGTATTTATGGTCCTACTAAGCCTAGGATTAGAAGTTTGTTTTGGGAGGAGCTTAGGGCTTGGAACCTTCCTTGGTGCCTTGTTTGCGATTTTAATGTAATCAGATTTTCTCATGAGAAGTTGGGGGAAAGTAGAGTTACTAGAAGTATGAGGGAGTTTGCTGATTTTATTGAAGATTTTGGGCTGTATGACTTTGCTTTACTTGGGGGGATTGTTACTTGGTCCAATTTCCAGGAGATACCTTTATGTTGTAGATTGGACAGAATTCTTGTGTCTTCTAGGTGGGAATCTCATTTTTCCCATGCTACCCTGAGGGTGTTGCCCAGACCCATTTCTGATCATACCCCCCTTTTGATGAATACTGATAAGGTTGTGTTAGGTGGTCCCCCTCCTTTTAGATTCGAAAACATGTGGCTTCTACATCCTAACTTTGTGGATATGATAAGGTCGTGGTGGAAGGATGTTCCTGTTCTTGGGGGTTGGGAAGGCTTCAAATTTATGAGGGCTATTAAGGAAATCAAAGGTAAGCTTCGTATCTGGAATAAGGAGGTTTTTGGGTGGATCCTGGATAAAAAAAGGAATTAATGGAGAACATTGGTATGTTGGATAGTATTCTTGTTGCTAATGAATGTATTGAAGAGAGAGTATTCGGGGGAGAAAGGTCTTGTTTTGAAAGTAGACTTGGAAGGGGCATATGATAAAGTTGAGTGGAACTTTGTTAAGTCGGTCTTGAGATGGAAAGGATTCCCGGTTCGATGGTGTAGGTGGATCAAGGGTTGCATTAGTAATGTTCATTTCTCTATATGTCTTAATGGGGGTATTGTTGGTCTTTTTCCTTCCTCTCGTGGCCTTAGGCAGGGTGACCCCCTTTCCCCCCTTCTTTTTACCCTTGTGAGTGATGTTTTGAGTCGTTTCTTTTTGAAAGTGGGGAGATTGGTAGAATCCAGGGATTTAAAGTTGGGAGAGATCGTATTCCTGTGTCTCATTTGCAATACGCGGATGATACGATCATTTTTTTGGAAGCTTCTAAAGACAATGTATTGGACCAAATGTATTCTTAAATGCTTTGAAATGGTGTCGGGGTTAAACGTGAATTTGGGTAAAAGTAGCCTGACTGGCATTAATGTGGAGGAGTCCTATCTTCAGGAGTGTTGCTCGGTTATGGGTTGTGGGGTGGGAAGCTAGCCGATGACTTATTTGGGTTTGCCTCTGAATGTGAATCATAAAAGTGCTCAATTCTGGTCACCAGTTATTGAGAAAATTGAGAGAAGGTTGGCTGCGTGGAAGCACAATTAATTGTCTTTCGGTGGTCGCATTATTCTGATTCAAGCCTCTTTAGGTTGCATTCCTACGTACTTTATGTCTGTGTTTTAGGCTCCCAAATCAGTGATTAAAAGGATGGAAAAACTTCAGAGGGACTTTCTCTAGGAGGGTGGTGGGGAAAAAAAGGTTCATCTAGTGAGATGGGATGATGTGTGCAAAGAAAAGAACAAAGGTGGGCTTAACCTGGGAAATCTTCATTCGCGAAATCTGGCTTTTTTGGGGAAATGGCTGTGGAGATTTAGTACTGAGAAGAAGACTGTGGCACTCCGTCATTGCTAGTAAATTTGGTGTTCATCCTAATGGGTGGGATGTCAATCCTAGGGCTTATATTAAATGGGCTAGTGCATGGAAGAATATTACCTCTATTTTTCCTATGTTTTCCAATAAGGTTAGATTTTCAGTTGGTTCAGGTCTTTCTATTCGATTTTGGTCTGATGTTTGGTGGGGTGAGAGTTCCTTGGCCTCATGTTTCCCTAGAGTCTTCCGTTTAGTTTGTTGTCAGGATTCCCTTGTAGCCGATGTTTTGAGTTGGTCTCCTACGGGTCTCTCGTGGAATCTTCCTCTTTGACGGGATCCTAGATTGGTGGAGGTGGATGAGTTAGGTAATCTTTTTGATCTCCTTAAGAACGTGTTTATTGATGAGTCTTCCCCTGATACCCGTGTTTGGTGTCTGGATCTCAGTGGTAGGTTCTCTTGCAAATCTTTGTTTGGTTCTATTTGGAAGTGTAGTCCTAATCTTTTGACTCCTTTCCCTACCTCTCGTCTTTGGGGCTCTAATGTTCCTCTTAAAGTTAAAGCATTTGTGTGAACTGTTTTCCTTAATCGTATCAACACTACAGATAATCTTCAGGAAGTGTAGTCCTAATCTTTTGACTCCTTTCCCTACCTATCGTCTTTGGGGCTCTAATGTTCCTCTTAAAGTTAAAGCATTTGTGTGGACTGTTTTCTTTAATCGTATCAACACTACAGATAATCTTCAGAGGAGAAGAAAGTTCATGTCCCTGCCCCCTCAGGTTTGTGTGATGTGTATGCATAATGAAGAATTTGTCGACCATCTTTTTCTCTCATGAGATTATGCTACTAAGGTTTGGGACTTCTTTGTTAGGAAAGCTGATTTGGCTTGGTCCCCCCCCGAGACATGTGAGAGATCTTCTAGATCAGTGAAGCTTTTCTGTATTGGGGAAGAAAGGTAGGAGTTTATTCAGGGTGCTGTTTTTCTGCATCATTTGGCACATTTGGGGTGAGCGAAACAAAAGGATTTTTGAGAATTCGTTGAATAATCTGAACCGTCTTATTGATATGATTTTGGGTACTATGGCCGCTTGGTGTAGGGTTATTTCTGATTTCCATCATGTGACTTCTTCGGATCTTATCAGATGCTAGGAGACTATCATTATATGTTGTACCTTTTCTCTTCTGTTGGTGAACTAATTACTCTTTGTTTGCTTTTGTACATTCTTCTCTATTTATAAATTTTTCGTTATCGATCAAAAAAACAAAAAAGAAAAGAAAGGGCCATACATTCATGTATTGTATTTCTTATAGTCTGTGAATCAATAAAATCTCGCCAAATGTTGAGAAAGCAAGTTTCTGTAGTCTCTCTCTCCACCCCCTTTTCTGATTTTGGTAAGATCATTCAAAATAAAATCTTATGTACGTGAATGTGTGTATAGAACTAAGAAAAGATCTAACTACAAAAGGTGGGTAGAAGGATCCCACCATATTAATTCAAATGAAGTCACTCAAAAATCAGTACCATCCATTTATTTAGCTACCTTAGTTAAATGGATCACCAATTCATCTCTTATGTTCGTGGACGTGAGATTTCCAAATAGCTGTATCACACTAATCTTTTCAGAAGAAAAATAAGAATTTTCAAAACCTGGAAGTTTTGTATGCTAGCATTACTTCATAAATATTCTTGAAAGTAATTTTGTGATAACTGCTTCATGGCTTCTTTGTTCTTGAGTTTTTGCAGTCTGTGGAACTTGAACGATTGGCTCTTTATTTGGATTCTGATATTTGTCCATGGCGTGTGGACAAACCATGGGAGGATTTACTTCCTTCAGAGTGGAGTCAGGTATGGAACTGCCATTTTTTTTTTCCATACAAGAGGCTTTAACATCCTCATTTCTGATTGGGGGACTAAGCTTGATTTGCATTCAACTTCGAGCCTTAGGTCTTTGAATTTGGTAGCAATGAGAAAAAAATGGATGGTGCTTCTATCAAAAAGCACAAGCACAGTTACATTCTGCAACCAGTTACGGGAAATGCAAGGTACTCGAAGCAGCGATTAGATGATTCTACAAGTAGGAGCCAACCCCTACAAAAAGTGGCAGTAAATTTGGATGATGTGACACTTTGTTTATCAAAGGTTTATCTTATGCTCTGTTCTCTGTTTTGGGTTCTGGTACTTGTTATTGATTGTGAATAAGTTCTTCTATCTCTCTCTCCCTCTCCCACTCTCTTCTTCTTCTTCTTTTTTTTTTTTTTGTAGGATGGATACAGGGATATTCTAAAACTAGCTGATAATTTTGCCGCCTTCAATAAGCGTCTGAAATATGCTCATCATCGTCCACTCGTCCCTGTTAAATCTAGCCCCAGTTCCTGGTGGAAATATGCATACAGGGCTGTTTTTGACGAGATGACGAAAGCAAGGTAAGATAATTTGAAAAGTTTCTCCATGTCTCTTTTCTTATCTTCCATTTATTTATTTTTCTCTAAGATTTTTCCTAGATCTAGCAACATGTGTGGCTAGGGCTGGGTCAAGCATATGAATTTGGGCTCAAAGGTGCAGGCCAAGTGCGGCCCAAGAATATTATTAAGCCTGGCCCTGCCAGCCCCAATCTTATTTACGTTTCAGTTTCATACTTCAATACCATGATATATAAAATTTTTGGCCTTGCCCACTTCCCTCGTATAGAGGATGCACTTGTTGAATAATGACATGACTCTTGCCTTATGATATTTCTATTGTATTTTTAATTTGTTTGTTTGCATGGTACCATCATGTTCTGACCGAAGATATGGTTTTTGATGGATTGGGACTGAGGCACAGGATTCATCTTTCCGATCCCAGCTATTTAGGATACGGCATTTTGTTGTTTTTGTGATGCCACCATGTGGCAAAAAAAATTGGGGGAGTTAGTTGTCACAAAATCATCATCTAATATAAAATTTCCCCTAGATGCATATAATATTAAATTTTGTTATGTATATAGGTAGGTTAGTCATTTGGTCGGGTCCTGCTTATCTTAGTTGCATGCTTGGCACGATATTTGGATTTTGGTCGGGTATAAAAACCAAGCCTCGCCCAATTGGCATTATGTGCTTATATGCCTTGCCTAAGCTTGGTAAAATACTGAGCCAGTCCATTTGAGCTAGGTTGGGAACTCAGCCCATTCATTGCTACCCTAAGAGTATTAACAAGTTGTGTGGGATGAGATCTCTTTGATGTCACCGTTTCAAGGATTCAAATTTGATTCTTTAACGAGATTGGTAAAGCTAAAATTTCCCATATGTTACATGGATTCATATACGGGTGTCTGGTGTGGGAATGCATATTTATATCTTATGCATTTTGACCTTCGTATCTTAATATAAAGGGACTTAGTTAAGAAGGATCTGCACATCAAATAGGGTTACATGGACATATCATCATTTATTAAAATGGAAAATCTAAAGAAGGTAGCTACATAAATTTTCCATTATTTATATCCAGTAAAGAAAATGTTCAATAATTAAAGAAAACGATTACAAGCCTAAAACATGGCAATAGATGTCCACTTGTGATGACATAATAAAGTTATATGAGAGATTATCAATTTTAATCATTTTAAATGTCCCCTCAGTGATGGGTGCATGTGAGGAGATCTGGGTACATCTTGAAGCCAGTCTTCATAAAGTTGAGTTTTTGAAGTGGTGGCTAGATTTGTAGCCTTGTTGTATTTGAAAAGATGGAAAAAAGGCTCATTAGAAGTTCTTTGGGAGGTTGCATTACTCTTGACCAAGAGTGCTCTGTCTTTCATCCCCTTGTATCTTCTAATCCAATTTTAAAATGCTTTGGAGAGTGGGGTTGAAACTGAAGAAGCTTCAGAGAGACTTCCTTTTATGATGCAGGGCCATCCCCTTTTACTACAGTGCGTTGGTCATGTAGGTACTTATCACAATGTTATAGTTTCTAGGTAATGGGAGTATTTCAGTCTTTTTATTTATCTTTACTTTAGGCAATAATGTAGGGCTGAAACAAGGTGCGTCTTAAGGATTGAGATTGATTGTAATAATGGTTACTAAGATGTGTAAGTAACTGTTTTCGTAATTTTTGAAGAAAGAATCGCTTCTAATTCTTGGTTGCATAGACCATCAGATTCTTTCTCCATTACTCATTATTTGTTTTTTATATCTCTACTCATAATCACATAGAGTATTCGGATGATCTTCTCTACATCATACTTGTTTTTTTTTTTTTATCATTAACAGCAATTTCATTTTTTTTTTTTTGATCGATAAATGTACAAACAGCAAAGAAAAGAGAGCACCTAGTTCCCCAAGAAGGAGAACAAAGTACAAGGAAGAAAAAACCTAAATACAGAGATCCTCAAAAGAGGCCCAAACGCCCAAATATACTCTACATCACAATAATGGTGTCCCAGCATCTGATAAGATCAGATGAAGAAATGTTCTGGAGCTCAGAAATAGCCCCACACCACGCCGCCGTGATACCCATAATAATATCAATAAGTCGTGTCGAACTCCTCCAAGAATCTTCAAAAATTCTTTTGTTACGTTCTCCCCAGATCTCCCAAAGAATACAAAAAAGTTTACATACAAAGCAAAGAATCATGATATGTGATCCAGAAAAAAACAGAACAGAAAAAAATAATTAGAAAAAAAAGAAACCGAACAATATCCTATCCATCTGAAATCAAAATCTCCTCCCCCTTAGTTGATAAAAAAAAAAAAAAATTTCCTCCCCCTTAGGCAAACCAGCCTCAAAATCCACTCTTTGCAGACCTCTTCTAGCCCAAACATCTGCAAAGTTATACGAGAGATTATCAATGATCCTTTTTGTGATCCCCACCCTCCTACAAGAAATCCCATTGAACTTTCTCCAAAGCCTTAATAACTTACATCATACTTGTTATCAAAGCTGACGAGACTCCTATTTTCTGCTATGGCAGCAAGGAGAGGGAGAGTTCCTTGGTTAAACTGAGCCCAATAAGGTGAGATGTCAGAGATACGAAGGATGATCAAGCAACTTAGCAATGGATGATCAAGCAACTTACATGAGAGATGCAGAACTTAATGATATAAAGAGCATGCAGAATCATTGTTTTTCGGACTGGTCTGTATTGGGACCGGACCTCAACGGTCTGGTCCCTAGCTGCGATACATACTTTTGTATCTCGAGGTTTTGGATTGGATCGGTACAATTGTCTGGTGATGGTACATCTGGTCTGGTGTTTTTTCACCCTTAAAATTTATGGACTTAATGGCCCAAACCGGTTTCAATTTGGACTGGTCTCGTACCAACCGGTCTCGACCAGTACCACTGGTCCGATGATCAGTCTGGTCCGGTTCAATTTTTTCTTCAAAAAGTTGATTTCCGGTCTGGTACAAAAGTACCAGACCCTTGGTATGGACTGTACCGGCCATGTCCGGTCCGGTCCTTGGTCCCTGTACAATAAACCTTCTGCAGAATCATGAATGGAGGTACTGGAAGGCGACCATGACTTATTAGACCTATTGGAAGGAGGAATGAAGGAATATTATGTGGATTTTGAAGAGGAAAACCCATACCGAAGTCTTGTGGTTCGAGAACAATCTGAAGGTGATGGATTAGAAGAGCGGTTGGTGAGGGCATTTCATTTAAACAATGGAGAGATAAGGATTCTGGTGCATGTTTTAGAGGTAGAATGCATGTAGAGGATTTTCTTGATTAGGAATTTGCCAGATAAATACTTTCAATGGAAACCCATGTGTAAGGAAATGCTGTTTGTAAAGATGAAGTTGAAGGATGCTGCTTTATAGTGGTGTGTAATTGGCAGGGAAAATTCTTTGTGGCCTAATAGCTATTGTAAATATAAAGAATGAATAATTATATTATATCAGCTTACTTATAAATAAAGATTACATGGAGCCTATTTATAGGTTAGCACTTGACCTATACTTCTAACACTTAACCAATGTGGGACAACCATATAGACACTTTA
>JAUPMG010000020.1:6282924-6295090 GCA_031762675.1 Pachysandra terminalis
AAACCTGGGATTTTACCCCCAGATTTCGTGTCGCCAGGGTGGAAAATAGCGAAATGTCGCCGACATTGCGAACCCTGATAAAGGAAACAAAAGGAAAAAGACCCATTCATGCTATTAGCTGGATGTTGTATGCTTTCATGATGTCTTTATATTGTTTTTATCTTGTTATTTTGAAGTGTTGCTTTTTAATATTTACATACAATTGATTTTATTTTAGTTAACATTCATTTTCTTCTAGGTTTTTGCTGGACTTGGATATTGCAGCTCCAAAGATCATGATTCCTACCAATTTTTGCCCGGACAATGCCCGTGCGACCAAGCTTCTACTTGACTTGGGAAATTTGAAGCTTCGTACACAGGTAATTTCTTAAAACTTCATGCCTTAGCTTTTGAGTTTGGTTTTCTGAAAACAGATCCAGCAGTTGCATCATCCCCCACTTGTGTCTCCGCACCCCAAGATTTCCCCCTTTTCTTAATAGCAGCTTCTCTTCATCCCCTCGTACCAGATTTTCACTCACCATTATCATCACCTGCACCACCACCTCCTACCACACCACTCCTGCCATCTTTAGTCTTATTATTATCACACGACACCAAGCAGGGGTGGTGATTGCAAATATATCACCAGAAAAACCTAGAGCAACAACCTCATCATTGTTAGGTTAAGTGAGAAAATCTACACGCTGGAGCTAAGAGATTCGATTTTGTTGAAATTAAACTTAAAAGAAAAATGGCATTTTAATTTGAGAATGGAGCAATGGTTAAAATAGTTCTTTTCTATTAGATTTGTTCAGTTTAAAATGGTTAGCAAGCGGCCTTGAAGACGTTGGGGATGTTAATAGAGGTATCTCTTGTTTCAGAAAGACAATTTTGAGTTCGAAAACATTAGATTGTGACGCTAAAAGGAATGCTAGTGAAGGACTTCTTTGAATCTCCTTATTTTCCTCTGGTAAGTCACCAAGTTTTTTATTTTATTTTATTTTTTATATTTTTTGGGCTAGAGGAGAAGGAGAAATCTGGATTGATGGGCTTTTGTGGAGCTCTTTCCCATTGGTTGTTTGAGGACTCACATCAAGAAAAAAACTCAAAAATGGCTCAATTGTGGTTTTAATATTCTAATTTGGATAAGGTATAGGCATTAGGTGATAGGGGTGGCTTGCCAAGGGTAGTAGAGATAGAAATTTACCTTTAAATCTTCACCCATTTTCAAGGAATTAAACCACCAACCTTTCAATATTTACTCGCTCCTCTGGAGTTTGAAACCATTTTCTTTGAGATGTTAAAAAGATGCCAAAATACACAAATGTCGCAAATGCTTTTGAAGTCACCTATAACCTTTGACAAGATTGGGTTGTGGGTTGAAATCTTCGGCCTACCACCTAACTTGTAATCTCAATCGAAGTTTGAAGCCATCAATTTCGTGTGCGGTGGGTTGATGGAGATCAAAAAGGGATTTTTTCCTTTTAGCAATAGGAATTAAGATTGGGGAAAAGCAACACACTAAAGATTCCAAGGGGTGTTGTCATTTCGGTTGGAGATATGGATTTTACCTTGTAAATGAAGCTCTTTGCAACACAAACGATCTTAAGGTACAGGTGGTAAGGAGAAATGCAAGGTTTGTGATGGAGGTTGAAGATGCTGATGTGGAGGCCTCGTGTCCACATTTCCCTTCCAGAGAGAATCACTTTGGTCTTGATCAGAATATGGGGGAGTAATTCGTTTCAATCTTTCTCACCTTCTAGGGCTAGCTTTATGCCCAGATTCTTCTAGGTCCAGTTTTGCTTATACGCGTGGTAAAAATAGGTTGAGCCGCTACCTATCTTCTCGGTCCATTCTTCAAAGTTGGATTAGATTGCGTGGACTTATGAGAGATAGATGTTTACATAGGCAGATTCACAAAGAGACCCCGTCATCAACGCTTAACTGGGCCATTCATCACATAGATGTGTCCAATAAAAATACACCTAGGAAATGTGGGCTTGGGACCGAGTCAGAATTGACAAAAGATTGTTGAGAAGATGGAGACATTAATGCGACCACTGGTCACAAGGTTAATCTCTAGATTGAGACCTAACAAGAGAATATTATTGGATGTCATTGTGAGGGTTCTTAGGGGATTCTTTTACTCCTTTGGTGAAGTGTGGTAAAGGGATGGAGTCCCAGTTTTACGTTTAGAGGCATGTGATGATTTCTTGAGGAGCCCTGATGAGATTCTGTAGAATTTTTAGGGTGGCAGTGATGAGCTCATGAGCCAGAATATTGATGGATTAGTCTCAGAGTCAAGGTATGGCTTTTAAGTCAACTGGTTGTTTGCTTCAGAATGTGTGTTTTCTCCCTCATTCAATGATCTTGGAAGCTTCTTTGATATATTAATCATTGTGATTGGGGACAACTCGAGGTGGACCATGAAGATAGAGGGGTATACTGGGAATTTTCAGGCATACGTCATCATCGTATGAGATGTCTGATGTGTCTTCCATTGTACCTATCAACATGGGTGAGGAGGGGTGTTTATTAGACAATCTAGGTGTGTAAAGACTTCACATCCTTATATATGTTTGTGTTTCATAATTCATTTTCTCAGTTGGATGACTCTCCCATCATAATCGACAACTTGACTGATGATCGGGAAGGTATTCGAACTGCTTTTAATAAGTGGGCTTTGGACTTGACTAAACATTATTCATAGAGGGGTGGTATTTTTGCTGAGGAATGTGTCATTCTATCTTGTAGGGAATTTGGGGTGAAAGAAACAAAAAGATTTTTGAAACATGTCACCTACTTCTATAGTTCTGTCTAGGTTGTGGAGAGAATGAAGTTCTTTGTTTCACATTGTCTGTCTGGGATTTCTGGGTGTCCTAGATTTTTGTTTCTTTTTGTTGTTTCTGGTTTTGTCTTTGTAGGTTGAAAGATGGTTCTCTGTCTTGGGGAACCTGATCTCTCCCCCTTTTTATTTTTGCTCTTGTACATCCTTTTCTCTTTTAATATATTTTCTTCGTTATCGATCAAAAAATAAAAAAAAAACATTGGTTATCTGCATTGGATGAATTTTGGGACATTTTCGTGGGTTTTTTGAAAAGGATTATTTATTTATTTTTTTTTGTGGGGGGGATGTCTATTCTTGGGTTCCTACTAATATGGTGCAGGTTTCTTAGGTAGCACCTGAGAAAGGTTGGGTCAAACTCTATTTTAATGGTTGTTCTTTAGGTAATCCGGGAAGTTTGTGTGTTAGTGGCGTCTTTCAGAAACCATATGGGTGAGATTGTTCAAATGTGTTTGGGTTTCATTGAAAGATGGAACAGCAGTTAGTGCAGAGGTAGAATCAATATTTACGTGGCATTAAGAATCTAAAAGGATGGAGATTGACAAGTTATGGGTGGACCGTGATTCCGTGGCAGTAATTACTTGAGCTAATGGTGGTTCTATTGTGTCTTGAAGGTCTGCTGTATCCATCAGATGGCTCCAACACCTTGCAGCTAATATTTGTATCTCATTCAGCATATATCTGCAAACAGTGTGGCAAACGAATTGGCAAAACTGGCAAAACTGGATGCTAGGGGTCAAAGCTTAAACTTTCGGACTGATCTACTTTTGTTACATTTATATCTCTTTTATTTGGTATTTCTGAACATCAAGAAGAGTTGATGTTTTCAATTTTTATAGTTATTGTTGTACTTTTTGTCTTTGGGTCTTCTTGTTTAATGTGCCTTTCTTTTTTTCTTGTTGATCTTAATAAAATTCACATTATCTACAAAAGGATGATATAAGAAACTTTACATCCGGATCTTTCTTTATCTCTCGTTTCTGGTAGAACGAAGGTCTTTATTTAATTTTTTTTTTTGTGTATAGGATGACTGTGAAATAGATTCACCTGGGGAGATGGATCTGTACTTGCAATTCAATTTTGTTTTGAGTGATGTATCTGCCTTCATAGTTGACGGTGACTATTGCTGGAGTGAAGCTCCTCTTACGATGTCTGTTAGTTCTTCCCAAACAAATGATATTAATTTCATGCCTGTTATCGACAAATGTGGGATAGTCCTAACAATTCAACAGGTTACCACAACTCTGTTACTTTTTGTTGTATATGTTTGTACTTTCTGTCATGTAAACATACAAAAGCTAGCCTTTGTCATTGTGTGCAGATTAGATCAGAACACCCTTCCTATCCATCAACAAGACTTGCTGTTCGACTGCCTTCCCTTGGGTTTCATTTTTCACCAGCTCGGTACCATCGACTAATGCAAGTTGCAAACATCTTTCAGAGTGAGGATGACAACTCAGATTCTATTCGCCCTTGGAACCAAGCGGATTTTGAGGGATGGTTGTATCTTCTGGTTCGGAAGGTCCGTTCTTCCTAACATTTTCATCTAGCATCCTATAATTGAATATTGTGGAATGTCCTAATCATGAGTCCTTATTATATGATAGGGCATGGGAAATAGGGAAGCTGTATGGAAGCATAGATACATTTGCCTAGTTGGGCCATTTCTTTATGTGCTTGAAAGCCCCGACTCTAAAACCTACAAGCAGTTTCTCAGGTTTCTGCACTCCTTTCTCATTTTGTTTCATATTTTTCTTGAGATCATTTAAAGAAAGTGAATAAATTTATTATAGAAAAGTTTAGAAGATATGGGAAAAAATGGATGGCAATTTAGATATTATGAATTAGGGTGCACCTTGATAAGGCGAAGTTCTAAACCAACAAATAGCAATTACAGTAATTGGTAGAGGTTTGTATGCAAGCTTTGTATTTGATTAAATTGTGAATATTATTTACACATGAATATCTGACTAGCTTTGCTGGTAATGATGTCGGCTGGGCTCTCTTTACTTTCATTGGATCTTGACTTTCTTCTGTTCAGAAATTTATGAAATATTATCATGATTTGTTAATAGGCCAATTTGGATCTTGGATTTGCATAGCTTTTCACTAAATGCAAAACTCTGTATGTATTAGTCATCTGTAGTCTATATTTTTTTTTTTGATGTAACGAGGTGAAATATATATGTAAGGGGAGGGAGGGAGGAATGGAGGGAGGGGAATAGAGACTGGTACATCATCTTGTACCGCTTTACCAAATATGGTAGTCTCTCCACTGCCTAAAAGTGTGCGTATACCTGCTAGCATTATCCATTCTACATCAATGATCTGAAGAAAGAAGATCCAAATCTCTCTTGCCGTAGCACAGTGAAGGAAAAGGTGATCAATCGACAGATGATGCATCTGTGTGGAGATATTGCCCAACCCCTTCTCTTTCTTTGCGAGTGATCATATGTGTTAATCTATGAATTATCTGGTGATATGCTAATTTTGGATTTTCTGGCTTTCAGCATTTCCACTCTAATTTTGAGTATACCAGATTGTTGATGGTTGAAATTGTATCTCAATTTTTTCCATTCCCAAATAATCTTCCTTCAAACTCTTCTTCATTCATCAAAGGCGGTCTAGATGAATCTTATGTTGGGGTAGATTGATTTCTAATGTTGGTTTTCTTTCCAGTCATTTAGGTTACTATCCATATTACTATTGGACCAATGGTGGTCCGGCAATCAAATTTAGAAGTAAAAAGTTGGACCGATTGTACCGGTTGGTAAAGGTTTAGATCGATACCAGTCTGGACCGTCCAGTCCACAACCTTAAAAAAAATAAAACGAAGGACCAGTTATACCGGTCTGGTCTAGACCGGTACCTGTTGTATGAGTCCGGTCCAGAACCTCGTGATACATTCTTTTGTATCGCGGCTTGGGACTGTACCCCTGAGGTCTTGTTCTGGTATGGACCGAACCAGACCCGTCCGGAATACCTTGGTTTGCAATTTGGTATTAGAGGAAGCAAAGACCACAAATCTGCATTTTTTTTCCTTTATTTTTTTAACACTTCTCTTTTTTTTTTCTCAAATTGTAGTTTGCCAAAAAAATCCAGAAAATAAGGACTTAGGGATCCTATATTCCTAACCTTGTCTCTTTAGATTTTACCCGTACGGCTAGGTACCTTAATTTAATCTCGCAAATTCAATGGAATGAAAAAAAAAAAGGTAAAAGGAGATGAAAAATTAGGGAAAAAATAATAAAAGAACTACTGAAATGAAAAAGAAAAAATAAGAGAGAAGAAAAAACCGATATTTTATTGGAGTTTAAGCAATTTTTTGTTGTTGTTGTTGTTGTTGTTGTTGTTTTTTTCCCCCTTTTTTTGGATTGGATTTATGAACTCTTATTAGCTAGTTGTTCATGGTGATCAACATCTTTTTGTTGTTGGTGTGTGGCTTTTTTTTCCACTTGAAAGTGGTTATAATATTGTTGGAGATGTTGTAGAATGATGTATTGTCTGCTATTTCTGGAAGGTCTAATGTTATATCATACATGGGTAGCTGTCGGTGATAGTCTGGAAATGCAGATCACGACAACCAAGCTGAATGAAAATGATTTTCTATTGTGGTTACAATTAGCTAGGATGTTTATTAGAGGGAGAACAAAACTAGGGTACATTAATGGAGGAATACATTAGCTAGACTTCTCAGATGACAGATCCTTCCCATGCAAGTGGAAGGCGGAAAATCTGGTTGTTATGTCTTGGCTTCTTACCTCCATGGATTCGAAAATTAATCTGGTTTTTTTTTCTTTCTGGCAACAAAAGAGACTTGGGATGTAGCTGTTCAGACCTACTCTGAGATAAGTTACTACGGAAGGATATAGCAGTTTAGCCAAGATATCGCCCACTTGATATGGAAAAAAGCATTGACCAGTTCTTTCACAGGTCTTAGGAGTATGTGAAAGGAGCTTGATCATTATGAGGACTTTCATTGAACTTATGATTGGATGTAGTAGCCATGGTTCAAAAGTTCTTATCTTATTCATCGATACGGTCGATATGTATCTTGTATCCACCGGGTCGGCACGATACACAGGTGTATTTACGTGAGTTAACTTCTACAATTTACAAGTCGATACATGTAACATATTGACTGTATCAGCCAATATGGTCTATATGTTACAATATATCGACTATATTCAACCAATATATTTGATACATGCAATGTGTCTGCTATTTTTACATGTAAAAGCATAAAAATGAACCATTAATTCATTGTTCAACTCTCTTTCTCTCCCTAAGAAAAAAACTAAACCCCATTGAGTTGTAGCCAATTTTTTTCCAAAAATCTTCTTATTTTGATTGTAAACATCTAATTTTTGGAGCTTAAATAGCACTTTTTCTCTTCTTGCATAGCTTTTCGAGGTATACATTGTAAGAGTATTTTTTATTTTGTTTTAAATTATACTTTTACGTATAAAAGCATGTTTTGGAGTTATTTATATAGATCTATGAATTTCAAGGAAAATCCATAGATCTAGATGCCTCAATTTTTTTAAGTTTTCATGTGCCTCCTCGTGAACCGGTTTGTTTTCACATAAATATATATATGTGTATGTGTGTGTGTGTGTGTGTGTGTGTATGTGTGTATGTGTGTATGTGTGTGTGTGTATATATATATATATATTATTTGTATGGGGTGTATGATATGAAAAACATGTTAATCTATCATATTTTTAACTTATCTTTGCAGCTGAGAGAGTCTTGTTTTAAGTATTCACCATTTCCCATGCGTATCCATCGTATCCATAGTTTTTACAGCGTTTTTGCGCTTATCCGGTGCATATCTCGACATGTATCCATTTTTTGACTAACCGATATGCTAGCTCGATACGATAGTTTGAACCATGGTAGTAGCATACAAGAAGAGGCTCAAACTTGTATGTATCTTTGAGTTTCCAAATGACAAGGGCAAGTTGCAGTGTTGTCACTGGGAAGAGAAGGCACACCAAGAAGGATTGTTGGGATTTCATTTGCCTACCAGCAAAGTTTAATTGGCCAAAACCAGCTTCGGCACATATAACACCATTTGAACTACCTAGTGTGGTGACATTTCTTAGAAAAGTACATATCGACTCGTTCTGGTTGTTTCTTCACAGAAAATTTTCTCATTTTTTCAGGAAGAAATAAATAGACTTCGATAATTTCTATCAAGTATATTGGTTGAAACCAGCGTGCATGGTTGATACGGAAAGTGTGGCCAATGTTATTGCTGAGCCGTTCTATGACAACTGCATTCAGGCAGAGATTTTGCAAAAAAGGTGACGTGGCATGCATTGAAATTGACGTGGTTAACAGTTAAATGAATTATAAATGGAAGGACGTGCTGGTGCTACAGATCAATAACCTGGCAGACCAATGGCCGTCAGTCGCAGCAGAAACCGCATAGTTCTATGGCCTTCAGGAATCAATAGGCATAGCAAATATATCGAAAGACCAAGCTCTTTTATTTGCTCCATCACACGAAATCTCCTGTCATCTATGTAGTATGCGTTCGTTTCTGTTTAAGTCGAAGAGAACGATACAGATTCGATGCTGGTTGGATATGATTGTTAAAGCCTTTATGTCTAAAAATGTGGGTGCTCCATCGCACGAAATCTCCTGTCATCTATGTAGTATGAGTTCATTTCTGTTGAAGTCGAAGAAAGATATACAGATTCGATACTGGTTGGATATGATTGTTAAAGCCTTTATATCTAAAAATATGGGTGGAACATGGGTAGATTTATTAGGGTTTCCCCCTAATTTATGGTTGGAACTGTTATTTACAAAGATTGGGATTGCTTGTGGAGGGTTAGAGAGGATAGGTGAAGAAACTCGAATGGGAGCTTGGTTGGATGTTGTGAAGATGCTTATGAAAGAAGTGGGATCATTGGTAACTCTAATACAGATGACAATGAGATATTAGGAGCAGGAATGATAACTCTAATACGTGATACCTTAGAGGTGGGACCATTGGTAAGAGTTACACTTTGAAAATGGAAAGAAAATAGATTGTAGTAAAGAAAAGATACTTGAATGTCCTGACATATGATCTGAAGCCCGTGGGTCGATTTCCTAGGGTATGAAAGATGAGAAAAAACACGCAAAAGTATTTCCTAACTGGACTAGAGTAGATGTGGATTGAGAAGTCTGTTGAAGACTCTGGGTATGACCAAGTTTCGCATATTCTTCTAGAGAGATGCTAGTAGATGCATCGACCACGTAGAAGCCTTAGTACCACCACCATTATTAGACACAGAGTCATGGTTACAAATCTCTGTTGGTTTACCACGTAAATCTCAACCCACAGTATGTCTTTTTTTTTAATGGATAATGAAGATAGCATAAATAAAAAGAGAGGAATGTACATAGCTATTAGGCCACAAAGAAGTGGACGAACAGCCGCAGGAAAAAATAAAAAATAAAAATGAAAGTACAAAGCCTCAAAAGAGGAAAAAACTAAAATGCCTCATCCACAAGCTTACTTGGCACAACCCCGCTAAAGAAGGACTTGGTGATAGCTTCTTCTCGAGCCAAACGATCCGCCAACCCATTGGCACTTCTAAGGACATGTGAAAAATCTAAATGTAAACCCTCCCCAAGAGAAAGTGCCAGCAAGAAAGAATGGGAAAGTCTCTATGAGTTATAGCTTCTCTCCCTCATCAAAGAAATGACAACCACTGAATCTCCCTCCACCACCAGATTCCCAAACTCCCGACTCCTAGCTTCCCTTAAGCCCATAACCAAGCAAGTAGCTCTGCCCTCATAGCGTTTCCCTCCCCAATCGGCCCAAAAAACCCATGTAGAACACATCTTGTATGATCTCTGAACACTCCCCCATCTCGGAAGGACCCGGATTCCCCAAAAACGAAACGTCAAAATTCAGCTTGATCCAGTCCGCAATAGGAGGAAACCACCTCGCCCGAACCTGGACATATGAAGTACGGAGAAGCACCACTGAACTCCAATTTCTCATCACAGACAAACTGATAGCCCTCTGAATTCCTCCCTGGAAATCACCCATGAAATAACTGTAGTATAAGCACTCTCAACATTAGATTGATTGCTATGCCATCTATCCTTGAAAATTCTACTGTTTCTTTCCCTCCAAATGGCGCATGAAACCGCAAAGAATAAAGCCTTGTAAAGCATCCTACCACACTTTCCTATCCAAGGGAACCTCCATTGTTCCAAAAGGGACTGTACATTAAAGGGAAACACAAAGGACACACTCACCATACCAAAAAGAGTAAACCAAATCTTTCTGGCAACATGACAATGACGAAAAAGATGATCAGCCGATTCCTCCATCTGCTTGCACATAAAACACATCTGAGGGGAAATAGCAAGGTATTTTCGCCTCCTTTGAAGAACATCCTGAATGTTAATCCTCTTCTGTAAAACCAACCAAACAAAAGCCCCAACTCTAGGAAGAACATCTGACTTCCAAAGATAAAGAAAAGGTGCCGAAAGTGTGGGAATAGAAGGGATCACCATCAAAAGAGGAAAACGAGAACAAGACAAAAACACACCATGATTACCGGGAACCCAAATTCTGCGATCAGCACGGGAAGGGTCAACACAAATATCCTGGAGGGCCACAAAAAGAGAAGACAACTCAGCAATATCAGCCATCCTAAGATCCCCTCTAAACTGAAGATTCCGTACAAGCCCAGAAGGGGCCCAGGAAAGAGCATTAGTCACCACTGCATCCCTGTCGGAACCTAAAAATAGGGGATAAAGGTTAGCCAAAATGTCATCAAGCCACCAAAGATCCAAGCAAAACCTAACTCTAGTCTCAGATCCAACCTAGAACCGTGAGTGAGAAAAATAAAGGGGCAAGGTCGAAAACCGCTTTTCATAGGCCGGACCTAGACACCCTCTAATGTGGATTAATATCCCAACCAGTATCATGAGAACCATACCTGCTGTGAATAACTTTGTGCCATAAATTGTCTTTTTCGCTGCAAAAACGCTAGAGCCATTTCCCGAGTAAAGCCATGTCCTTAGTAACAATGTTTCCTAGGTTGATACCCCTTTCTTTTTCTCAAAACACATAATATCCCTTCTAAGCAAATGATCCTTTTTAGCAATACCTCCCCCTTCCCAAAGAAAGTCTCTTTGGCATTTTTCAATAATCTTGACCACCCTACCTAGACATTTAAACATAAATAGATAATAGACTGGAATGTTAGCAAAAGCGGACTGAATCAAAGTAGTCCTACCACCAAGAGACAAGTAATTCCTTTTCCAAGTGGCGAGCCTAGACTCCACCTCAATCACAAGGATCCAAAACTGAAGCGATCTATGGTTCACACCCAAGGGCATCCCGAGATAAGTGATGGGTAACTCGTCAATACGACAACCTAAAGTAACGGCAATGGTGAACATTTGCTCCTCCTAGGCCCTTATACTTGAAACCGTACTCTTATCAAGATTAACCTTCATCTCCGAAATCATCTCAAAAACTCTGATAATACATTTCACATGGAAAATCTGCTCCTCAGAAGCCTCAAGAAGCAAAGTAGTGTCATCAACCCATTGGCAATGGGACACAAGGATTCTATCTGATCCAATCTGAAATCCTCTGACAATACCCCTGGCTTCCGCAGTCCTTAGAAAAGAACCAATGACATCGTTGAGTAGGGTAAAGAGGAAAGGAGACAAAGGATCTCCTTGACAAACACCGCAAGAGGATGGAAAGAGACCCTTGACAAAACCATTGATAACGAAAGAAAATTGCACATTCTTTACACACCTTCTCATCCATTTACGCCATTTCTCTCAAAACCCTTTCCATTCCAAAACAGAATCCAAGAACTCCCACTCTACTCTATCATATGCCTTTTCTAAGTCCAATTTACAAACCACACCCGGTTCCCCAGATTTCCTCCTTTTGTCCGCACATTCATTAGCAATAAGGATACTGTCAATAATCTGATGACCTCTAATGAAAGCACTTTGGTTGCGGGAAACAACCGTGTCTATAACCATCTCAACTCTAAAAGCCAAATTTTTTGCAATGACTTTATACAGACTGGTAGTAGGACTAATTTGTCTGAAATCATGCATACCTTAGCCTTGTGTTCTTGGGTATTAAAACCAGATGTAGTGGGTGGTTTTGTGAATAGTCACCAAGAGTCGAATTACTGATCGATGGGAACCTAATTCAACGAGTGACCATATCCTATCTCTAAAAGAACCAAATAATCGAATTGGTGGACTGCCTAACACTGGTCGAACCAAGCTAGGGAAAATAGTGAGCCAAGGCTAAGAATTACGTGAGCACACTTCAGAGCTACGTTTTTAGGA
>JAUPMG010000020.1:6300653-6328062 GCA_031762675.1 Pachysandra terminalis
TTGGGTGTGGAAGTTGCTAGAAGTCATCGTGGGATTTCTTTGTCACAGAGAAAGTATGCTTTGGACTTGTTGCGTGAGACAAGGATGATCGATGCCAAACCGTTTGATGTTCCGATGGCTCTTGGAGTGAAATTGTCTCCAGAGGATGGAGAGTTATTTGCTGATCCTGAAAGGTATAGACGTCTGGTTGGAAATATAAACTATCTTGCTGTAAGTCGTCCAGATATTGCATTCTCTGTCAGTGTAATTAGTCAGTTTATGGCAGCTTCACGAGTTCCTCACTGGGATGCGCTATTGAATATACTTCGGTATATTAAGGGCACTCCAAGTCGAGATTTGTTATATAGCAATCAAGGTCATATGGATATTTAAGGGCTCTCAGATGCAGACTGGGCAGGATCTCCTAATGATCGTAAGTCTACCATTGGATATTGCATCTTTGTAGGAGGGAATCTAGTATCTTGGAAGAGCAAGAAACAACCAGTAATAGCTCGGTCTAGTGCAGAATCTAAGTATCGGGCTATGGCTCACGCTACTAGTGAGATTATCTATTTGTGACAACTCCTTAGTGAACTCGGATACCCCCTTTTAAGTTCGTCCAAGTTGTGGTTATGATAACCAAGCAGCTATTCACATTGCATCTAATTCTGTGTTTCATCAAAGGACAAAGCATATTGAGGTTGATTGTCATTTTGTAAGAGAGAAACTACAAGGTGGGGAGATATCATTACAACACGTGAGAACCGCGGAGCAACTGGCGGACGTGCTTACTAAATCATTGACTGGGAATAGGATTGGGTATATTTGTAACAAGCTGGGCATGAACAATATATATGCTCCAGCTTGAGGGGGAGTGTTAGAACAGGCGAGTGGGCCTAACGGCCCATAAGCCCATCTCTCTTTGTTTTATTTATTTTCCTGTTTATAGTTTGCCGTAATTCTAGTTAATATATAAGTGCTCTCTCTAATTGAGATGAGTATGTTTTGGTGCTACAACAGTATCCATAGATTATCGAATAATATCCAATTAAGTGGTAATACTTACTTCTGATCTACCAGTGCTTCCTTGTGTGTGGTACTATTTCAGTTTTTTGTGTTCATGAACTGTGATTTTGCTTCACTTCTTTTGAAAATTTGAACTATTAATGTACGCATAATATGTCACGACTCGGGACATATGGACTTATTTTGCCAATTCTTGATTCGCAACTATCGTGTGCAACCACACAGTTAATGGTTAATTAAAAACCAATCATGTCTGTAATAACTTTATCAGAGTAATCTATAGCGGAAGCCATTAAAACAAACTACACATTAACTTAAAGCTTAATGTACACGTATACATACAGGGTATAACAAAAGAGTTGTTACATACACTACAATCTGTTTCTACAACTCTCTCTCAAAGCAAACAAATGTGATCGTCCTCTCTACTCTTTAAGCTCTCCGCCTCTAGCTGGCTTTCTAGCTGCTCATCCTCTCCTACTACCTCCCTTTCTGTGTCAGACTCTAAAAATTTTAGAAACATTTTAATGAGAATAAATTCCTAGTAAGTAGTAACCAGTGAAAATAAAACTATACGAGAAATCATGCTGAAACAATAGTTATGAACCATAATTATAAATGTAACGGAAATAAAAATAAACAATATGATGTATGAAGCATTCCAATATTCAGGCATTCTAACTGAAATGTAAATAAAATAACTTGAACACACATATAGATGTTCAGGTTGGCACGGACACCTTGGTGCCTTCCCATAGTAGCTGGCACTAGGGCACAGCTCACCAGCATACGGCTCACGGTAAATTCAACTTACTATAGGAAATTAAATATGCATAAGTCACACTGATGCTATGACCGGGCCAGGCTCATGACCATCAGTAGAGACAATAGAATCCACATTGATCAGATTGGATAAAACGGTCACTTACAAGGACTCTAGAACGTCGCTCGCCAGTCGGCATCCAAAGGAAACATTATAAACTCATCATACATTTCACAGATGCATAGCATTGATGTATTAGCCACGCATTGGCCCACTCTGACATATTGGCACAAGGCCCTAGGCATATTACCCCACATAGCAGACACCTCATACGTATGCAAATCATCCACATAAATCCAAATTTAGATGCCTTTCGTATTTAAAACATGTATCACACTTATATCATGCTTTAACACTTATAAACAGTATAATACTATACCGAGAC
This sequence comes from Pachysandra terminalis, assembly GCA_031762675.1. NCBI lineage: Eukaryota > Viridiplantae > Streptophyta > Magnoliopsida > Buxales > Buxaceae > Pachysandra > Pachysandra terminalis. Next base: position 6,302,867 of record JAUPMG010000020.1, read on the forward strand.
CGTCAAACCTGAGAAAACATAGTTTTATAGAAATGCCGAAGGTAGCTTCAATCAGCCAAGGGGCCCCTCGGTTAACTGAAGGTGACAGAAACTCATAAATATAGTTTTTACAGTAAATTTCAAATCTGAACTTCAAAACAGAATCACAATATATTGACAACAAACTTCAATCTGTACTTCAAAACAGAATTATAGTTTTTAGGGCAAACATCAAATCTGAACTTCAAAACAGAATTATAGTTTTTAGGGAAAACTTCCAAACTGAATTACAGTACTTTTATGGTAAACTTCAAATCTCAACTTCATAGTAGAATCACAGTATTTGTACAGCAACTTCAATTCTGAACTTAAAAATAGTAGATATAATTGCAACTAATCCAAGCATAAAAATATATTCTAAACCCTATTAATTTTATTCTTTCAAATCCAAAACTATATAATTAGTATTATTACTTACAGATGTAAGCTAAAATCCTAGCTTAGGTTTCCTTCTTCTTCTTCTAATCAGTTTCAACCACTGTTAGAATTAATCTAACTTAAGTAGTTTTATGCATATTCACTTAATAATTTATTTAGTCTTATTAATTTTTACTAATTAGATAGTTAGGTGTAATTTTACTTAATTTACTTAACCTAGATTATATTAAATAATATGAGTTTCTCTCTAATTAAACATCATTAACACATGTTCCCATTCTATCACCTTTAATGCTGCATATCATCATTTAGGTCTACATACCTTGTGACTCACAAAGATGGCATTTCTGAAATTTTCAAATTATAAGTTTAACCTTCCTTTATCACTTAATTACAAGTATGCCATTTCATTTATTTCCTTCTATATCCTTCAGTTACCGTATAGCTTACCTCTAGGTTTGTACTGCTTTCTCACCAATCACATGTGTTCTTCATCATGCTTAGTGCGTAATTAGACTTAAGAATTACATGATAAAAATTAAGGTTAATTATTTAATTAGTAATCATACATACACATTTATATGCATACTTATATATAAATTTAGGTACATCCATCATCTATATTACCATTAGTGTTGATATTGGTTAATACATATTCACGAAGCAAATACTACATTAAACATGTAAATATTAAGTTAATTATAGTTACCATTTAATTAAATTTCAACTCATTACAATCTCCCCTCCTTAAAATAATTTCGTCCTCGAAATTAAAATCATACCTTATTACGCAATCAGGTGGGGATATTTCTCTTGCATTTCAGCTTCTCTTTCCCATGTGCACTCCTCAAACGAATGGTATTGCCATAATACTTTGACCAGAGGAATGACTTTCGTTCTCAATGCTTGCTCTTTTCTATCCAAAATCTTCATAGGATGTTCTATATAGGATAGATCTTTCTGTATCTGAATCGGTTCAAAGTTGATCACATGTTGTTCATCGGGTTCATACTTCTTCAACATGGATACATGAAGTACATTGTGAATATTTGATAGTTTAGGAGGTAATGCCACTCTGTAGGCTACATCACCAATCCTTTTCAATATTTTGAATGGCCTGATGGATCTAGGAGTTAGTTTTCATTTCTTTCTAAACCTCATGGTGAAACTTTCAAAAAAGCGTGATCTCCTGTTTGAAATTCCAGAGGTCTCCTTCTAATATCTGCATAACTCTTCTGTCTAATCTAGCCCCTCTGAGATTTTGCCTGATTATTTTGACCTTATCAGTTGATTCTTGGACTAATTCTGGTCCAAGTAACTTTCTTTCACCCACTTCATCCCAGTAGATCGGAGATCTGCACCTTCTACCATACAAGGCTTCATAAGGTGCCATTTGAATACTTGACTGGAAGCTATTATTGTAAGTAAACTCGACAAGTGATAAATATTCATCCCAACTTCTAGTAAAATTGATTGCACACGCTCTGAGCATGTCCTCTAAGATCTGAATAAGTCTTTCTGACTGTCCATCAGTCTGTGGGTGGAAAGTAGTACTGAAATCCAGGTTCGTTCCCAAGGTGGCCTGCAAACTCTGCCAAAATCGGGAAGTAAAACGAGGATCTCGATCAGACAATGGATATCGGAATCTTAGATCGGTTGATATTGATGAATTGGCCACTTTATTTGAACTTCTTAAGAATGTGATTCTTGTTGATTTGTCTTCAGATTCTCGTGTTTGGTGCCCAAATTCTTCTGGTAGTTTCTCACGTAAATCTTTTCTTGCTATTCTTAATGGTGAGTGTCCTAGTGTTGCTTTTCCTTTTTCTTTCCATCGTATGTGGTGTTCAAAAATCCCACTTAATGGTAAGGCCTTTGTTTGGACTGTTTTTCAAAATTGCATAAATACCAATGACAATCTACAAAAGAGAAGAAAGTTTATGCCCTTGTCTCCTCAGGTATGTGTGATGTGCTTACGGAATGCGGAATCAGTCGACCATCTTTTTTTGTCATGTAGATTTGCTATGGAGATTTGGGGTTTTTTTTGTTAAGGCTATTGACGTGATGTGGGCTCCTCCAAGACATGTGAGAGATCTTTTTGATCAATGGTGTTTTTTGGTTTTGGGAAAGAAAGGCCGGATTATGTATAGGGTTCTCTTCTTTTGCATCATTTGGGAGATTTGGGGAGAACGGAATAGAAGAATTTTTGAAGAGTCATGGAGATGCCCGAACCGCCTTGTTGATTCAGTGTTGGGCTTTATTGCAGCTTGGTTAGGAATATTACCTGAGTTTAAATATTTTTTCGACATCAGATTTTTTCAGAAGTTGGGATACTATGGCTGGGATGTAGTTTTCTTTTTGGCTTTTTGGGTCGTGCAATGGTTCTCTGTATTAGGGTACCAACTGGCCCCTTTCTTATATGTTTGTACATTCTTACTCTTTTATAAAATTTTCGTAACCTTCATAAAAAAAAAAAAAGAAAGCCATGTATCCTTACAATTTCCTTTACATACAACCTTGCCAAGGTGTCTAATGAATAATTCATCTTGATTGGAGGGAAATGGGATGACTTAGTTAGCTGATCCATGATTACCCACACAACATTATGATTATATCTCGTTCTGGGTAATCCCAATACAAATTCCATGGTGATATTTTTCCCACTTCCATTCAGGAATGGGCAAGGATTGCAATAGACCTGCCGGCCTTTGGTGCTCTGCTTTTACTTGCCGGCACACTAAACATCTAGACACAAACTGAGTGATTTCCTTTTTTATGTTCCACCAATAACTACCCTTCAAATTCTGGTACATCTTGGTATTTCCAGGATGTACTATATACTTCGTATGATGTGCCTCCTTTAGAATTTCCCTTTTTAATCCAGGATCTTGAGGAACACACACTGCCTTTAAATCTCAATATGTCATCATTCTTAACTTCAAAATCTGGATATTTCCCTTCTATCAACCCATTCATAATCTTTATCAATTCAGGATCGCTTGGCTGAGATTTTCTGATTTTCTGAATTAGTACAAGCTGAATAGTAATATTGGCTATCATTACTCCAAATTTTCCCAATTGAAATGCAGGTCATATCCCTGATCTCTTCAATCATTCTCCACTAATTAATCATCAAATGTGCCAGAAATCCCTATGATTTTCGACTCAAGGCATCGGCTGCTACATTGTCCTTGCCTGAATTTTCAACCATCTTAAATCAAGTATCTTAAATCCTACTACTTCAAAATATGAATTTTCTTTTGGAAAGGTTAAAAAAAATCAAGCATCTTAAATCATAGAATGTTCAGTTAATACCATAATATTGTGGTGACACTGATTATAGTCCAATATCTCCTTGCTTTCTTTGTTGTTGAAAGGGTCCCATGAAGTTGGTATAGTGCTTCTTCCTTTGGATTTTTCTATGAGGCACTCCCATACTTTCGGCATGTACCCAACATTTGATAACCAACATAAGATTGAAGAGAGAGAGAGAGAGAGAGGGAGGGAGGGGGGGAGGGAGGGGAAGTGTAGAAACAATATGTGCTTAATTTGGTGATATCCTCCTTAGATTGCTTGGCTAGCCTTGCAAGAGTCCGTTCCATGCCCTTTTGGAGAGCTAAAGTCTTCTACATGACGGTTTCATATATATAAACTTGCTGTAGAAACTATTAATTGGATATTTGTATTACAAATGTAGTATTACCTGGTTTGAAATGTTATTGTACATGACACTCCTAAGATATGGAGACAGATTACAGATATCTTCACTCAAACCCATATGACATAACATTTGCACAAATGCCATTTTTGACTGGAGCCATGTTGTGTTGTGTTTACCCTTTTATTAGAAGCTTTGCATTGTTTGTCAGTCACGCCATACAATACTCAAGATATTTTTCATGGCTTATACTAGGCTATATTAATGACTGGAAACATAAACATGGTTGGCTTCTCTTGGTCTACCTTTCAAATTTCTCTCACCTTCTCATGGAACTCCTGTTTTCAATTTGAACAGGACTTCTATATGCTGGAATTAATGGTAACTGAAATGGGGAAAGGTAATTGCTTCTTCATTTGTATATTCGTTATTTATTCTCTGAATTGCTTCTTCATTTGTATATTCGTTAGTTATTATCTGAATTTACTTAATTTGCATTACTTTTGCTTCTCAGATATTCAGAAGTTGGGGTAACATTTGGAAAATCACAAACCTATAATGGTTGTGTATTCAACTAAATTAAATCAGGGTTTACAAACATGCTGTGTAAGAATGTTATATTGGAGTCTTGGGGAACTGCAGGATGGGAATTTGGAAATGCTACTGATAATGTTTACTTGCAATATAAACTCCTCATTTCTAAAACTATGTGGAAATCTACTAAGAGCATTTAGAGGAAGGTAGTTTTTTTTTTAAGGGGAACCTCGACGGTACGAGGGAAATTTTATTAATAATATAATTAAGGTTACATCCTAAAAGGGGGGACATAAGACCAAACCCCTTCATAAATGAAACTAACACACTTAGTAAGCAAACTTACTTCCAAATAATCTTAGGAAAAACCTAATACAAACTATTTTCTAATACAACCTAAACCAACCTTGTCCAAAAAAACCAAATGACTAATCTCATTTGGAAAATCAATAGACAATAAAAAAGCTGATCTTGCTGATTAATACAAGCCACGTTAGCTAACGCATCCGCAACTGCATTACCTTTTCTAAAAATGTGACCAATCGAAGGCTTGAAAGCCCGAATAATTTCAGAAATTTCAGTCCACTTAGAAGAAAAATTCTGAGGAACTTTTCTTCTAATTATCCACTCAACAATAAGTTTGGAGTCAACTTCCATATATATAAGCATAAAGTTTAATCAAACACAAAGTAAGAGACCTTCAAGAAATGCCCAAACTTCACAGAATTATTTGTAAGAACCCCATGAGATGTAGAAAAAGCTGCAACCACAGACCCATTCACATCTTTAACCCCCCTTCCACCACCACTAATACCAGGATTACCACAAGAGGCACTATCAGTGTTAAGCTTAAAACCAAATGTAGGTTTAAGCCACTTAATCAAAACTGTCCTAGGAGAGGCAACATAGCATTTAACAATCCCCAAAATCTCCAAAGATAATATATCAGAAAATGAAGCAATCTTCTTGGGAGAAATAAGAAAATTAATATCCTTCGGCCAAGTAACCACTTTTGAAATAACATTAACCACAATGACTTTTACATCATTATACTTGGGATTATTCCTCACAAGCCAAATCTCCCGAAGAATAAAGAAGGGCACAATACCTTGAAAACAACTCACTTGAGATTTCAAACGAGCATTAGATAACCACAACATGACTAGCAAAATAAGACTGCTTTTGAATAGAAGCAACCCCAAAAATCCTGATAAAATGTAACCAAACTAAATCAGCCATTTCCCCCTCAATAAATAAATGTTGTAACAATTCAGACTTGAAGTTAGAACGGCAATAAGATCGAAAAGCAATCTTAACATGAGAGACTTGCAAAACCCCATCCACCGGAACACATCCTTTAAATAATTTCCAACAAAAACCTAATCTTCAAAGGAATAACTTTATGCCATAACCAAGAAGAATAATTAATTTTTGTGGCACGATTTCTGATAAGAGACCAAGCAGACTTAACAGAAAAATTTCCATCATTCGAAAGAGCACACACTCTTCTATTTGTAGAACCATTCAAAGTAATATTTCTCTTAATAATGTTATCGTTAACCCAACTATCAAGATCAAGCTGAAGACAACTCCAATTCCAACCAAAACTATTCAAAACATCTTTAACAAGAATAGATTGGCTAACTGAGCTTCTATTCAAAGAACAAATAAAACCAATACCTAGCCAAAAATCAATCTCACCTTTTCCCAAAATCCAACCAGAATTATCTTTGACAAGTTAAATCTTAGAAATAATCTCTCTTCCATTTCTTGACATACAAAAAGAAGATAAACTAGAACGAAGATATTTAGCCCGCATAAAATTTTCCCAAATAAAATTCTTAGTCATAATCGACCAAGCCTTCTTCATATCAAAACTGTTTTTAATATCCAACAAAGAGTGAATACCCAAACCCCCCTCCTTAGCTGGCAAGCAAATATCATTCAATCTCACCCATTATTTCTTGGCTTTACCTTCATTCTTGCTCCAAAAAAGGTAACAAAACTCCTTTCCAAAGTTTTTGATACTGCAGACGGAGTATGACTAGCAGATAAAATATGAATAGGAATGGATGAAAGAACATGCTTAATTAAGATAAGCTTACCTCCAAAAGATAACAGTTTTTCTTTCCATCTAGCAACTTTATTCTAAACTCTGCCAATTAACTCATCAAAGTATTCCGCTTTAACACTACCATAAGAAAGAGGAGCACCTAGATAAGTAAAACAAAGACTTTTCTGTTGAAAACCAGTTGCATTCTGAAAAATAAGTCTTCTCGAACCAGAAACCTTATTGTGTACAAAAAAGCAACCCTTGGCAATATTAACCTTTTGCCTAGATTTCCTTTCATATTTAGTCAAAAACTTCGTAAGATTAACCACAGATGATTTACACCCATTTAACATCGCAATGAATTCATCTGCATAAAGAAGGTAAGATATAGCTGGACATCCTCTAGGAACCAAGAACCCTCCAATAAGACCATCTTAAAAACACTTTTTGAATTCTCTACTAAGGACTTCTCCCAAAATAAAGAAAAGGGGAGGTAGTGGATCCCTTGACGAAGACCCCTAGAAGATCTGAAAAATCCTTTATAGACACCATACAAGACCACAGAAAACCAAGGCTTCTCAAAACATTGAGAAAATAAATTGATCACCTTGTCATTGAAGCCATACTTCTTAAAAACAGCTTTAAGAAATTTCCACTCCATACGGCCATAAGCCTTAGCCTTGTCAACCTTCACCATAATATTATTTCCTCTCACTTTCCTGTTCAAATGAAGAGTACATTCTTGGACCAAATCAATATTCTCCGCAATAGCTCTACCTTTAACAAAAGCCTCTTGCTCCAAAGAAATAAGATCAGGTAAAAAAACTACCACGCCTCTTAGCAATTATTTTGCTAAAGGCTTTATAAGCCACCGAGCAAAGACCAATCGGTCTAAAACCTGCCAAATCCTTCAGATCGTTTTTCTTTGGAATCATAGAAATCAGAGAAGAACAATAGAAAATAGGGAGATCTGAACCACTGAAAAAATCCACAGCTGCACGTAGAAGATCCAATTTAATTATCTCCCAACAAGAGATAAAAAATGCAGAAGACATACCATTAGGTCCAGGAGCACTATCATCCGGAATACTAAGGAGAGCATCCTTAACCTCCTCCAAAGAAGGAATGGCACAAATTAAATCATTTTCTACATTAGTACCCTTGCAAGGAATAACATCAAGCATATCTTCATCCATGACCAAATCATCAGATTTAAGATCATCTTAAAAATGCATAGCCGCATCATGATTAACAGGTAAATCCGTAGAAATAGAACCATCCGGGAGAATAAGAGTAGAAAAAGAATTTGTTTGATGAACCTTAACTAAATTGTGAAAGAACTTAGTATTGGAGTGCCCCTCACAAAGCCATTTAATTTTGGATTTTTGCTTTCAATATATTTCCTCCTGCCTGAGAAGAGCAATATACTTGGTCTTGGCTTCCTTCAAATTATGAAACGCATCTTGATTCCTATTATCAATCAACTGAGATTCATACCGATTAATATCATCCAAAATCGAATTCATATTTTGAAATACATTACCAAAAATTGATTTATTCCATCCTTTCAAACCAGCCTTCAGTAATTTTATCTTCAGAAATAAAGATACCAACCCAGAACCAAGATCACCAGTTGGTCAAGTATGATCCACATAATTCAAAAGTTCAAGATGCTCACACCACATTCTTTGGAATTTAAACTTCTAGGACCATTATAACTTGTCTCTGCAAAGGAAATAAGCAACAGAGAATTATTTGAAGAGATTCTATCTAAATGGGTCAGTTTTACCTTTGGGTAAGCCAGCAACCAATCCCCATTATAAAGAAGTCTATCAAGACAAACCTAAATTCTCCTATTATCAGACTGCTCATTACACCGAGTAAACCGAGAGCCCACAATAGGCAAATCCAATAAACCACACCTGCTAATCATAGAGTTAAAGTCATCCATAGCCACCCTATTAGAAGAGAGACCACCAAGCTTCTCAGAAGAATCCCGAACAATATTGAAAGCACCAGCTACCATCCAAGCACCATTGATTCCAGATGAAAAATTATGATCATCCCAAAGATCTCAATCTCATCCTAGAAACATTTCACATACGCAAATGAATCAAAAAAAGAACCCAGAGAGTCCACATTACAAGAAATACACTGAGATGAAGATTGTAAGATATCAACAGAAACTGACTGCTTCCAAAAAATCCAAATTTTACCTCCCACATCCACATTATGATAAAAACCAGAAAATTTATTTTTTCTGCTAAAATCAAGAATTTGATCAACTGAAATAAAAGGCTCAAGAATAACAAGCATCTCCAGATTTTCATTTTGTGTCCTCTTTGGACCTTGTCAGATGTTGGGAGTCTTTCATTGAGATGTAGTCCTTTATTGTGTGTTTTTGGGGCTTCCTCAAGTCTTTTCTGTTTTTTTGGTCTTTTGTCTTTTGTTTGGTGTAGTTGGTTCTCTGCCTTAGGGAACTAATTACTCCTCTTTTTTGAACATCCTTCTTCTCTTTTATACAATTTTCGTTATTGATAAAAAAAAAAAAAAAGCAAGCATTTCCATTTCATTACTTCTCATAATAGACTTTAAATGTCTCGAAGTTTCTAAATTGCCAATTCCTTTAGTGTTCCAAGTAATGGTCTTCTTATTCATTAAAAACACTATTGAGAAGATGAAGTATCAAGTATGAGCCTTACGGCCTCTAGTGATCACACCTGAAGGTAAATTCAAATAATCTTTCCTCTTCCTTCTAACATACTGAGATTTACAAGCAACTACAGTATCTGAATCAGATCTGTAAGTTCCCAGAAGACTGATCCAAATACAAAGGATTCTTAGGCTCATCAAGTTGAATTTGCACAGGATTATCATCCTGAGAAACAATATTAGAACCAAGAATGTAAAGTGGGGAATACCTGAGATGAACTCACATCTTTGCACGGCATATCAACCAAATGAACATTCTGGTTTTGATTCATTTCAGACTATAAAAAAACCACCAAAACCAACAGGAGACAACCTTGGAACAGTATTGATAATTTTATACAAAGGAGATGAAGATTGCTGAACCACTTCTTGAAATTGAATTTCATTCAAAGGAATTTCCTTTCCTAAATTTTCCATAACCCGAGATGATCTTACAACAGATTCAGACCCTGAGATAGGAGTCAAAATCCTCACCAAAGTAACAGGCTCAGAAACCTGAGCAATAATAGGATCTGCAGGAGAAGCCTGCAAAGAACAAAGAACACTATTTCTTAAAGGAGACTAATAAATCTCAGCAACGATAGGATCCTTCGTAGAACTCAGAGCAGCAAGAGTTCTACTATGCAACGGATTAGCTGGAATTTCAAAAGCGATCTGAGATGAACTTGGATCCATACCATTATCTTTGATAATCAAATCTGAACTTTTCTCCTTCATACAATTATCCAAAACAACAATGTTCCCAGAGTTCACTGGAAGTAAGGAGGCATCCAAACCAACCGAATTCTTTATTCTTCTCAACAACAGTTCCAACACGAGGATCAATCCCAGCAGACTTTTTTTGAGGAAGATCCACAATCGGAGCAGCCAAATTGTTCTTTTTCTTCCTATTTCTCTTAGGTTTCAAGGTATCATTAGATACAACAGGATCAGCAGAAGACAATTCTTTAGGAATTAACTTCTTACAATCCAATTTCTAGTGCCCATGGAGACAGCAAACTTGACAAAATTTAGCAGAGCCTTGATAAATTATTTTTTGCCAAAATCCTTTATCCTTCCCAAGAACAACCATAACCGATCTTGACGAGCCTTAGAGATATCTAATTCTACACATACATGCAAAACTAGGTCTAAATAAAGTATTTTGAATCATTCGGGACTCACGTATCCAAGCTCTAACGAATTCTTCATGTGATCGAAGCCTGATCGTAACATGCATGGGATCAAGCATCCCAACCACAGCTTCTCCCTTCAAACCCCAGGAAGAGTTTGTGTGTGATTGAGTCACATCAAATCTTGGTCTATCAGCCGAGAAATTGGCCACTAAAGTACTCTAAAAAAGTTGCTCAGATTTAGAGAGTTCTAAGCTAGAAAAATGCACAGCAATGGATCCTTCACGCGATCCAACCTGTTTCAGAGGAATTGGGATGTCTTGAAGAAGTTGATTCTTCATGACAACAGCAGCAAAAGACTTCTTTCCGGTAACGACAATCACAAAAAGGACCGCAACAGAAGGAGGTAACGGGGGGGGGGGAATAGGAAGAAGACCCAGCCGGACCCCGCCCCCCCCCAGGCACCGGGGGGGCTGCCGGAGCAGCCATGAAAACTGAACCAAATCTAGTGCAAAAAATCCTTAACACGCATAAACCCTAGCATTTTATCCTTCTTTTTGTATATTTCAGGATGTCCAGACGAAGAAGACGATTGGTGGAGGGTATGAATCAGAAGGCTTATACTACCTTGATAGTCATCGTTCACCATCCAAATCAGCTTGTCACTCTAGCATCTCACCTCTACAATGGCATTCTCGGTTAGGTCATCCCTCTCTTCCAAAGCTCAAGTTATTGGTGCCTTCTCTTCAAGTCGAGTCCAAGTTGGAATGTGAAGCGTGTGAATTGGGGAAATATCATAGGTCTGTTTTTCTTCCTAGAGTCAAGAACAGGAGTCCTACTCCTTTCTCTTTTGTTCATTCAGATATTTGGGGTCCTTGTAGGGTGTCTAGTGTTTTTGGTTTTTGGTATCTTGTTACCTTTGTTGACGATCATTCTCGAATGACATGGTATCAGAGCAGGAGGTCGAGTGTTCGAATCCCAGGGGTATGTGTTTGTGTGTTTGTTCTCCCACGGACGCGTTGTTCCAGTGTGGGTGTGATGTGTGTTTGCCTCGGTGCCCTCTGTTCTCCCACGGATGGGTTGTTCCTGTGCGAAGCTTGCACGTCTGGGAGGGTGTTGAACCATTTGGTATACATTGTTGTGCCGTTCTCTAACAGCTTAAGCTTTTAGAGTAAGTGGTTCTTAATAGGAGGAACCCAAGTTATGTCCTAGATCATGTATCTGTACCTAAACATGAGAAACGTAACCTGGAGGCCAATGAATTTGCAAGTCACATTCAGGGGATTCATTAACAGCTTCGGGCAAATTTACAAAGCTGTTCAGAATATTACAAAGAATCCAGCGATGCACATCGATGATAAATAGAACATGAAGAAGGTGATTTGCTGATGGTTTTCTTGAGGTGAGAGGTTTCTGATAGGTACATATCATGAGCTCAAAAGTATGAAGTTTGGACCATGCCGAATTTCTTCTAACTGATTTCCTTCAACTAAATGATGAAAGCCAACTTATTCCTCAATGAGTTTCAAACAGAATTAACTTAAACTGAGATTGACCCCCTCTCAAGCAAATACTTCAACTAGGTCAACTCTAGACACCTTCTGGCCTTGTTCCCATCAATTATGAGAGTTGTTGGCACTTTAACTTCAATCTGAGCGTAAACCTGTCCAGCCCTTACAATCCAAAGAAACCCACCAAGATTTTAAGTACTTCTAAAAAGGAATTAAAAGTTGCACATCGAACTTGAACAGTTTCCTACATACGCTAAAGGGGGAAAACAAAGCATAACTGGCTTATGGTTAGAAATGGGGTTTGGAATAGCTTCTTGAATTACATTTTTTTTGCGATGCGAGAAGCCCACATTGCATTCTAGATTGTCTTCTAAACTGAACTCGAAAAGTTTACTCATCAAAGAGGTAACCTTATGATCCCTTCTACCACGTTTTAAACTGACAAAAAATTGGTAACATTCAAATCTCACCTCCCACTCAAGGAATCCCTTTGTCCTTATTCCTATCCCCATCTTAACCCAAAAGCCTTTCTCTCTAATTATATGAGGGGCCTAAATGACTAAAAAAGCCTATTGAAGATTTTCATCTATATACTCAGACCGAACTAAATTTGAAAACCAGTTAGTACACACGACTACGCCTGTCAACTTGTTGTATCCTTGTCTCACCCCCACCCCAAGAGAGGGCAAGAAATGCCATCCTCACCTCTCTGCATCCCCATATCTTTGAAACTATCTTGAATTTAACGCTTTTTGACTTTGTTTCTTGGATTACGATTACATCAACCTTGTTGTCCTCCATTTGATTCCTCAAGAATTCTTTGCAGTAAGGCTTTGTACGGCCCCAAGTATTCCATGAGAGCACCTCAATGGTAAATTGAGCTTGACCCCATCTTTCACCCCTTGCTACCATTGTGTCCCTCTCTCCCTCTCCTTCCTCTCGCCCAAACATTGCTCCAACTACCATCACGACTCATAGACTCAATCACTATCTTTCCTCAATATGTAAACACTCCTTGGTAGTTGGCCCTGATGTACCTAACCCAATTCCACTCCCTTATCCTAATTAAAGATTGGATGAACACTACTTTGTTATTCACTCCTTATTACCTAACAAATGACGGTAATTCCCTAGCATGTTTCTTCCTCCCATGAAATACAATCATGAAAGATGCACTCTTACCCACCCATTTTTAAACATTAAATTCTCTAGAATTATTAATTCAAAGAAGTCCAGCATACCACACAAAGTACCTTGAATCTTCATTGCTCACAGAAACCCAATCATTAAAGGAGTAGGAAGGCTCCTTAGCAAAATTTTTTTGTTCACCTGCAAATGCTTTCAGTGATTACAAATGGCTTTTAAATTTTAGAACAATGAAATTTGACCAAGGGAACCACGACCAGAGGAGAAGTTTGCACAGTATCCTAATAGACTCCTAAACTCTTCTTCCTCGTAGCATCAGCACACCATGAAATTGATTTTTCAGTAATCCAGAATTCTCTACTATGAAAGTTGGTACTAATTTTGAAACTGTGCTTCAAGGTAAAGAAGTGCTCTACCATGCCTGCGTTCAAGCTATCCGTCATTTTCATGCATTTCATCTCCCTGAGAATATGACTAGCTGAGATTGGAAAACTAGGCTGGGCTCTATTCCTCCAACGGGCAGGGTTTTGACAATTGAAGCCATCGCTACCACATTCCTGCCTTCTATCTACTAGAGAATCCAATCGTGATTGTGATTGGAGCACCTATTGGTCTCTGTGCATAACTCAGATGCGAAGTTTGGCCAAATTGAGCTCTTAAAAAGAAAAACAAGAAGAAATTAAAATGAACAAGGGGCTATCACCAGTGGCATCTTTCTCGATCTGTCCCAATATGCTGTCGATATTTCTTTAACTCCTGCAAAATCCTTAGTGTGTGTTCTTTAACTTTTATTTTTATGAGGCGAATGCAAGGTGGACCGTGGACGAAGAGAGGTATGCTTGTTTCTTTTTGTTTGGGTAATTATTCATTTTCTTTATTTTTATCCCTTTTGAGCTGCGTACCAGGTTCCAATTGCTCGGGTGATATTGCCAATCTGCCATCTCATGAGAAATTGCTAAAGCTGAATCCGATTCTTAATATTACCATGGTTGGGGAAACCGATGCTGTCTTGGGGTTGGAAGGAGAGGGTGTGGACTTGGGGTTTCACGAGGAGGTTTTAGAGCCTGTTGGGAGGTTTCTCCTGATGGGGTCATAAAGGAGAATTCATATTTGAATTTATCAGATGATTGGGTGGAAGTGAAACATATTGCTAATCTATTTAGGTTGGAAGCGGTAGATAGGAATGGTTCTAATGTACGCATGTCCTAAGTGGCTAGGTTTAGGAATTGTTAGGAGGACTCTTCTAGAAGCGCTTCACCTTTGGTAAGGGAACTTAGGAATTTGGAGTGGAGTCTTACCTATCAAAGGAGAGGATCCAAGTCTAGTGTAGTAGGGGGTTTGGCACAGGTTGATTAATGAGAGTTATTAGTTGGAATATTAGAGGTCTGGGGGCAATGGAAAAAATAGCTGTAAAGGAAGTTTGTAGAAAATATAAGCCTTGGATTGTTATTCAAGAGGCCAAAAGTAGTCCATTGGAAGAAGGTTAATGCGCAAGCTATGGGGGGACCCAAAATAGGAAGTGGGCCTATTTGCCGGCTGTGGGTTCATCAAAGAGGATTGTTATTATGTAGGATATTGATAAAGTAGAAAGTGGTGATGTGGAGATTGGTGATTTTTCTCTGTCTGTGGTTTTCAAAAATATGGATGGGTTTGAATGGAAGCTTATGGGTGTGTATGATCCTAATGCTTATAGGGCGAAAGAAACCTTCTAGGATGAGATTCGGGGTATTGCAAATTCAAGTTTGTTACCATGATGTTTAGTTGGGGATTTTAATGTTGTCAGATTTAGGTGGTAACAGAATAGGGAGTCTAGGGTTACTCGGAGTATGAGGAGATTTTCGTCGCTTATTCAAGATCTTGCTTTGGTGGATTATAATTTACAAGGACGTCGATTTAATTGGTCAAATCTTCAAGAGAATGCCCTTTTGTTGTAAAATAGACAAATGTCTTGGGTCGGTTGAGTGGGATAACCATTGTCCAAATTTGTCTCAGAAATTTCTTCAGAAACCAACTTCAAACCATTGGCCAATCATGATCTTGGTAGAGCTGAATAATCATGGCCCTTCTCCTTTCAGGTTTGAGACTGTGGCTGACCCACAAGCATTTATAGATGATATTAGAAGTTGGTTAGTGGGGGGGGGAGAGAGAGAGAGAGAGGGGGGTTGTCTAATCAAGCTGGTTTTAATTTTATGAGATCACTGGAATTTTTGAAAGGAAAGATTAAATGTTGGAACCGTGAGTTGTTTGGTGATATCCCTATGCATTTGAAAGTTGAGTCTTAGGAGATTGATCAATAAGAGTAATAGAGAATGCTTTCTGATGGTGAAAGGGATAGGAGGAAATCTAAAAGGGAGGAGCTGGATTTTATTTTAAGGCAGGAGTAAATTAGTTGGAGACAAAAGTCAAGGGCAACTTGGATAAAGGAAAGGGATGGAAATATCAGAAGTTTTTTCATAAATTGGCTAGTGGGAGATTGACAGTGAATGCCATTACTAGTTTAGTGGTGAATGAAGTCAGCATTGAGGAAATTTTTTGCATGGATACGGATAAAGCTCCGGGTCCAGATGGTTTTATTATGGCTTTTTATCAGGATTGTTGGGAGGTGATTAAGGTGGATTTTATGGAAGTGTTTAATGAGATTTATGAAGATGGTGTGGTTAATAAGATTACTAATGAGACTTTCGTAGTGCTTATTGCAAAGAACTCGAGGCCAGTGAGCTTTACGATTTTAGGCCCATTACTTTGATTACCAGTCTTTATAAGATCATAGCTAAGGCTTTGGCAGAGAGACTTAAAAGGGGTGATTGAAGGGCTAGTTTCTTTGAATCAATGAGCGTTTATTGCAGGGAGGCAGATTTTGGATAGTGTCGTAGTGGTGAATGAGGTGGTTAAGGAAAGAGAGAGAAGTGGTCTTCCAGGTCTTATGTGTAACTTGGATTGGGAGAAGGCATATGATAGGTTGGAGTGGGGTTTCATTAATTTCGTGTTAGAATGGAAGGGTTTTGGGCGAAGGTGGAGGAAATGGATTGGTGGTTGCATATCTAAGGTCTCTTTCTTTTTTTTGGTCAATGGACATGTTCATGGGCATTTTGAGTCCTCCAGAGACATTAGGCAAGGTGATCCACTTTCTCTTCTTCTTTTTACTCTAGTAGGTGATGTGCTGAATTGATTCTTTTATTTGGCTAAGAGTATGGGTCTTCTTGGTGGTTTTTTGGTTGGTAGGGAGAGGGTGCTTTTTTCGCATTTGCAGTATGCTGATGATGCTATCATCTTTTTTGAGACACTGGAGGAACAGGCTTATTGGATTAAGGCCATTTTGAGATGTTTTAAGATGGTGTCATGTTTAAAAGTAAATGTGAAGAAGTCCACAATTTTGGGGTTCCATATGGAACTGGGTCGTTTGCAGCAATTTGTGGATATTTTGGGGTTTCGAGTTGTTGATTTACCTATCAGATATCTTGGTCTACCTCTTGGGGATAATGCTAGATAATTTTCATTTTGGTCTCCTGTCATTGATAGAGTGGAGAAGAGGCTTGCTACTTGGAAAAAGGAATTACTTATTTTTAGGGGGTCATGTTACCTTGATTCAGTCTATTTTAGCCAGTTTACCTATTTACTTACTTTCTCCGTTTCGTGCTCCGTTGAGAGTAGTTAAGGCATTAGAAAGCTTAAAGGGACTTTCTATAGGAAGGGGGGATTATAGGAAAGATCATTTGGTTAAGTCGTGTGTTGTTTGTAAAAGTAAAGAATTTGGTGGTCTCAATTTGGGTAATATTCAGAATCGGAATTATGCTTTTCTTGGTTAATGGCTATGGCAGTTTGGCATTGAATCTACGGCATTATGGTACAAGGCAATTGTAAGCAAGTACGGGACAGGTATGAATGAATGGGAAATTAACCAAATAGCAAGGATTTACTCGCACAGCCCTTGGAAGGCCATCTCTGCTATGGCCTCTTATTTTTATCCTCTCATTCGTTTTGGGGTGGGCAGGGGTTCGCATGTTCCGTTCTGGCATGATCTTTGGTGGGGAAAGTCTATTTTTAGTGTTAGATTTCATAAATTGTTTTTGTTGGTGCGGTTTAAGGATGTTGTTGCTTTAGACGTTCTTTCATGGTCATCTACAGGTTTGGTTTGAAATCTTGCTTTCCAAAGGGAACTTAGAGTAGATGAGATGGATGAGCTTTTGAGTCTCTTTGATTCTCTTCAGCTTGGTCCTTGGAATCTAGTGGTGTGTTTTCTACCAAATCAGTCTTTTGCCTTCTTGGTAGAGAGAATAATTTAGGTCCAGTATCTTTCTACCCTTCCAAGCTTTGGAAGGCTAAAATTCCTCCTAGCGTTAAGAATTTTTGTATAGAATGTTATTTTATACCAAATTAACACCTATGATATGCTTCAAAAGAGAATAGGTAATTTGGTCATTTCTCCACATATCTGTTTCATGTGCAGAAATCAAGGAGAATTAGTGGATCATTTGTTCTTGCATTGCTCTGTTGCTAGGGGGACACTTTCTTTGGTTAATGGGAATGGCTTGGGTGATGCCAGAGAGTATTGTTGCTTTGCTGAATCAGTGGAGATTTCGTGGGATGGGGCAGAGAGGAAAGATCTTTACTGAGTCCCTTTTCTTTCCAGTATTATGGGGTATTTGGAGTGAAAGAAACAGGCGCATTTTTTAGGATCTTCAGAGACTTGTTCCGTGGCTGATTGATTCCATTTTGGGATGGTGGTGGGATGGGTGGTAGTTAGGCAGGAATTTCATGGTATCTCTATGGACTCGATTGCTAGATGTTGATGTCATTTACTTTTGTCTTCGCTTTTGTCTTCGCCGGTTCAGGGTACGAAGAAGGTGATTTGGGTTGTGCCAGATAGGGGGTTCATCAAGCTCAATTTTGATGGTTCTTCATTGGGTAATCCAGGAAGATCTGGGATTAGTGGGGTTTTCAAGAATTCAGATGGAGATATTATTCATGTATTTCCGGGTCCTATAGGTATTGTAGATTCTACGACTGCAGAGATTAGGGCCTTGATTGCTGGTCTGGGGGAAGCTAGGAAGTTAAGGATGGAGAATTTACAGGTTGAGGGGGATTCTCTTTCTGCTATGTCTGTTAACAGTATATATCCATGGAGATATACTCATTTGGTAAGGAGAGCTTGTCATCTTACCCAAGGTATACGGATTTCTTTCTCCCATATTCAGAGATCTGCAGATGAAGTGGCAAATGGATGGGCCAGATGAGGAGTGGAGAGAGAATTTTTTGTTGCAGCAATTACTAGGGGAGAGGATATTGAGATTGTAGATGGCTAGGATTGATGTTTTTGTCCTTTATCGTTTTGTGTAGTTTTCTTTTTTCTTTTTGCTTATTCTGGTCACATTCCATGATCCTTTTATATCCTTGTAACCTCTTTTGATGATTAATAAATTGTTGTTAACTATCAAAAAACAATAAAAAAGCAGAAAAATCTTGAAAAAAAAAAACAATCTCTTACAAGCTGCACTCATGGGCTCAACGAAGGGGTCGAAATGCCTTCAGAGGAATTAATGGGCTGAGACTTAAAACACTTGCCACAGATAGAGCTGCCTTGAATACTTGTGGCTGAGGATACTCAAAACTTGGACCTGAATATGTAGGCCTGTTATGACCCGTAGGTCCTTTTGGTACATTAATATGAGCACTCGCATTAGAACCTGTTTGGCATTGGAAATGGGCCTAATAGGGCAACGTGTTTGTCCTGAAAATGAACTTATATTTTTCAAAGTCCTCAAAAGTTCCAAAGTGCTTGGGGTTTCTAATTTCAGTTGCTTTCTGGAGTCATTTCAATGTGTTCGCCAATCTTGTGTAATTTTTCCATGATCTAGGTGGAGGAAACTTTGGATCTGATTTTTACCAGAGATCTGACCAAGAAGATAACCCTAGTTACTTCACATGCACCATCTCCTACTCGGTCCAGGTCTGCTAATGATGTCAGATAAATATAATGTACAAAGCTGCAAGGCAGCCAGTCATACAGTAATCAACTGACCTTCTAAAGGGAGTCAATCCTACAGTCATCAAGTGACCTTCTAAGGGAAGGTCTCCAGATCACTGAACATCCATGTCTGTCCCGTAATCATTAAAAATTACCTGCCGATCAGAAGCCAAGGATAAAATATCAAACCAACTGGTACTTGCCCAGTTGGTGACGTCTGGTTCTCAAAAACCAACAGGCCTGGGTTCAAATCCCTTGACCAACATGGCTTGGGTGAAAATACCCATTATCAATTAACGTCCAAAGACTATCTTCAGAGAACACCTCACAGATATTAGTGAATGGCTGATTTCCTTCCACAAAGACTACCACAACTTCCAAACAGAAGTTTACCACCCCACTTAATCCATATGGTATTTGCCTACCCTCCTGACAGTCGGTGCAGTGAGAAGAGTACACGTTTCTGCAAGTGGAAGAAGTTAACAGGGTGATGAGAATGCCGAAGTAAAGATGGATGGAAATGGCAAGGAAAGATACTAAAACGTATAATCACTTGAAAAAATGATAAGCACAAATTGCAGAATGCTATTTGTACTTCTAACTAGCTGGTGGACTAATGGCATTGTCCAGTAGATTGATTGATTGTTAGGTTTTTAAGCTCTGGTCAGCATTATATTTAATATATGTAAATTTACAACCATTAGTTTATACTTTATAGTTTCGTTCATGTTTACCGACTTACTACAGTATGTCGCTGCCATTCTTTAACATATCAAAAAGAAAATAAAATTAGGAAATTTCAACAAAAAAAAAAAAATTAAATGAAACTTCAACTGCCATAATAAACACTGGATGGTTGGTTTTGTACTTACGTAAGTATTACCTCAAAGGTACGAGAGACAAAATGCCTTATGCAGGTCATGTTGATATTATCAACTACATTTGCAGCTATTGCTTATCAGAATTAATGTAAAGTTTGATTTTGCAGGTGAACCTGTAGGATTATTTTCAGCTCCTCTGAATCAGATTACAGGAAACATCCAAGATGGTTCAAATTCTCATGATAATGGATTGACTTGGATAGAACTATCCTCGGTAGAATCTACAGCCTGCATCTTCTTTCGTATTCTGAGTTTTTTTTTCCCATTTGATCTTTTTACATTCTACAAATGATAAGCATCTTTAAGAAACTGTTAACCTTGATAATGGTCGTGCAGAAGATACATCAAGGAGATACGTATAAGAAGATCCATGGAAGATTGAGATGTGCCGTGCTTCTTTACCCCTCATCTGAATTTTACAACGATAATAGTACCTTAACAGATGGCAAAAGACCTGGACCTATACAAATCAGCCCTACCAAGGAGGGGCCATGGACTACTGTGAGGCTAAACTATGCTGCACCTGCAGCTTGTTGGCGGCTAGGCAATGATGTTGTTGCCAGTGAAGTAAGTGTCAAAGATGGTAATAGATACGTAAGTATTCGGTCTCTGGTTTCTATTAGTAACAATACAGATTTCATACTTGATCTATGCCTCAAACTAAAAGCTCCTTACAAAAACATGAGATCCATAAAAGATGGAAGCAAACATGGTCAAAAAGACGTCGATGATAATCTGGTTGAAACAGATGAGCATTTTGAAACTGAGAAATACAACCCAGTCATAGGTTGGGTTGGTTGTTCTACTCTACCTAACCAAGATCACTCAGAAGGAGGAGGATCTCACCAGGTGAGTGAAAAAATATATTTATTTCTCACATACTTTATTCGATGAAGATTTCATTGTTGTTTGATGGGTAATGTCTTTTTTTAGACTTGCTCTTATAATATAAAGTAATGGAATGTGATGGAATATCAATGTAGTATTTGTATAGGGACAACATACATTAAGGCAAGTGCATGGTACAAAATCAACGTCACTGGTAGTCTGGTTTTGCTTTATGACTGCTGCTAATTCAAGATGATTTGGCCTTGCATTTTTATTTAGTGAGGGAAATCTACATCTTATTCAGCTGAATGATGGTGGGAAATATTTTTTCAATCACCATAGAAGCCCAGGTTTCTTATTGATAATCATGGAAAACCTCCTGCAACGTACTCATCTAAACAATCGAAAAAGTCCCAAGAAACTAGAAATTTTAAAGGCCGACTTCCATCAAATAATTCAAGAAACTTGCTTTCAAGGTTATGCATCATATGTTTATAAGGAGTAAAACTTAGGACCTAATTAGGAGCTAACCTACATAGAAACTCCAAAACAAAAATATGACACCTTCGGATGTAAAAAGTTAAAACTCAAGTTAAGGCACATATAACTACTACATAAAAACCACAGTTCAGTTTGAAATTTTAGTGAAAATAGTAAACTTATTACCAAAGGTTTCTTTCACCTTCTCTATTTTACGAATATTGTCAAAATATCAAAAACTTTCGATATTTTGACAACAAATTTGAAGACAACGGTTTAAAAGCTGGCAGAAAAATTAAAATTTTGGGGAAACTTTTTTGAAACCTGTATATTTTACTGATAATTAAAACTACATTCTAAACCCACTTCTTTGCAGTTATAGGATTTTGTTTTTTAGTCCAAATCTTACAACTTCCTAAAATTTGAGAAACAACAGTCCAGATTTGGAGGATTTCATCATCAAAAGGGTTTCTGGTGCCTAGAAGCTTATGGTAGTGTTACAAGTTTAAATTTTTCTTTCAAAGATGCTTTGTTTGAATGCTTACAAGGGTCTAAAGGGGGAAAAAATAGGCCAAAAGTTTTTAAAAAATTGTTTATGTCTTATATATCTAGTATGTTGAAGCCCATTCTCTATATGGGTGTAAATTATTGCAAAAAAATTATTTGATAGTATTATGTTGTTTTCTCATAACATTTGGATGCTTTTTGAATATATCATTTCATGATGACAAAGTTGTTATTGAGGATGAAAATAGATAAATGAATAAACAAAAGAATAAGAAGAAGTAGAAGAAGAGTATAATAAGAAGAGAAAAGAGAAATGTAACCCTCTCTCTACCCTAATCATCTTATTTTAATATGAAAGAGGTCAGTCTATGGCCACAAGGTGCTGCCTTTGCAAAAAAGAGGAAGTGACTGTTACACGTTTATTTCTACAATGTGAGTTGTCTAGAAGGATCTGGAATTTTTTTTATTAATGGATTCAGTTTGAGTTGACTGATGCACAATAATCTCAAGGCGGCTCTTGACAGCTGGTTTTAAAGGAAGAAGAAGAAGAGTACAAGTTGTATTCTATGGAACCCCTATGTCCAGGAGCAACCTTATGGACTATTTGGAGTAAAAGGAATTATAGAATATTCAATGGTCAGTAATTAGAAGTGCAGAGTTCGATCAATAAAATACTTTCTTTACTTTTTTGGTGAGGATCAGTTTATGCAGAGTTTAAGGGGGTCAAATTTAGTGAGTTTCATGGCACTTGGGGTCTGAAATGGGATACACAGTAATTTGTAAAGGGTACTTATAGTTTTTGTTGGTAATACATGTACATCTTTTTACACTGTAAAGTGTTGACTGCAGGCTATATTAATACAATGCCACTGTTACCAATCAAAAAGAAAAATCATTAGAAACAGCATTACAGTGCTGTTAAACACCATCCACCTTGAAAGATTACACACACACACACACAAAAAGGCCATGAAACATTCTTTTGACTTTAGATGATTCCTCTACTTCCAAAGACGACAACCACACTGCAATAGATCTAACATTGATCAATAAGTAGAATACATTCCCTAATCATCTTATTTTAATATGAAGAGGGGGTGGACAAAAATACCCCTAATAAGTGTACAACATAACAAGTATGCCTCATACATGATATTCCAACAGGCAATGCCTATCTTGGTTTCTTGAAATTGTCTTCCATATTCGACATAATTTTATTGCATTTTTTCCCAAAATTTTCCTGATTCCTTTTTCAATTCGAGAAAAAATATTCAAAATGAAAATCTCCCTTAAATATTTCCCTTGTCGAAATTTGCAGCAAAGTCAAAATTTTAATCCTTGATAGAAACTTTAACGAACCTTTGGAAAATACAAGTCAAAACATTGAACTGTTTGACTATTCTTTTTGACTCTTAAACATTAGATAATACAAAAGACAACCTATTCCTCAATTAATACACTTGTCTATTAGTTTGTACTAATTTTACCATTGTTAGACCAGAGTTTACTGCATTACCTGTCCCCTGGTTGAAGGAAACTCTTCACCGATTATCGAGTATGTTGTCTTGATTTTTGGCATCTGGCTTGCCCAATCTTTTTTTTTTTTTTTAAAGAAAACCCCCTAGGTCATAGAACTAGGAGCACTCAACTGGCCTCTGGCTTGCCCATTCTTCCTTTATGGTCTCTTGAGCATATCAGTTTCAATGTCATTTGTTCTTGGTTGGAAGAATTGTCTTCATCTTATTTAATGATTTCTTCAATGGGTCCAGAATGTTCCCTTTCCATTTTTTCTTCCATCTAGCTTTTCTCGGCACTATTTGTTCTCCAAAAGATTACTTAAAGGAACAACAAGCTCCACAATTTTATATTTATTTAATCTTCAAAACGAGTTGCAAAAATATCATTCCTTTTTAAGCATATCAGTTTCAATATCAATTATTCTTGGTTGGAAGAGTCATCTTTGACTTTTATTTAATAATCTTCTTTGATGGTTCACCATGTTCCCTTCCAGTGGTCCACCTTACACAAATAGCTTGTCTTAAAATCTTTTCATTTGTTACAGGAAACTTCTGGAGTTGAGTTGCCATCAGGCTGGGTGTGGATTGATGATTGGCATGTTGATAATGTATCGGTAAATACTGCTGATGGTTGGGCTTATGCCCCAGACCTTGAACAGCTAAAATGGCCCGAGTCATATAATCATTTAAAGTTTGTGAATTATGCAAGGCAGAGGAGATGGATCAGGAATAGGAAACAGGTCTCGGGTGTTGTAAAGCAGCAAATATCGGTTGGGCAACTGAAACCTGGAGACACAGTTCCTCTTCCTTTGTCAGGCATGACACATTCTGGATTATACATCTTGAAATTAAGGCCTTGGAATGTCAACGATGTCCATGAATATTCTTGGTGCTCAGTATTGGATAAGGATGATCAATCAGTCCCTGGCAGACTTGAAGAACTGTCTGAAATTTGTGTATCAACTCTCACTGAGTCTGAGGAACTTTTGTTTTGCGCACAGACAAGTGGAAATTCTACAATTAGTGCTCAAGGGTTGTCGTTTTGTTTGAGCATAAAGGCAACAGAAATTGCGAAGGATATGCAATCAAATCCTATTCAGGATTGGAATCTTGTGGTTAAATCCCCACTAGCTGTCATTAATTATCTTCCCGTGTCAGCCGAATTTTCAGTTCTTGAGATGCGAGAAGGTGGCAAGTTTGTTTCCTGCTCTCGAGAGATATTTTTTCCAGGAAAAACTGCGAAGGTTTACAATGCTGATGTAAGAAAACCTTTGTACTTTTCACTGCTTCCACAAGGAGGATGGCTACCAATTCATGTAAGATACTATTTGTAATCAGCTTTTAGTGTTATTCACTACTAAAGCACTATAGTACTCTTGATATGACCTTATTGTAACAGTTAGCCTCCTTAATCATTTTCAGGAAGCTGTTGTCATATCCCATCCCGGCAGTGTTACATCCAAAACATTAAGTCTCAGAAGTTCATTTTCGGGAAGGTTACAATATATGCTGCATAAGTTTCTTTTTAATCTTTAGGGGTTTTTCTTTTCCCTGATTTTGGTTCCTCAACTTCACTTGAACATCATAATTCATATCATAGCAGATGCAAATGCTTCAACCATTGATTTGTGCAGGATTGTTCAAGTCATTCTTGAACAAAGTCATGATAAAGAACAGCGGCTAGTGGCAAAGGTTGTGAGAGTCTATGCTCCTTTTTGGATCGCAATCTCAAGATGTCCACCTCTCACATATAGGCTTCTAGATATTGGGGCTAAAAGACAAAAACGGAAGTTTCGTCTACCATTTCACTCAAAACAGAACAATGAAGAAATCCTTGAAGAGATCACTGAAGAGGAAATATTTGAAGGATACACCATT
>JAUPMG010000020.1:6349580-6360594 GCA_031762675.1 Pachysandra terminalis
TTCCACTTGCAGGTACCTTCAAGTCAAAGACATGTATATTTTGCTTTGGGTGAGGAAGATGGGAGAGACCCACGAAACTATACCAAGCCCGTGATTAAGCCAAGAGAGTTCTCTTCATTCAGTTCTGTCTCTGATGAAAGGAAATTTATCAAACACAGTATCAACTTTCAGAAGATTTGGTGCAGTGAACAAGAATCGAAAGGTCGATGCACATTGCGCAGAAAGCAGGTGCATGACTGGTTTCTTTGCACACTTTTATTCTCAAGGTTTTAGTTGTATGGATGTTACAGTGTTGACATGAAATAAATTTTGGCTTTCAGGGATTGGAGAGTGGTGGAATATGTAGCTTTTGGAGACCTATTTGTCCTTGCGGGTAATTGTTTTTTTCTTCTTTTTTTTTGTTTGGGGGGGGGGGGGCCCGCGCGGCGGGCAGTGGAAAGGATGGTAAACTCACAACACATATACACGATGCACACCACACACGCAAGTATGGGAAATGCATAATTCTTTTACAAGTCCTATTTTAAACATTTGGTTACACCTCTCTATCTAAGAAGTTTTGTCTATGAATGAGTGTTTAAGACAGTAGAAATATAATTGATAGGGAATAAAGACTTCAAATGTCAAGTAATTCTTTAAAAATGTTTTCAATTTTTCTTTACTATTTTCCCTGAATGTGGTAAAAATGTCGTGTGTTAAAATTATATTACTTGATGACAATTCTCTGTAACTATATTTTTTGGCATAGCAAAATTCTTTGCTTAAAGGTGGCATAAAAGTTTCAACAAATTTGGTAGTTGCAAGGGTAGTAAATGATAGTTAGCTGTCTACTCTAAACTGAAACATTAATAGCAAGATAATGAGTTGAAAAGGCATACTGATGTCCATCTCTTAGGTTTATACAGATATGTATATAATCTTCCTATAATTGTCTATATCAAAAATTGTACGTGAGCATCTTAGACAAACATTAAGAGCATTCGTTAGCCCTGTGGGAAATCAGCTGTAGCTATGCAGTTGAAAGATGGTGCCAGAAGAACTTTGGATATTCTCAGGAGGTGTTAATCCAATCAACTAAAAAAAAATCTCAAGAACTCTAAACGTCCAATCGTAGATTTTCTCAAGAACTCTAAACGTCCAATTGTAGATTTTCATTCAAAAAGCTGATTGCAGTGTTCTATCTTTAAGAAAATAAAATCTAAAACCTATCTTACGTTTTGACTCTAGCCATTCACTAAGATAGCTCGGTTATGGTTCTAAAATTGGCTATAAGATGCTCTTTAACAATATAATTAATTGTTCAGCCAGCTTAATGATTATCTTGATTACTACGAACTTCATACTGATGATCTGCCAGTATGGAGAAGGTGAACATGTTTCAATTTCGTATATTCAACTTGGTTTATCTTGACTGCGGTTGAACTTGATATTGATGATCTACCAATGTGGAGAATGTCAACATGATTTGGTTTTGCATATTGAGCTTAGCATTGATCTTGATTGCTATGAACTTGATTCTGATGATCTACCAATTTGGAGATTATGAACATGATTTTGTTTCTTGCAGATATGTCTCCATTGGGGACATTGCTCATATCGGCATCCATCCTCCAAATGTTTCTGCTGTTTACCATTTGAGTGATGGACAGTCAGCACTTCCAGTTGGCTACGACCTGGTAAGAGTTGTAACTTGTAAACTCACTTGCCACAAACTTGGTCTAATTTTAGTATCGGTTACAAAGACATCCTAGTATAATGTGTCCTATAATAGTCGAACTAATCAAAGGAAGAAAAAGGAAAAACATATATAGTTCTGAAATGCATGATGAAAACTCAAATCGTTTTCTGATCAGGTTTACAGTTTCAAAGCAAATACCATACAACTAATGTTCTTATCTCATTTTCTTCTTTGGTTGATTGCCCTCTAGACTTAATAGCTTACTGTTACCGGTTCAATTCTCTGCATTCACTTTCCAAAATTACAGTGGGTGGTATCACTTTGTCAATGACTACATTCGATGCTGAAATCCATCTTATATATTGCAGAGCTTGGACGATTACTGAAAAAAAATAAAAATTCGAAATATTTCCTCAGAAAAGACTAGCCAGTGGTTTGAGTACTGTGAGTGGTCAGTCATATAAATGATCCTGTTATCAATTTGTATGGTAGGCCCCACTGAACAGTTGGCTTCGATTCCTTCGTATCACATGTAGTTCAAAGCCAGGAAGGATTGCTTCTTCCTATCCTCCCACTGGGATGCAAGTATTCTTTTGTCAAATGGCTGTCTTCAATGTGAGGTCTGTCATGCAGTCTTTGTTTTAAGAGGAAAGGGATTAAGTTGGGCATTGTTGTGCAGGTGTGGAGAAATTGCTTGGATGACTCTACAACTCCAGTATCTATTTGGTTACCACGGGCACCAGAGGGATTCATCTCTCTAGGATGTATTGCCGTAGCTGGTTTCACAGAGCCACAACTCGATTCTGCATATTGTGTAATAGAGTCACTCGCAGAGGAGACGGCATTTGAGGACCAAGAAGTGTGGTCTGCACCAGGCTCGTACCCATGGGCCTGTCATATTTATCAGGTTCAAAGTGAAGCTCTTCACTTTGTTGCATTAAGACAACCCAAGGAAGACTCTGAGTTGAAACCCATGAGGGTTATTGATGACCATCAACATCTGAATCCAACAGAAGCTTGATGAAATGTGAAAGAGGGATTATGACTTTCCCACTTTTTTTTTTGTACAGAGGGCTTTCAATAAGATGAGGATATGTTCCTCCCTCTTATGTATTATGTACGTGTTATTTAGCCTTTGTAACATTTACTCACAGTAAAAGATGGAAGTCTTGTAGGCTTTAATGATAGATACAGAGAGGAAAGTATCTGGAGGGATCGTCTTCACCACCCCGAATTGTACAGAATCTATTAAAGAGAAGAAAAAGAAGGGGCAAGAATGTGTGCCTTAATGCTTGATGAGTTGTGAAATGAATCTTGGTGTATGGCTGTTAACAAGCCTATGTCTGCAATCTTCATCCATGTACTGAAGGTTGGACAAGGAAGAGAATCTCTCTCTACAGAGATTGCGAGTCTCACATGTACATGGCAGTCACCGATTAAGACAGAAGTTGGTTTCAAGTTCTTAGATCTTTTAGGGTTTTAGAAATGTAAATCACCATTTTTTGTGGATTGCATTGTCTACGTGGCTGTTGAAGAAGAACTGAATTTATTTGATAATTCTAAGGTGATTATAAAGAGACTCCATTGAGGATTTAAACAGAAAATTCATAGATATAAAAACACAAAAACTAAATCAATATAATCCAGTTTTGATATTTTCTAAATCAATACAAATCTTTATCAATTCTTCCATCAAATCCAAGAGATAAAAGACTTTCTTGGTAAAGACGCAAGCTAGATGTCAAAATAGCTGCATTTTTAGCGAACCGAAGCATAATAAGCATGAGTATGTGGAATTTTTTTTTTTTTTTTTTGGTAATCATTAGATAAACTAGTTTCTACAACTTTTCTTCGAACAAAATAGACCTGCCATGTGTCAAGACATAAACCGCACGAATCTGTCGGTAAAGGTGTCTGAAACTTCGGAAAAATTACAAAACCGCCATTACCCGCCATCTCATCTATGGATATTCAACTTCCGTTTCAACGACCTTTATTACTCGTTTCTTTATCATTCATAAACCAACACTCTCTCTCTCTCTCTCTCTCTCGCTGAGATCCAGAGTGGCTGAAAATGGAAGGTCTGATCAAGGGTTTAATCGATGTAGCTCTCGGCCATGGCGACAACGGCGAGGAACCCGAGTCTCAGACTCGAGAAGAACACTCTAGATCCACTTGGGCGCAGGTTAGTATTGCACTTGTGCCTTCGATCTTGGCGATGACGTGAGAGCTAAGAGATTATACAATGTGCAGGTGGTGTCCGAGGCGCCGGATAACGATGAACAGACTAGTCATCGCGCAGACGATTATAATCGAAATCGGAGGAACAGAAGGGTTGGTTTTTGTTTTCTTTTCATCTTGATTTTGAGATTTATTTAGATTCAAAAGGTTTTCTTATTATGAAATTGGGACTGTATAGGAAGACATCGAGGAGCAAAATGAGGAGTCGGAGAGCCCGCAAAGGCATTCAAGTCGACCCCAAAAGGTTTTTTTGTGTTTGTTTTTTTACTCTTGTTGCTTAATTTTGTGCTTGGAATCTAGTTCATCTCATAGTTCTATAAGCATATGTTCAATTAGGGCAAGAATGAGTTCAATTAAGTAGCCATTAAATTACAATGGAAAGATCTCGAACTTTAATTACACATTTTGTAAACGTGGTTTTTTTTTTTTTCTCAGTTGCTTAATTTTGTGTTTTTGACCCCCAATCTCAAAGTTATGAAAGCATATTTTGAACTATGGAAAGAATGCAGTTTAATTGAGTTCCACATGATCTCAAACCTGAAGAACACATTTTCTAAACCCAGGCAATTTTTTTATTTTTACCATAAACCAAATAGTTTTGAAGGGTTTTATTTATGGCAAACCAATGGTTGTAATAAAAAATACAAACTGAAAAATAAAAAAATTAAAGACGTTGGGTTTTGAATAGAAGAACAGACTCATCATTTTTTAGAAGCGCTTGAATCTCTGATTGAACTAGGAATTGATCAAGGTAGCTAGTAACACAAAATTAGTTTCGTTATCAGGAGATTTCAAGTTCCAACACTAAGCACTTAAGCTAGCTATGCAGTTTACTAGATTGAGTTTCATTTAATGCGTCGCTGTATTCTCGCAATATAAAATAATAATTACAAAGTAACCTGAATGACCTAAGTTTTGGTATATCTGAGGACCACTTGTTAATTAGGTTACTTTCAGTGTTAGAACAAATCATATAATAACGGTAGCCTATAGGCCCTATACTATCTATGTTTAGTGATTAAGAAAAAAAATCGGAACTATAACCACACAAGAAGATATTTCTTTATTAAGAGTAGAATTTTCTGTAGTTATACCTGAATACATAGCACAATCAGTTCTTCACATATAAGCTTTTAGTAAGACCAATATCATTTCTTCAACTTCTTCATCATTATATTCTGATCATCATCAGATAGAGGGGGAAATAGTGAGAAAGAGAGCAAAACAATCTCCTCTGTCGGAAGCCTATTTTTCTATGGATGATGTGTTAACCAATGTCTCATGCAGGTTGTACATGAGGATTATGCAAAGAACGATGTGGGTGGTCAATCAGACTATAACCGGAATCAATGGAACAGGAAGGTTGATTTTGTTATTAGTGCCTTGATGATAATATGATGAGAGCCATTATGAAAATGTTAACTGTTTTAATTCATCCTTATAGGAAGATGGAGAGAAAAATGATGGAGGTTGGGAGAATGTTGGCAGAAAATCGTCGCAACGACCACAAAAGGTTTGTTCTAACTCAACTTCTTTCACTGATATCCAGTACTTAAATAGAATCGGATTTCAAGATCTGTATGTTAACTCCTGACACTTGAATATATATACCTTTGCAGTCTATTTGAGCTCAAAAATTCAAAAATGATAGAAACCAAAATTCGGAAAATTTAGCAAATGAGTTGAAGTGTAATTTCATACTGGATTTGTAGATACCAAATGGGTTGGAAAAAGTGTAAAAGGCTCTGTGATGTACTTTGTTGGAGTCCAGACAGTTTTTGAAGTGAGCCTTCTTCATGGAGGTTGAAAAGGTCGGCACGGGAATATATAACTTACAGACAATAATATAGTTTAAACTGTGAGTAGTAGTGAGTTGGGATAAGGGGTCTGCACCCATTGACTTTCTTTAAGCTGCTGTAAAGTTGTCTTGCCCATACCTTACATTAGATTATTCAGAATAAAGGCTATTAAGAATATTTTTCATCATAAACGCTGTGAGCATTTATGGAATAAACGGGATCACATTGCAAATTGGAAATTAAAACAAAACTGTAACTTGTAATAATACCTTTTAATCTTTTGGACTTCAAATATATATCACAGAATGCATACGAGTTTGTGTTTTTTTTTTTTTTTTGGGTAGGGAGTTCCGTTACCTTTTTACTCATGGTTGTTTAATACTCTGTCAATGATGCATCACAGGTTTTTATGGACCAATGGCATGGATACAAACGGCCTCCTAGTGAGCAAGAATACTCTGATGAGGTTGATTATGGCACCAACATAGAACCCTCAGAAGAGGATCTTGCTGACCTGTCACAAGCTTGCAATAAGCTTTGGGAACTTGATTCAAATCGTTCGATTCCTGGCAAGGACTACCAGATTGACTGTGGTGAAGGGAAAAAGGTCTACCAACGTGAAGATGTGGCGCAACAAAGTCTTTTTTACTGGGTGAATGAAGACATATTTAGGAAGCCTACTTATTCTCGTTTCTGTTCTCTTTTAGACAACTACAACCCTAATGTAGGGTGTAAAGAAGTCGTTACCCCTGAAGAGAAGCAAGAGCAAGCTGCATTTATGGAGGAGATCAGTAGAACTGCACCCATTAAATATCTTCACAAGTATCTGGCTTCAAAGGGCATTGCAAATGAAAATTATCAAGATTTTAAGAGAATGATGATAGGTCTTTGGTTTGATCTATATTTCCGAGGTGGTTCATCTAGTTCTTCTGCTTTTGAACATGTTTTTGTTGGGGAAATCAAGCAGCAAGGGGAAAATGAAGTTTCTGGCTTTCATAATTGGCTTCAGGTGAGTATCTTGATGCTTTTTATTTGTACTTCTTACTGATGGTTCTTGCGATCTCTCGAGAAAAAAAAATGATACTATTGAACTATTAGACGTATTTTTTGAGTCAAATCTTATTATTTTCGAAAAATTTAAGCATTCAGGATGTCTGTGTGAATTGAAGTTATCCTTATTATGCGGACCATCCAAATTTTAGGCCAACCACTAGAGTCATATTCCACGATTGCATTGAGTGGATAATTCTAACCTTACCATTTTCAGACTTCATCTCTCCACAAGCTAGCACCTACTATGTGTTTGTGGCAAATCAGTATCTTATGTACCATACACATTTCATATTGCAGTTGATACATTTCATACCTAGATGGTCAAGTGTCTAATTAATAAGGACAGCTTATTACATGTTTCTACCATGACAAGGAATGTACCATAAACATGTCACATTGCAGTTGATACATTTCATACCTAGATGCTCAAGTTTCTTATTACTAAATGCAGCTTGCCGCATGTTTCAACAGTGGGAGGGATAGAGGAATAATTTAACCTGATGTAAACAATCTCTAAGCATTTTCATTTTGTTTAAAATTTGGGACAGTGTGATATAGGTTTCACATGCACCAATTATCTGAACAAGCAATCTAACTGCATCAAAACTTATTATATTCCAACACTCCAAGATTCAAGTATGAAACTTGCTGGATCTTTACATGTACTTTTGAATTGTAAACCTCTATCTATTTTCAAATTCGTGCTTTATGATGGTTTACCTTATTAGTAGAAAATAGCTCATTCTTATCATCAGATATAATGTTATTCAATATTTCTACATTTCATGCAGATTCCAAACACATATTAAACCTCTGAAACTACCTTTCCTTATACGATTCCTTGAAAAATATACATGCAGCTTAGTATCTTGGAGAGCTATCTGCACTATTATGAAAGCTTTGTTGCTTGATGTAGCAGAAACATTGATTTATCTTGCTTATAGAACTTATAGATCATCAACACCATGTATTTTTCCAGCCAACTTCAGTCATCTGTAAGCTCAGTCGGGAAATATATGTATTTTATGAATTCAAAAACAAGAGCATAGAAAAACTGAGACACATAATCCTTATTTCTCTTTACAAACTCTAGAAGCTCTCCTCAAATAGAACTCGAGTGGCTTACAGGCCAAGAAGAGATGGCTTAGACATTAGACCTGAATGAGATCATAGATCCAATAAAGCTGTTTGATTAGTTAGATAAGCACTTAGTAATCATAGTTCTCTTTGTGAATTATATTATATCTATGTATTTCTAGTTTTGTGAAAACTTTTAACTTGTTTGAAATGACAATTTTTTAAAGTGTCCTGCATAGGTTGCCCCTTTTTTACCATCTACTTCCGCTTCTTTGTTTCTTTTTTCATTTGAACTTATTTGAAATGACATTTTTATGGTGTCCTGCATAGGTTGCCCCTTTTACCATCTACTTCTACTTCTTTGTTTCTTGTTTCATTTTTCTCCTTTACGTGGAGCAATAAAATCTTTAGAAACAAAAACGAGTTGGCAACTGAACTTCCATTCTCCTTTTGCAGTTTTACCTAGAAGAAGTGAAAGGAAGGGTCGACTATCAAGGTTATATATTTCCCCGACGACGTGGTCAAACTGTGAGTGATCTAATATTTATTTATCGCTTTCATACCCATATATATATATATATATATATATATATATATATATTACATTATGAAAATCATCTTTTTCTTCTCTGAAGGTTATTTCACCATATTTAGTGATGGAGATGTTATTTTTGGGGTTTTTACTTTGGCAACACTATGAAGAATAATCATTTTCATGCTCTCTCTTTTCATTCCCTTTGATAGATAATAATAGTGTATCAATGCGTTAGGAAATATACAGCTTTAAGGAGTAGAAGTATTATGTACATACAACTGAGAGATCTGTACACTGGAACCAGAGTAGGAGACCACAAAGTCATCTGTCTCCCGGAACTCAAAAGTGGAATTAGTTGCCTGTCCCCACTAATATTCTACTGTGGTTGAAAATGTTGGTGAATTTGCGAGACCATTCTCACCTTTCACCCATTTGTCATTAAAAGAAAGCACAGCATTGTTTATATTATCTATAATTTATGCATCTGTGATTCCATACTGTAGTAATATGCATCAATGCAGAAAACTAGTTTATGCTATTTAAAAAGATTTAATGGAAGCATCACGATGGGAATATCAACTAGCTCAATATTAGATAAATGATTGCTGCTGAATGAAAAATATTAAAATGATAAGTCAGAGGAATGTCCAAGATTCATGAAGTCAGACAAAATACTTGATATGGTTGAGTGCTATGCACAGGATGAGACCTGATATTGTTTACACTTCTTTAAGTTTAATTTTTTAACATGAGAACATTTAATAGAAAATCTCTTAGTGCTTTGTCAAATTTGATTTAACATACCAACTCAGCTCTCACATGGCCAAATTTCAATCAATCAATCTAAATGCCTTTCTCCCAAGTGGCTGTGATTAGCTGCATGAATCTTGCTCCTTCATTCCACGTTACCGATCATGTAGCACAAGCTTACATAATGGAGAGTAATAGGTGAATCCATTAATCTATATAGATACAACTCAAGTAGTCTTCTTAAGGATTAAGTTTGGGAAGACATAAACCAAAGAGCTGAATTTCTGGCATATATCAAAAAGAGCGATTAGACATACAGTTATCTTATGGGTCAAGGATCAAAGGCATGCTCTTGGAGGTCAGGTCATCTTGTTAGTCTGGTTCGATATATGCTTCTTTTTTGAACACCTCATTCAGGTTCCTAGTTCTGCCAATAGCTTAGCTGATAGCTTAGCCATAAGTGAGGCTCCGAGTAATATTATGTTCAGGTGCATTCCTACCGAGACATTGCTTTATTTCATTTTATTTTTTTCTCCCTATCCTGTCTTGGACTGCTCTTTGTATGTCTTGTAATGATTCTTTTGTTTTCTAATAAATTTCGTTTTTCACAAATTACACATACATTTACACACAAAATCTAGACTACTATTAGAGATTGGCAAGAATAAACCCTTGATATGTAGCTTTAAGATCTTAGAGAAGATTGTGTATAACCTTTGAATCCTAGTTTTATAAAGGGAAACAAAGGAACACCTCCCTTAGGGTACTAATCCAAGCGTCCCAAAAGCTTCGAAATGAACCTCGACAACCTAAAGCAGCTTTCCATTTGATAGTCTCTTACTCTACACCAATAGCCTTTTATCAGCTTATTTCTTGAACCTTAAAGATTCCTAACTTAACACCAGTAAATGTTTTTTGATGAATACTTAAACACCAGTAAATTTAAAAAATAATAATAATAATAATAATAATATGACAACAAAAGAAACATATTCATCACTAAACATATATAAATCTCTACCTGCTTTTCCTTAAACTTTTTCATCTTTAATTAATTTGACAACATAATGTGCAAAATAAATTCATCCCTAAACTGCAACTACTAACTTAATACCAGTAAATGAGAAGACTCAAAAACATATAAAAAGTCCAAGAGACATTTTGAAAACTGAACCCATGTGTACTTGTCTTTTTCTTAAAACATACACACCGCTAACTTAACTTGATGACAATGAAAAAAGGACTTTTTAGTTTCTTTTGAGTCCATATGACTCTGAACCAGTGTTATTCAATTTGTGCCATAGCATTTTTGGGAACTTTATTTTTCATCTCCATCCATCTAATCGACAGACTTTGGGTTGCATCAGCTTCCCTGATTGGAAAATAACTCATCCTCAAGTTTGATTTGTGATCTTCCTTGTATGCTTTTAGAATGCTTCCTTAGCATATTTTTTTCAACTCAACCAAAAAAGCTTATTTTCAAATTTTCCATTTCCTCCCGTTCAGCTTAGCAAGTCTGCAAATCTAAATTTCTGCTATAGCTTATATAGTCTCTTATAAGATGCAACTTTTTTTTTCAATAATTTTAAGAGACATGTAATTCTCCTTGATGTTTGTATGAACGTGACAGCTAAGATTATGATTAAATATCCATGTCAAGATATTCATTGTAAATCGGCAGTGACTTCAAATTTTTAAGTTTTTTTATGTAAATAAAAAAGTAACTTTTTTTTGGTCGGTAAAAGTATGGTATATACTAAGTATAAAGAAAAAATTGTACAAGGAGCTACAGAGAAAAGAAATTTACAAACAAAGAGAAAAAGTCAAACATCCCAAAAAAGCCCCCAATTTCTGATAAAGTCTTCAAACTTCATCGCTTTG
>JAUPMG010000020.1:6360694-6370756 GCA_031762675.1 Pachysandra terminalis
TTTATTCATTTGATCTTTTCCCCTTTAGATTGTGTTTCCAATAGCTGTTGATGGATTTTGATTTAGTTCTTTTTTTGTTTGTGTTTCCAAAGCCTAGTGACAAGTTCTGATAGGAGAATGCAAGTATTAGGAAGAGAAGAAGAAGAAGAAGAAGAAGAAGAAGAAGAAGAAGAAGAAGAAGAGGTCGACACAGGTATTAGGAAGAAGAAGAAGAAGAAGAAGAAGAAGACGAAGAAAAATGTAGATATTAAAACAATAATATAAATAAGAAAGGCCCGATAATTTTAACGTTTGGTCATTTGGGGTTAAATCCACGTGGCAGCTATCCAACGGTGTTGTATGGATTGATGCAAGTCTTAAGCTGTAGAGGATACGGGGCCTCCAA
The DNA here is from genome assembly GCA_031762675.1 of Pachysandra terminalis. Lineage (NCBI taxonomy): Eukaryota > Viridiplantae > Streptophyta > Magnoliopsida > Buxales > Buxaceae > Pachysandra > Pachysandra terminalis. Next base: position 6,361,080 of record JAUPMG010000020.1, read on the forward strand.
TGAGTGCTTATACAAAAGTACAAGCAGAGCCAAATAAAGTACCTTCCAAATCTCTTGCACTTCCAAGTTGACAATCTTCAGCCATGTACTGAAGGTTGGACAAAGAAATGACAATCTCTCTCTACAGAGATTGTAAACCTGGCCAAATGAAGGTGGACCGGGATCCTCTGTGGTGGGAACCCCTGTGGTGTAGAGACAACCCTAGGGAGCGAAATGGTATTTTTGCACTCCTGGATACGATCCCGAGGTGCAAAAATACCATTTCACCCCAAGGTTGTCTCTACACCACAAAGGATCCACGCCCAATGAAGGTTTTGTTTGGTAGAAGCGCGCCCAATGAAGGTTGGTAGCAAAAGAAAGAGGTAGCTTTAAAGGAGTCGGGATCCCGGTGGTGTTCCTGTGGTGTAGACAACACTGAGGGGCGAAATGGTATTTTTGCACCCCGGCCCCCCAAACTGGTGACGGAAATACCGTTTCACCTCCCGGTGTTGTCTCTCCACCACAAGAACACCACAGGGGCCCCGAACACAGAGGATCCGGCCCCGCTTTAAAGCATTAGCTTCAGCAACGAGAGCCATATGGGCAAAAAGCAGTGCAAGCTTTCCACGTACTAATGTCATTCACATCCAGCTGGTATGATTGTTTCGGTACTTTACCGTCAATAAATATGACAGACCTAACCCACACAGGTTAGCTCAATTGGTAGGCTTTTCACGGGCTTACCTGATGTATGATCTTTGCGGGTGGGGTCATGTATCCGGAGTTTACCCTGTCGCTACTAAGTGGGGTCAAGGTTCCATGTCACCAAAAAATAAAAAAAATATAAAGTATATATGACAGGCCTAAAATCGAAAGACAGTGGCAAGCCACTCAAAAAGGAGTCCCATCGGCTGGGAAATTACGAATAACCCATCATTTTCTGCTGATCCCCATCCATTCAACAATAATTAGAGAACAAATGGCCATCGCCGATTAAGGTAGAAGCCGATTATAACCTGATTGTCAATTATATTAAAAAATATTATAATTTTTTTATAACAAAATCATTAGAAATGAAAAGGACGAATCACGAGTCATACTACAGCAAATATGGAAGAAAATCAACGGTAGTCTATGGTGTTGTCCACTCTGTGGGGTGGTATGTGATTGCAGGAAAATGCTGCAGGCGATATCCAAACAGCTGATATCTACTAGAGACCACCCTGAAAGACGCATTTATTTCTTGCAAAGGTCGATTTGTTTTCCAGAAATATCATATTTGTCATTATATACAATTTTCTGGAACCAATCTCTAATTGAATCAAAGGGGACCCCTTCTTCGATTCGCCCACCCGAGCTTGAAAACCACAAAGTTGCATTGTAGTCAAAGCATCATGGTGGCAGCATTTCCAAATAAAAAGTCTTAACCTTTTGCAGGGAATTAAAAAACAATTTTCTTTTTTTGATAAATAGATAAACTAGTTTCTACAACTTTTCTTCGAACAAAATGGACCTGCCCATGTGTTATCCCGCACTAATCTGTCACAAAAGTGTCCAAAACTGCGGAAAAATTACAAAATCACCATTACCCGCCATCTCGTTTATCGATATTCAACTTCCGTTTCAACCACCTTAACCCATTTCTTTATCTAACATAAACCAACACTAATTCTCTCTCTCTCTCTCTCTCTCTCTCTCTGAGATCCAGAGTGGCTGACAATGGAAGGACTGATCAAGGGTTTAATCGATGTAGCTCTCGGCCATGGCGACAACGGTGAGGAGCCCGAGTCTCAAGCTCGAGAAGAACAGTCCAGATCCACTTGGGCGCAGGTTAGTATTTTGCATTTGTGGCTTCTATCTTGGCGATGTCGTGAGTGCTAAGAAGTTATACATTGTGCAGGTGGTGTCCGGGGCGCCGGATAACGATGAACAGATTAGTGACTATAATCGCAACCGGAGGAACAGAAGGGTTGGTTTTTGTTTTCTTTTCATCTTGATTTTGACATTTAGATTCAAAAGATTTTCTTATTAGCAAATTGGGACTGTATAGGAAAACAGCGAGGAGCAAAATGAGGAGTCGGTGAGCCCGCAAAGGCATTCAAGGCGACCCCAAAAGGTTTTTTGTTTTTTTTTTTTACGCGTGTTGCTTAATTTTGTGCTTTGAATCGAGTTCATCTCATAGTTCTGTAAGTATATGTTCAATGAGGCCAAGAATGAGTTCAATTGAGTAGCCATTAAATTACATAGGAATGAGTCTCATCTCAAAGTTATGAAAGCATATTTTGAACTATGGAAAAAATGGAGTTTAATTGAGTTCCACATGATCTCAAACCTGAGGAACACATTTTCTAAACCCAGGCAATTTTTTTATTTTTTATTTTTTTTACCACAAACCAAATCGATTTGAAGGGTTTTATTTATGGCAAACCAATAATTGTAATTAATAAAAAAAAACTGAAAAAATAAAAAATTAAAGACATTGGGTTTTGAATATAAGGTAACAGACAATATCAGGATATCTCATGTTCCAACACTAAGCACTAAAGCTAGCTATGCAGTTTACTAGATTGAGATTTTCTTTTAATACGTAGCTGTATGCTCGCAATATAAAATAATCATTACAAAGTAACCTGAGTGATCTGAGTTTTGGTATATCTGTGGACTGCTCTTTAGTTAGGTTACATTCAGTGTGAGAACAAATCGTATAGTAACGGTAGTCTATAGGCCCTATACTATCTATGTTCAGTGATTAAGAGAAAAATTGGAACTGTAACCACACAAGAAGATATTTCTTCATTAAGAATAGAATTTTCTGTAGTTATACCTGAATACATAGCACAATCAGTTCTCCACATATAAGCTTTTAGTAAGACCAATATCATTTCTTCGTCATTATAGTCTGATCATCATCAGACAAGGGGGGAGAAAGGTAGGGAAAGAGTGAGAAAGAGAGAAAACAATCTCCTCTGTCGTACGCCTATTTATCTATAGATGATGTGTTAACCAAGGTCTCATGCAGGCAAAGAACGATGCGGGTGGTCAATCAGACTATAACCGGAATCATTGGAACAGGAAGGTTGATTTTGTTATTAGTGCCTTAATGATAATATGATGAGAGCCATTATGAAAATGTTAACTGTTTTAATGCATCCTTATAGGAAGATGGAGAGAAAAATGATGGAGGTTGGGAGAATGTTGGCAGAAAGTCATCGCAACGACCACAGAAGGTTTGTTCTAATTCAAACTCCTTACACTGATATCCAGTACTTAAAATAGAATTGAATTTCAATATCTGTATGTTAACTCCTCACACTTGATATATACCTTTGAAGGCTATTTGCGCTCAAAAATGATACAAACCAAATTTCAGAAAATTTAGCAAATGAGTTGAACTGTAATTTCATAATGGATTTGTATATACCAAATGGGTTGGAAAAGTTGTACAAGGATCTGTGACATACTTTGTTGAAGTCCAGTTAGTTTTTGAAGTGAGCCTTCGTCGTGGTAGGTTGAAAAGGTCGGCACATGAATATCTTAACTTACAGACAATAATATAGTATCATAAACTCTGTGAGCGTTTATGGATAAGTGGGATCACTTTGCATATTGGAAATTAAATCCAAATTGTGACTTGTGATAATACCTTTTAATCTTCCGGACTTCAAATATCACTTTGCAAATTGCATAGGCATGGGTGTTTTTTTTTCTTGTGTGTGTGTGTGGGTGGGTGGGGTGGGGTGGGGGGGGGTGGGGTGGGGTGGGGGGTTGTTCCGTTACTTTTTTACTCATGGTTGTGTAATACTCTGTCATTGATGCATCACAGGTGTTTATGGACCATTGGCATGGATACAAACGGCCTCTTAGTGAGCAAGAATACTCTGATGAGGTTGATTATGGCACCGACATAGAACCCTCACAAGAGGATCTTGCTGACTTGTCACAAGCTTGTAACAAGCTTTGGGGGAACTTGATTCAAATCGTTCGGTACCTGGCAAGGACTACCAGATTGACTGTGGTGAAGGGAAAAAGGTCTACCAGCGTGAAGATGTGGCACAACAAAGTCTATTTTACTGGGTGAATGAAAACATATTTAGGAAACCTACTTATTCTCGTTTCTGTTCTCTTTTAGGGTGTAAAGAAGTCGTTACCCCTGAAGAGAAGCTAGAGCAAGCTGCATTCATGGAGGAGATCAGTAGAACTGCACCCATTAAATATCTTCACAAGTATCTGGCTTCAAAGGGCATTGCAAATGAAACTTATCAAGATTTTAAGAGAATGATGATAGGTCTTTGGTTTGATCTATATTTCCGAGGTGGTTCATCTAGTTCTTCTGCTTTTGAACATGTTTTTGTTGGGGAAATCAAGCAGCAAGGGGAAAATGAAGTTTCTGGCTTCCATAATTGGGTTCAGGTGAGTATCTTGATTCTTTTTATTTGTACTTCTTACTGATGGTTCGTGCAATCTCTCAAGAAAACAAAGATGATACTATTGAACTATTAGACGTATTTTTTGAGTCAAATCCTATTATTTTCAATTTTTTTAAGCATTCAGGATGTCTGTGCACATTGAAGTTATCCTTATTGTTGAGTGTCTCACATCGTTCAGCAATAGCTGAGATATTGCTGAACGATGTGGTGTTCATTGATCCTGGGCAATCCTCTCCTCAGGAGTTAACTTTTGAGGATGAGTTAGGCCCATTTGGTCTTCAATATGGTATCAGAGCCTCGTACGTCACCCATTTCAATTCTCCACGGGTTGGACTCATTCCGGCCCACCTGTGCGGGGGCGTGTTGAGTGTCCCACATCGTTCAGCAATAGCTGAGAAGTGGTGTTCATTGATCTTGGGCAATCCTCTCCTCATGAGTTAACTTTTGAGGATGAGTTAGGCCCATTCGGTCTTCAATACTTATTATGCAGACCATCCAAATTTTAGGCCAAACACTAGAGTCATAGCCCACAATTACATTGAGTGGATAATTATAACCTTACCATTTTCAGACTTCATGTCTCCACAAGCTAGCACCTACTATTTGTTTTTGTTGTTCCATGCAAGTTTTGTCCTCAACAGATGGTTAGGGCATTACAACTCTATGCAATGTTTAAGTTCTAGATCATCAGAAATGGTCTAAGAATTAGAGAGTTCGCATTGTGACAAATCAGTATCTTATGTACCATACACATTTCATATTGCAGTTGATACATTTCATACCTAGATGGTCAAGTTTCTAATTAATAAGTGCAGCTTATTACATGTTTCTACCATGGCAAGGAATGTATCGTACGCATTTCACATTGCAGTTGATACATTTCATACCTAGATGCTCAAGTTTCTTATTACTAAATGCAGTCTAACAGTAATAATTTAACCTGATGTAAACAAGTTCTAAGCATTGTCATTTTCTTTAAATTTGGGACGATGTGATATAGGTTGCACATGCACCAATTATCTGAACAAGCAATCTAACAGTGTCAAAACTTATTATATTCCAACAATTTAAGATTCAAGTATGAAACTTACTGGATCTTTGCATGTACTTTTGAATTGTAGACTTATATCTATTTTCAGATTCGTGCTTTATGATGGTTTTCCTTATTAGTAGAAAATAGCTCATTCTTATCATCAGATATAATGTTATTCAATATTTCTACATTTCATGCACATTCCAGACACATTCTGAAACTACCTTTCCTTATTTGATTCCTTGAAAAAATATAGATGCGGCTTAGTATCTTGGGAGAGCAGATCAGCATTATTATGAAAGCTTTGTTGCATGATGTAGCAGAAACATTGATTTCTCTTGTTTATTGAACTTATAGATCATCAGCACCATGTATTTCTCCAGCCAACTTCAGTCATCTACCTGTAAGCTCAGTTAGGAAATATATGTATTTTATCAAGTCAAAAACAAGAACATAGAAAAACTGAGACACATAATCCTTATTTCTCTTTACAAACTCTAGTAGCTCTCCACAAATAGAACTCGAGTGGCTAACAGGAAAGGAAGAGATGTCTTAGATCTTAGACCTGAATGAGATCATAGATCCCATAAAGCTCTTTGATTAGTTAGATAAGCGCTTAGTAATCATAGTTCTCTTTGTGAATTATATTATATCTATGTATTTCTAGTTTTATGAAAACTTTAACTTGTTTGAAATGACAATTTTTAAATTGTCCTGCATAGGTTGCCCCTTTTATCATCTACTGTTTCTTTGCGTCTTTTTTCATTTTTCTCTTTTACATGGAGCAATAAAATCTTTAGAAACAAAAACGAGTTGGTAGCTGAACCTTCATTGTCCTTTTGCAGTTTTACCTAGAAGAGGTGAAAGGAAGGGTTGACTAAGGTTATATATTTCCCCGACGACGTGGTCAGACTGAGTAATCTAATGTTTATTTATCTCTTTCATACCCTTATATACATGTATACATACATACATACATACATATATATATATATATAGTGATGGAGAAGTTATTTTGGAGTTTTTACTTTGGTTGCAGTATGAAGAATAATCATTTTCATGCTCTCTCTTTTCATTCCCTTTGATAGGTAATAATATTGTATTAGTTTGTGTGTGTAGAAAACATACAGCTTTAAGGAATAAAAGTATGGACATATAACTGATAAGAGTGACAGGCCATAAAGTCATACGTCTTCCGGAACTCAAAAGTGGAATTAGTTGCCTGTCCCCACTAATTCCCTACTGTGGTTGCCTTAACTTTTAATATTTCACGATAGATTCCTACACCTTGATGATACCTTCACATCTATCACACCTTCAAGAAACTTGTATAGCATTCAAATATAAGATCTGGGTAGTTCAAGCCTTATCCAGCTGTCAAATGACTCAAATCTCATATCTAGTATGATCAATGTTCCTTTGCAACCACTCTGATGTACTGGGAAATTGACCCCTGGTATATAATTTAAAGATGATGGGAATAGTGCTCATCAATCCTACTTTTAAGCCACTCCAATATAGCGGGAAAATCAACCCCTGCTATATAACAGGAAGATCGTGAGGATTTGTACTGAGCAATTCTACCCATACTATTTTGATGTCAAGGGAAAACAAACACCTACTATATAGCTGAAAGATGGTGAGATGAGTACTCTGAGAACCATCCAACCTTTTAGTTTTCTTGTAGGGAAACCAAAGAAAAACGATCTGCAGGGTGCTAAACCGAGGAACCTAAGAATTTTTCAAGGATCTAAAAGGCTTCAAGATCGATCTTCATTCAATAGCTAGTATATAATACACTTTTAGGATTTATAGGCTTTTTCCATTAATTATATGTCTAACCTGTTATAGCCATATATTGGAAGACCCGAGAACAGAAAAACTTCCAAAAGATACTTTCCAATTCTGCCTGGCTTTTCCTAATAAACTTAACTCTCAGATGACTTGATAATACTTTTAAATATACTACTCTAATATTCTAATATTTATCTTCTAAGTATTTTTCACCCTTTTCTTTTAAGTACATGCGATGCTGGATCATCACAATTCTCTTGCTTCAACCTCTTCTATTGACATTTTTGCATTACAGCATTACTCCCTAAGGGTGTGTTTGGTTAGTTGGAAAAGGATAGAAAGGAAAGTAAAAGAGCCTTTACTTTCTTCTCCATCATTTCCCATTTATTTTTTGAGGGACTTTTCACTAAAAATAGAACATTTTTAGAAAAATATTTTCCAATGAGCCCACACTTTCTAATGAACCAAACGCAATATTTAGTTGGAAAGTTGATTTTTCTTTCCTACAGATTTTAGCTAGATTATCTGATGGCATTTCCATGTCAAATACCAAGAAAGCTGGAGCTGATTGAGGCAAACTGATGTGTCATTTTAGTTATTGTTAAAATTGTGAACTTGTAGTCTATAAGCATTTCATTGATGTGTGCCATGAGGCATTTATAGTAAAAACTACGAGGTTAACAATAATAGGTTATAGAATTAACCTAATACATAGGTAAATAAAAAGAAATTTAGTTTGATCAGCTTTCCACCCAAGCTATAGCACAAGACATCTTATGCTAACTTCACCAAAATTTGAAAAATTGTTCTTCAGCAGGAACTTTGACTAACAATTGAGCTTGTTTGCTATCAGGTTACTTTTCTTCCTCTTTATCCCCAAAAAAAAAAAAAGGGTTACTTTTCTTCCTTATTGACTTTTGGTAGGAACCATTTTTAATTATTGCAGTAGAAACTTTTAAAAGAAATTCCAAACCAGATATGAATAACACTAGCTGTTATGCATTATTTTCATTGATATGGAACTTGTATTGTAACAAGTTAGTTTATCAGAAATGAGTGATCATTCTGCTGGCTCATTCTTTTGCCCAAAACATCACCCAGGTGGAAGCCCATACCCATCAACTATCTTTCTTTTTTTTTTTTTTGTGTGACGTGGAACCCCCCGACCCCACATAGTAGGGACAGAGTAAACCCTGGATACATGACCCTACCCACAAGGACCATATATCAGATAAACCTGGGGATTCGATCCTGGGACCTCCAGTTCCTGAGTTGGAGAGCCTGCCAGTTGTCTTACATGAGAAGCTTACCAAGATGATATCTATACGCGCTCTTCTCCTTATATCAGGCTAGCATAATTTTCGATTTGACCATTACATTTACTTTATCGTACACTTGCTATACAGTTTAATCAATTATGCCTCTTTACTTATTGCATGTTAAGCTTTCTCTGAGTGTTTCAAATGGTATTAGAAGTGCAACCACCAAAGTTGTAATTCTCCCTTTGTGGCACTTGCAGCCAGACGCTGAAACCGAGCTGCTTACAGTTCAGTTCGAATGGAACGGTATTCTCAAGAATGTCTCGAGCATTTTGGTTGGAGTGAGCCCGGAGTTTGAAATCGCCCTGTATACACTGTGCTTCTTTATGGGTGGAAAGGACAATTACGTTCAGCTGGGTCCATACCCTGTTAATATCAAGTGTTATCGTCACGGAAATGACAAAATCGGTTCTGTATTTCCAATAGCCGAATGTTAAAGACTTTTTTGTTACCTGAGATCACATTACTAAAACCTGTAGAATGAAGAGAATTACTATAGAAGAGAACTTGGTAATTCTCAGGATGTAATCACTATGCTTTGTTCTAATTAACCCTTGATAAACTTGTCATGAAATGCTGCTAATAATTCTGGTGGGTTTGCACTTTTGTCTCAAGCCTGCTTTGGTGACCGAGATTGTCGTCAATCGATACTGTGTCTTCTTGTTAATCCCATTGAGAAGAAAACGCGTAGATTTATCTCCTCAAAAAGATGGGTCGGTGGATGGAAGCTGTTTTGGTCTTGTTGTGGGAACCCAACACATTATAGTTCTCCTTATCCCTGAAAAATGCTTCCTTACCAAGAAAGCAAAGCTTAAAAAATAAAAAGATAGAAAAGCAAAAGAAAGGGCTATAAATGTAAAAAGAGAAAAGTATTCCTCATGAAGCATACATACATACATATATATCTACACACACAAGTTCTAATAAACCAAAAAAGGGATAAAAGGGATTGACAAAGAAGTTCCAAAATCTACACACAATATTGTAAAGAGAAACTCCATTGCTAGCTTGTGTGATGGCATCTCTTAATTAAAATATTAACTTTGGATGGGATAACCGGATCACATTAATTGACTGAACTACGATTTGTGGTGTGTGTGTGTGTTGGGGGGGGGGGGGGGGTTG
>JAUPMG010000020.1:6374457-6394371 GCA_031762675.1 Pachysandra terminalis
AGAGAGAACTCTTAATCAAAACCAACCTCCCACCTTTGGATAGATACCTGGTCTTCCAAGCTGCCAATTTCTTCTCCGTTCTCTCCACCACTTTATTCCACACCCCAATCGATTTGAATGTGGACCCCAACGGAAAACCCAGATAGCTAGAAGGAAGAGAGCCAACTTTGCATCCCAACCAACGGGCTAAGCGCGTTATGTTCTCCACCTCCCCAACCCCAATCAGTTCTGACTTAACCAAATTAATCCTCAAACCTGAGACCGCTTCAAAACACAGAAATATACACCTCATCGCCCTCATGTCTGAAAAACTGGCCCTACAGAGAACCAGAGTATTGTCGGCAAACTGAAGGTGGGAGACACTCCGAGCCGAATCCGATACCCGAACCCCTCCTTAGAGGCCTAACTCTTCAGTCCAAACAAACATTCTCCCCAAGCTCTCCACCACTAAATTTTGATATTTCACGATAGATTTCTACACCTTGTTGATACTTTCTCGTCTACCACACCTTCAAGCAACTTGTGTCGCATTCAAATATAACATCTGGGTAGCTCAAGCCTTGTCCAACTTTCAAATCTCATATTTAGCATGATCAATGCTCCTTTGCAACCACTCTTGATGTACTGGGAAATCAACCTCTAGTATATAATTTAAAGATGATGGGAATAGTACTCATCAATCCTACTTTTAGACCACTCCAATATAGCAGGAGAATCAGCCCCTGCTATATAACAGGAAGGTGGTGAGGATGTGTACTGAGCGATTCTGCTCATACCACTTTGATGCCGAGGGAAAATAAAAACCTACTATAATAGCTGAAAGATGGTGAGATGAGTACTTTGAGAACCATCAAAGCTTTGTTTTCTTGGTGGAAAACCAAGGAAAAATCAAACCTTTATTATTCATCAAAAAAAAAAAAAAAACCAAGGAAAAACCATCTGCAAGGTGCTAAACTAAGCAACCTAAGAATTTTTGAAGGATCTAAAAGGCTTCAAGATTGATCTTCATTCAATAATTAGTATATACTACACTTTTAGGATTTATAGGCCTTCTCCATTAATTGTATACCTAACCTGTTGGCCATATATTGGAATACCCAAAAACAGAAAAACTTCCAAAAGACCTGAAAGCACTTTCCAATTCAACCCGACTTTCCCTAGTAAACTTAACTCCCGGATGAATTGATAATATTTTTAAATATAACACTAGTTATATTCTAATATTTATCTACCAAGTATTTTTCTCCCTTTTCTTTTAAGTACAAGAAAACAAGACTTCTTATGCTAACTTCACCAAAATTCTCAAAATTGTTCTTGAGCAAGAACTTTGACTTACAATTGAGCTGTTTGAGATTGCTTGCTATCAGGTTACTTTTCTTCCTTGGCTTTTGGTAGGAACCATTTTTAATTATTGGAGTAGAAAATTGTAAAAGAAATTCCGAACCAGATATGAATAACACTTGGCTTTTATGCATTATTTTCACTGATATGGAACTTCTATTGTAACAATTTAGTTTATCCGATAAGAGTTTGGATCATTCAGTTGGCTCATTCTTTTACCCAAAACATCACCCAGGTAGAAGCCCATACCCATCAAGTTTGTCAAATTCCCTATCTTTCTTTTTTGTGACGTGAAACCCCGGCCTCGGATACATGATCCCACCCACAAGAACCATATATCAGGTAAGCCCAGGGACTCGAACCTGAGACCTCCAGTTCCCGAGCTGAAGAGCCTGCCACTTGTCTTACATGAGAAGTTTACCAAGATGATATCTACATGCGCATTTCTCTTTCAGGCTGGCATAATTTTCAATTTGATCAGTACATTTGCTTTATCATACTCTTGCTATACAGTTTATTCAATTATGCATCTTTACTCATTGCATGTTAAGCTTTCTATGAGTGTTTCAAATAGTATTAGAAGTGCATGCAACCACCAAAGTTGTTATTCTCTCTTTGTGGCACTTGCAGCCAGACTCTGAAACCCAGCTGCTCACAGTTCAGTTCGAATGGAATGGTATTCTCAAGAATGTCTCAAGCATTTTGGTTGGAGTGAGCCCGGAATTTGAAATCGCGCTGTATACGCTGTGCTTCTTTATGGGTGGAGAGGACAATTACATTCAGCTGGGTCCATACCCTGTTAATATCAAGTGTTATCGTCATGGAAATGACAAAATTGGTTCTGCGTTTCCAATAGCCGAATGTTAAAGACTACTTCCGGAAAGATCTGACATTAAACCTAAGATCACATTACTAAATCCTGTAGAATGGAGAGAATCACTAACACAATGGAACTTGGTAATTCTCAGGATGTAATAACTATGCTTTGTTCTAATGAAACCTTTATAAACTTGTCATGAAATGCTGCTGATAATTCTGGTCGGTATGCAGTTTTGTCGTCAATCGATACTGTCTTCTTGTTAATCCTGTTGAGAAAAAAACGCGTAGATTTATCTCCTCAAAAAAGATAGGTCGGTGGATGGAAGCCGTTTCTGTCTTGTTGTGGGAACCCAACACATTATAATTCTATTATTCCTCTCCTCCTTTATCCCTGAAAAATGCTTCCTTACCAAGAAAGCAAAGCTTAAAAAAAGTTGAAATAAAAAGATAGAAAAGCAAAAGAATATTCCTCATGAAACACACACACACACACACACATATATATATACACACACACACAAGTTCTAATAAAACAAAAAAGGGATAAAAGGGATTGACAAAGAAGTTCCAAAGTATCTACACACAATATTGTAAAGAGAAATTCCATTGCCAGTTTGTGTGATGGCATCTCTTAATTAAAATATTAACTTTGGATGGGATAACTGGAACACAATAAGGAGGTGATGGTCAATATAGGAATATATATTATTATACTCTGCAGCTTGAGAAATTGGAACCTTCTTCTATATATAAGGGCGTGTGTGCGTGTATACATATATATAAGAAATTGAAGAATTCAAGGTAGAGAGAGAAAAAAAAAAAGGATTTGTGTATGATAATTGACTTAAGTGGTCATTACCGACGATTAGTGCATGCTACATGAGCCTTCTCACCACTAAAGACTTGCACCTACTTAACCAACTCAATGATATTCTTGATCTTCTTCACATTCATGATCTCTATCCAGTCCAGGAATGGAAAAAAGGAAGCATTTTTTATTGAGATGCTAAACACTTCCACCATTGTAAATTAGTTTAATTTCTAAGAAGTTACATAATCGTGAATTTTAACACCAATTATGTAGGTTAGCATAACCTAGCATATAGTATTACAAATTTTCAAATGACATGGTAATAGCAATTATAGAATGAATCCTGCAAAGTTAAATAGGTCCATTAAGTAAGTGAGAGATGGCATCTCTTCTTAATTCATCTTAGCATCTCAGATGGGATACTTTTGGGATATTCCTTTGTCCCTTGACCCCAATATCGATCTTTTGTGTATCAATTGGAGTTCACTAAACGTCAAATGGATCCCATCTGGTTGTTAATAAACTACTGATTTGTAGTTCAACGGTACAGAATTGTCACCGACCTTGAGATTCCTGAGTTCCCTCAATCATCGGCGTTTTTCTTGCTTGAGCAAATCATATAACCAACTGAAGTCAAAGGAGCGATAAAAGTAAGAAATAGGCCTGATAATGATATAAGATGCTTCATAAGAAATTCTTACATCAACCAACAATATCAGTACCTTGGGACATACCTGAATATGAGAACACCTCATAGCAACCCAAGCCATACTTTTGAAAAGATTTCGGAAGTTCAAGATATTTTTTCAAAAGGGATGTCACTTGATTCAATCTTGCACTCTTAAGGTTAGGATATTATTGAGCTTGTTTTGAACAGCGCACGCGTTTCACAAATGCAGGATAGCCTTGAACAATGGCATCCACCAATTCCTCCTTTTGAACAGACAAGATGAAGGATAAGACATGTTTGGATGGGCATAGTACTGAATGGTGGGAATTAAAATAAACAGTAAAACAGTGATGGAGATGGAAAACAAGTTTGGTATCAATTCAAATGCCATTAGATAGGCATTACCCAAATACATGGGATCATAAAATGCAGCTAGCATGCATCCAAACAGCATTTTAGAAATGATTCATGTTTGGGTTTGTATCCAAGGAGGGGAGATAAGTGATATGTCAAGAAAGGATCAGTGAGATATTATTGTGTGAAGTTTAGAGTGAATACGTTTCAGTTATGGAGAACCACAAGCAAGAAAATCTGGGGAACTTTTTGGAAATGTTGTGGGGACCTTTGGCTTAAGTTACTATCAAGCCAGCATTACAAATATGAAAAAGTAAACATCTAGGTATGTATCTGCATTTGTCCATTCAAAAACCAATTTCAGAAATCAAATCTCTACCTTTGATGGAAAGAAAGATTTGAAGATCACCTAATTTTCATCATGACAATGATGAAATCAGACTCTTCCCAGTGTCTAGTGTCTTCCACAAATTCTATTGGTAGATATAAGATCACATAACCAACATCTAAACTCAAGGAAACATCAGTACATTCAGACAAAACTATTGACATTGATTGCTGAAGGATGACTTGGCATAATCTTTATAAACTGATAAATGAGAACTGACCTTTGATTAAAAGTAATCCATGCCATTGACGTATGTATAATACTTTTGAAAGTCGATATTTGCATTCCTGTAATGTCAGAAAATGATATGCTCAACAGCTTAATAGAAGGTAATTACGATTAGAATTAGAGATTGATTCTGACTGTTAACTGAGAAAGAGTCAAGTGGATATATTTAGAACACAATTATATTGTTCAAATACAAACTTGATATCAAGTACACAAACTGTAGCTTTCATTGTATTCAAATATATTTGAACTTCAATAAGACTTCTCAAAATTCATGAGCATCAAAAACCACAATTCAGTACTTAAACTTACATTCAACTAAAAATATATTCAACATTCATAGCAAATTGCAAGTTGCTGGGTAAGAAATGACTCACTGAATTGCACTAACAGTAAAAAAATTTCTTCTTTCTTTTTTAAACATAGATATACCTGGACGAAGTTGGTCAAATATATACGAAATCTGACCGAAGATATAGTCTTTGACAAATTGGGATGGCGGAACGGGATTTTTGTTGCCGACTCCAACTAGTTGCTATGGAAATTTTTGTTGTTGCTTTAACGAAATATAATTGCTACATCCATAGATGACCTAGTCTTTCATAAGAAAATCTAGCATGATGTCTTAGAAGCTAGCAAATTAGGCTTCAAAGAAATATACCATGTGAACAGGAAAACTATAGACAGATTTACATTTGACCGCATACAACCCATGATCCCAATGGCTGAGCTTGCTTGGCATAAGTTAAATTTTCGACTTAACGAACGAATGGATTGGCAGCATAAGTGCCAGAGGCTTCTCCCCAGCATATGCATGTTAGCAAAAACCATATATAAATCAGTGAAGCAGCAAGTATGTGGACATAAAGACCAAGCAAAATGAAAGAAGTTATAAGCACAAGCTTTCTCCCTCATGCAAAAAAAAAAAAAAAAAAAATCCTTATTATTCTTATACTAAATTCAACCAAAAAAAACGAAAAATAAAAACGTTAATTAGCCAAGCTTTTTTCCTCCACGAGAAAAGAACTAAGAGAATGTAGACCAAAGAAAACTTGGCCTATGGGGTTTGATTGCTAGCTTGTTTGTAGCCAAAACACAACCACCCAATTGGTAAAAATGGATACTGTTGAGACTTTGACAGAAACTTTACAATTTGAATGTCTACATCCATACACGATTCAAATACAGGTGTACTGTATCTATCTGCTTAATTACAAGTTGATATTACCTTTAACAGAAGGGGGCTTCTGTCAAGAATCTCTTTGTTTTCTGTCTACCTAGAATGCCCCTCTAAAACAGACAGGTGCAACTAACGAAACAATGGGGATCAAAAACCAAAAGAGCTGTATCACAACAAAATATCTGAAATGAGATCTTTTTCGAGAAAATAGCTCCAAAAATAAGAAGTTTATCTTAGTATTATACTCACTTACGTGAATTAGATATATTTTCCTGTCAATCTCATAACTTACAGGCTTAACGGAAAAATTGTCATTTAACACAGTTTGCAGATCAAGAGAACTGTTCCAAGACGAATTCTAGATAACCAAAGGACTGTTTTACTCAAACAAACATCCCCAGAAAGGACCATATTAGTCATTTTCAAATGTGGAATGTAGCCATTAAAAGGCTAAAGAACACTCCCTTTTTTCCTTTTTTTTTCCAGTATGAAAAATATAGCAGCATATAAGAAAATGACAAGGAAGAGGTGAGCTGACTAGTTTTGATTTTTTGCACTTTTTCCTTTTTAACCTGAGCCCACCAATATTGTTTCCGTTGACAGGCCAAGTGAGAATTCTCTTTTATAAATAAACCCTCACTTCCTTCATACATTCTCATTAACTCTTCTTCTTTCTACCAAAAAATGGCCTTGACACTGCATTCTTCGACTTCTTTTATCAATTTAAAAGAAACCAAGAATCGCAAAATATCCGAAGATTACTTCAGTTCAGTTTGCTATGCCCCAATCAAGCCATCACGCCATCTCCGAGTGATAAATTCAAGTCATAACTCGCAGCTCTTGCATGAGAAAACTTTGGTTTCTGATGTTAGGAGAGATGAGAAGGAGAGGCTTCATAGGCTGTCCGGGGTTCAGAACGCTAGTTCTAGTGTCCCAGTGTTTGTCATGTTGCCACTTGACACAGTGTCTTTGGGAGGAAACTTGAATAAGCCACGAGCAATGAACGCTAGCCTGATGGCCTTGAAGTGTGCAAGAGTGGAAGGGGTGATGGTGGATGCTTGGTGGGGGCTGGTGGAGAAAGATGGACCTTTGAAGTATAACTGGGAGGGGTATGCTGAACTTGTAAAGATGGTACAGAAGCATGGCTTGAAGCTCCAGGTTGTTATGTCTTTTCATCAATGTGGAGGGAATGTTGGAGACTCTTGCAGGTATATAAGAAGTTAATTATATTTTTAACATTTGATTGCCAATCTAATTTTTCATGATTCTGTTACCCACATCATACTCTTTGTCTGTGTTATAGGCTGTTTGGATTCTAATGCACCCATGATTTACGAATATCTATTTTTTAAATTTTCTCATTAATTATTGCTATATAGTTTTCCAATATATATATATATATATATATATACACACACACATAAATATAGGTTGGAGTGGTTGCTTTGTTTGGTGAGTATTATATTATCTTCTGGTACAATCCTATCATTCTTAAATTCAACAAGCACTCTATAAATCCTGATTAAACAAAGGTTAAAAGTAAATTAGAAAAGAAAGAAAGAACGAAAAATGAAGAAGTTATGTTGTTTCAAGTATTATTTGGTTAAAGATGATTTAGCTCATGTCCCACCCATCCAAAAGAATTATGATATAGTTTATGATTTTCAAATATATACTTCTTCATAGTTTGTCACTGAAATTATCTGTTTTATGTTACTTGGCAAGACCAACACTATAATTCACTGTTCAATATTATTCTTAGCTTTGAAGTGATTGGATATGTTTCTGACCCTTTTTTCTTGAACACAGCATTCCTCTACCTCCATGGGTGCTTGAAGAGATAAGCAAGAACCCTGATCTTGTTTACACCGACAGATCTGGTCGGAGGAACCCTGAATATATTTCCTTGGGTTGTGATTCACTGCCTGTGCTCAAAGGGAGAACACCCATCCAAGTTTACTCTGATTACATGAGTAGTTTTCGGGAAAGGTTTAGAGATTAATTAGGAGGAGCTATTGTGGTAAGAATTCATTAATCATATCCCATCGCTTTAATTTTACTCTATGGGTGACAACAGCCTCATGGAGATTATTTAGATTTAATCTCCACGAGGAGATTAAATCTAAATAAGTATCTTTAAGCTCAATAAACTAGATTTCCAACCTTATGTGCAGGAGATTCAAGTGGGCATGGGCCCTTGTGGGGAGCTGAGGTATCCATCTTATCCAGAAAGCAATGGCACCTGGAAGTTTCCGGGAATTGGTGAATTCCAGTACTATGACAAGGTAAAACGCCGAGAAGATGTTCAATTCTTCAGTTATCAATTGAACAATTGGATTGTACTAATAGACAGATAGTTAGGCAACATGAAAGGTCTAGGT
Source organism: Pachysandra terminalis (assembly GCA_031762675.1). Taxonomy (NCBI): domain Eukaryota; kingdom Viridiplantae; phylum Streptophyta; class Magnoliopsida; order Buxales; family Buxaceae; genus Pachysandra; species Pachysandra terminalis. The sequence goes on from JAUPMG010000020.1 coordinate 6,382,630, forward strand.
GCAGCATTCGTATTGAAATAATTTTGTTCTTTTATCGTTTTCTTTCTTAACAAGTTCCTTCTGTCAACAACAGTATATGAGAGCTTCACTGGAAGCATCGGCAGAGGCAATCGGAAAGAAAGACTGGGGTAGAGGTGGACCCCATGATTCAGGTCAGTACAATCAGTTCCCTGAGAACACCGGGTTCTTCCGTAGGGATGGGACATGGAACACCAAGTATGGCCACATCTTCTCAGAATGGTACTCAGGAAAGCTACTAGAACATGGGGACAGCATTCTAGCTGCAGGTGAGAGGATATTCCGAGATACCGGAGTCAAACTATCCGGAAAAATCGCTGGTATCCACTGACATTACGAGAGTAGGTCCCATGCAGCTGAGTTAACAGCAGGATATTATAACACTAGACATCGAGATGGCTACATACCCATAGCAAAGATGTTGGGCAAGCGAAGTGTTGTATTGAACTTCACATGCATGGAAATGAAGGACAGAGAACAACCAGAGAGTGCAAACTGCTCGCCTGAAGGATTAGTTCGGCAAGTAAAGATGGCAACTAAGACTACAGGGACAGAACTTGCTGGAGAGAATGCCTTGGAGAGGTACGACGAGAGTGCATACTCACAAATCCTGGCAACAAGTAGATCAGATTCGGGCAACGGGTTGACCGCATTTACTTATTTAAGACTGAACAAGAGGTTGTTTGAAGAAGAGAAATGGCGGCATTTGGTGGCATTTGTGATGAACATGTCAGAAGGAGGCCGGAAAATCAGACTCTCTGAGGATGACACTGAGCGGACAAACCTTTATGTTGGTTTTATCAGCGATCGCAGTGCAAAGACTAAGGAAGCTGCACTTGTCTAAAGAATGATCTATCCCAATGCCTAATTTTGGCATGTATTTTAGGAGGGAGGAAAGAAAAGTGAGAATAAAAAATTGTGAAGAATAAGGATGCTGCATTTGAGTCTTGTCTCAAGAATGATTTTAGTTCATGTATTAACTATGCCAAGTTTTTAAGGGTGTATTTAGGAGGGAAGAAAGAAAAGAGAATGCATACATGTATAAATACATACATATATATAATTTCGTTTATAGTTTGCAGAACTTAAAACATAAATCCAAACAGGGAATCAGCAATGCACCTACAGAGAAACTCTTTATTTTGTATTGCTTTTAATTTCCTATTTTTGTGGGAAAAAAAAATTAAGACAAGTAACTCCATGAAAAACTATATTTCTGGGAATGCTCAAGAGAAGCCAGTAGCCCAGTAGTATATTCAAAACATTGCATGTATGGGTAAGTGACTAAGTAAGAAACTGAGTAATCAGGATTTTCTGCAGTAGAATAGGGAAATTGTTCAGACACCTACAAAAGATAAAACAAAGAACAACACCCAAAGCACCAACAAGGCAGATTTCTTTACATATCCTATTTCAAGATCAAAGAACAAATAAAATAAATTTACAGTTCCACCATCTAGAGAAGCACCCATATTGAAGCTGTGTACGAAGATAGTACTTACTTCACAAGGTCAGGCATTATTCATTGTATTTTATTTCGTAATCTTACACTGGTGTGGGCAGTGGAAACAGGCACAAAAATTCCAAGACCAACAAATAAGCGATGGTGAATATATCAAGTACTATTATCAGATCAAAATCTAAAAACACTAGTGAACTACGCCGTCCCACATACCTGGTTCTATTGTGCCTAATGTAAATTGTCATACTCTCAGAGCAACTAATCAAGATCATGACTTACAGAACTCAAATCCAGTGACTCATTATTTACGGCACTGTGATTCCTCTAAAAATATACAATCCCATGTCATATCTGACTGAGTTGGTCCAAAATATCCACTACTATAATATAGTTACAACTACTGTAAACATGAAGAAAACAACAATAACAAATACCCCCTTTGAAGAACAGGATGTATAAATCCTTAATGATTTATGTGAGTCTTTGCACCCTTAAGTTTTGGGAGCCTATACCCAATGCGTGTTTTGCACCGAAACAACATCAAAGTAACGATTCCGAACATGTAAACAATTTGAGGTGACTAAGTGAGTGACCAATGAAAAGTCATCCCCCATGCGATTCTTCTTCCTTCTTCTTCTTCATTTTTTTTGGGTCTAACTGCAATGTTATATTGTGTTACTTTGTAACAGTAGGGCAGAACCTAAGGGTTGTTCGCCCAATTACATCTGCAAAGAGTTCCTCCTTAACAAATTAAATCCTTCTAAACAGCTTATATCGTACTTAACAGCACATAAACTGCTCACGAAATCCTTCTAAATAATTACATCAATCAAAAATGGCTCTATTCAGCAAACAACTTCAACCTGCACAGATCTTCAATTAAGATTCTTATTTCTATTGCCACAATTTGATGCCTCGCAAGTTTTGTTAGAATTATCCAACAATACTATATTGGACAAGAATTATCCACCAATGTTGGGACGTTAAACGAAAGAAGGAAACAAATAGGAACCCTTATTCAGTCAACAACACCGAATCAAACTCAGAGAATAGAGATTACCTGTGCCATTGCGAAAGAAATTCAGGAATATGCAGTTGCACTGAAGCTTGAATTTCCGCTATGGAGGTATTCGATCAATCCCCGAGCTGATTCTCTTCCAAATATGAATCCGTAGCTGAGAAGCTCGATTAGTATAAGATGAATCCAATCAGAACAAAATGATTGAGAAAGATAAAACAGATGTTACGTGATTACTGGGTTGAGTATACGTGATTCTAATAACGTGGGTTTGGTTATAGACAGAACAAGAATACAAGGAGGAGTTACATTCTAAGTCACACAATCCGTTAAAGTGGGAAGCGTTCTGACGCTCAAAACGCGAGAACGTCCCTAATTCGCGGATTTATAATTCAAATCTGAAGATTATAATAAAAAAGAGTTAAACAACGGGGTTTTTTTGTAATTTTTGAGGGTTTTATAAAAATATGAGTTTTATTTTGAAAAAAAAAATAAAAAATGTGGGTTTTCTTGTAACTTTTAGAGGGATTTTTTAATAAAATATATGTGTTTTATTTTTAAAATAATTTCTTATAAACTTTTGGAGGTTTTATAAAAATATATGAGTTTTATTTTAAAAAGAAAATATTAAATTAGATTAATAGAAGGTTAAATTGAGATATTTTATGTATTATGTCATTTCTCTTATATATGTGGTTGAGCATAAAAATAAAAATTAAAATGTCTATACATTAAGTATAGTTTATTTGTATATATACAGACGCTCAGTAGGTGATCTAGATCACAAGTTATTTTCAAGTTTGACGCTCTCGCGCTCTTGCTCACGCACCTGCACAATGCTCTAGTGACTTAGGTTATATTTGTTAGGGCTCGATTGGTTCGTGGCTGGAATTGGGCTAGAATTGAAATTGGAGCCTTCAGTTCTAATTTTCCCATTTGGAGTACTCTAAAGAATTCGGATTATATGGGTGTGTTTGATCTGACACAAAATAGTGTAGGAAATGAATTCATTGGAAAGTAAAGTAAGGTTAAGGAAAGGAAAGGAAAAGCTATTTTTTTTTTTTTTTTTTTGTGCTATTTAGTTGTCTGGAAAAAAAAAAACAGGAATTTGACAAAAAATATATTTAGAGTATTTGGATGATAGGAAAATAGTGTAAGAAAGTATGCTTATCAAACTATAAAAACTTTATTCTTTCTTATATATGTATATCGTTTTGAGAGGAAAATAAATAAGGGTATTTGACCGATAATTATGAGGTTCGGAAAAGTGTTTTTCAGTGAGTCCCACATTTTTCCATCATACAAATACCCAAAAAGCATGGGAAAGTAGTTAAATACTTCTTTTTCTCAAGCTATCGTACCAACCAAACACACCCTATATGAATTTTACAGAATTTCTTTGTAGGCTATTTTTTAGGATGTAGAATTCATGAAGAGGAGACTGTTAGTTATAATTCTCTATCGTCTGGATTTCAAATATTGGATGTGAAAATGGGTCGGGTCGGTCAAGGTCCTAATTATAATGTAACCAACCCGAATCCGTCTATTTAATAAGTGGGTCACTTCGGTTTAGACGGGTCAACAAGTTTATATCCTAAACCACCCACCTATTTATCAATCGGATGGGTTTGGGGAAATCCAATTAATAAAAAATAATTTTTACTAATCCAAACCTGTTGAAATATCGGGTCAATTCTGACAGAAATGATCGGATTTTGCTAGAACTAGCAATGGGTTGAGATAAGAAGCTCGAACCTAGTATTGCTTGAATTGTACCAGTTTGCTTTTGACCCATCTTCTCTACCCGTATACTTTGATTTCTGATTATAGTTCTGAGTGGTTCTCTTTTGCTTCCGAGAACCAATCATCCATGACCCCGATGTAGTCCATTTTGCTCTTAAACCTTACACAAAAATAAATAAATAAATAAATAAATAATCCTAAATCTATCGCTTCCATATTTTTGCATGGTTTCTACATTTGTTTAATCCTTTCTAAAAGAAAGTTAAAGCCTACAATCTTTTCTAATAGTTTGATTATTAAAGACTTCCCCTCAGGGTTTTCTATTTCTAGTTTTAATTTCTCTATCCAATTTTATGTGGAAAGTTACTTTAAACTTCCACTAGTGACTCCTCCACTCGGATTCGGACATGTAATCTTCTGAATCTTCTTCTCTGCTATCTGAATCCTCATCTTCTATCGCACCTCCATTCCTAGGATACTCGAGGTGCGTGCAGACCCCAAGGTGCAACTCTCATCCCTCATCCAAAGGATGGATATCAAACCATCAACATAAAATAAGTCAAGCGGAGATAACAATCAAATTATATGACTCAAAATAACAATTAAAATCCATAATCCAAATACGAAATCTGAAAAATAAAATCCCTATTAAATATTACATCAAAACCAATACTTAAAAACCCTAATCTAATAACATCGAAAGAAAACCTATTCTACTAGTCTTCGACTTCATCACGCCTCTTGCTAATCCTTTTGTGCAAAACAATATGGTGAGGGGTAAGCTTAAGAAAGCTTGGTGAACAATAGTGCTATGGAGTCCCCTAATGAGGCATTAGGCTCTATGTCCTCATACACAATAACACATATCAAATAAATCATGTATAAACATGTATAGTCACATACATCAACACATGCATAACATGAACAGGTATAATATTCATAATTTCATTAGTTAACCTTCATTTAAATGTTTGTTGAATGCTTCATAGTCCCCAAGGCTTCACATTTAGTTCCACTTGGACCACACATGGTAAAGTTGGACTTGAATACACTCCCAATCAGCAAACCCCCAAGGTTCCTTATCTGCGTCAGACATGACAAAGTTGGGGCTTCTGATGTGAACAACCTATAGCCTCCAAAACCTCATTACTTGGGTTGCTTATGACAAAATTGGGCTAAGGCCTTTTTTTCTCCGTGTCATTGCATGTAGCATGCATAACCACCATCAACCCCTTGGGCATCACATGGGCCACTTATGGCAAAGTTGGGTTTTTAGGTAGTCTACGTGTACACCGCAATTCTAAGGACTTTCAACCCATGAGGTATAATTCTCCAATCTCTATTTTTGACTATGGGAAACTTCCCAAGATGTCACAACGAACATCCTCCATGATAAGCACAATACACAACTATAAGTGGTTTGTTGGACTTTCTCACCCTTAACCTTCTCCATAAGATATTTAATCTTCATATGCATCATACACATGATCATACTATGCCATAACAGTCCACGCATCATCATGCTATTAACATATTCAATAATTCTATAATCATATATGTACAATTCAAAACATCATAAAAACTTGCATATTAGATAACACTCATAACAATCAATAATAAAATAAATACAAAAAAAATCAGAAAATAATTTGGGGTTGACAGATCCTTTGGTGGATCCGTCGATTGATTGAGGGGTATCGACAGGTGCCTTCCGTGGACCGAGGGTCCATCGGATGCCAAACCCGAGAACAGGGTTTCCGTTGGTAGGTGTTGTTGGCTTGTTGACAGAAAAAATCATAAAACAACATCAAGATAAACCTCGTAGAAATTCCCGCTCACAATTTATGAAAATTTTGAGTTAGTTCTTTACGTTGTTTCATCTTCTTCTTCAGTTGTTCTTCACTTTCTCCTTGTTATTAGGGATTAGGAAGGCTAGTGGGCGTTTGGTGGGGATTATAAAATCAGATTCTATAATCCTAACCAAATATCCCTAATCAGATTATAGTTCAGATTATATAATCTTATCAAAATCCAGAATCTATAAAAAGTTGGATTCACGGAGTCTTAGCCGATTCTTGCTAAATCTCACTTGAATCAGATATTCAGAATTCTCTAAAAATCAATATTTTAAAACCCGATTCGGATGCTAACCCAATAAAAACAGCGGATTGGTCAACCCAGTTGAACCGATGCGTGAACCCTAATCGACCCATAAACGCACATGTACAATCTAAAAAAAACCTGAATTTTTTTAATTAAAAACCAAAATCGAATATTTCATTTAATTATTTTTTATCTATTAAGAACCCATAAAATAATTTTAAAAAACTTGAATTTTCTTTTATCAATAACAAGAAACAAACATATGGAAAAAAATGAAATGGTTTCTTTCAAATTTGAAATCGAATATCTGATTGAAAATTTTATTTCTTTAACTATTTTTTATTTATTAAGAACCCATAAAATAATCTAAAAAAAGCTTAAAATTTTTTTTATCAATAACCAGAAACAAACATATGAAAAAAAAAAAAAAGAATTGATTTCTTTTAAATTTGAAATTTCAATGATGAGAGACAGAGAGAGACTTATCGGAATGTACTCGGAGGACAGTCGGCAGGCAACAAAGGTTTGGAGTTAGCAAGCGTTAAACCTATTTTAGGTTTTTAAAATTTAGAATAAAACTCTAAAAGCCTCTACGTTGTAATTAGTTAATTACCCCATCGGGTTCCAATTATTGTTTTAACATGGCGGGGTCACTGGTTTAACTAGTGGGTCTTGCCAGGTTTTGAGACTTATTGGGTTAAAAGCCCACCCGACTCGGTTATATCACTGGGTACTAGTTGAACCGGGAGGGTCAAGCCGGGTTTTAAAACACTGCTAAGAACAATAGAAAGCCTAATGTTTTATTTGTTAGGAAATTTTTATGATTATGAGATTTGTTATTTTTTATTTAAGAATTAATTAATATTATATAATACAATTATATTTCTTTATGATTTTATTTTATGTATACAGTCATTAAGGTAGAAAGTATAAAATATATCCATATAATCTGGGTCAACCAAATGAGATTTGGATTTTAGTTAGCAGAATCCAATATCTCCAAACATGATTTTGGATTTTGAAAATCAACAATAAGAATCTGTATTTTCACAATTCTAAATTATAATCAGAATCCATAATCCGGATGCCCACCAAATGTCCCCTAGATCTCTTCTCGCAATTGCTACCCACGTTTTTGGCTCTTCTCCTATGTTTAGATACTATTGAAACTTATTTTTATAGTATTAGGTGAAAAAAAACTAACTAGAGTTGTAATACAAACCATCCATTTTTAGCTTTAGGAACTTCTAGATCCTAAATTTTAGCAAATCTTATATCTCCAGAATTTTTAAGTCTTCTAGAATATATTTATTGCTTGAGCCTCAAGGTGACTCCTTAGGCTCAATTACCCACTTAAAATAAGCTCATAGCTACATAACTAAGCCCAATTCCTTGAGTCCAATTCTTTCAAAGTAAGTCCTTTACAATTAAATTAAGCCCAAACCATAGATTGTGATCATGTGTGTACTCATTTGAGAACTTCTCATGCGAATCAACCAATCGAAAATTCAAGTTCTATTTAAAAAGAAAATTCAAGGTGTTTCGCTCGTTGTCACAGGGCTCTTTGGGTTGTTGTCATTGAGGTCTTCCTTGTGTTCATCAACGCATAGGACCGAAGTGCATACTCTTCCTTGTTTTCTGCATCTAGAGTATGGCTGTAAACGAGCCAAGCTTTGTTCAGCTCGGCACAAGCTTGTAAAATTTAGAAAAGGCTTGGGTTCGATTCAAACTTGGTAAAATATTTCGGGCTCAAATGATTAATTTTTTTAGGCTTAGGCTCGGTTCACAAAAACTCGGCTCAAAAAATGCATGATTCGAGAGCTCGACTTGTGAAAGGGCTAAAAGAAAAAAAAAAAAATCAAGACTTGTGTTTCGTGTGATCTGTGAAAGAGAGAGATTTTTGTGCTCGTCAATGCGTGAGAGAGCGGTTGAAAGAGAGGTCTATGTACTGATGACAAAAAAAACCAAAGAGAGAGTCGTACCGTGATTTTGTCTCAAGTCTTAACTACAGTCTATAAAGAGTTTACAAAATTTAATTATTCTTTATATTTTAAATTATTATTTTTATGATTTTAATTTTTTTAATTTTAACTTAATAAATAAATAAGTATTTGAATTATAATGAGCGTTTTTTTTTATGCTCAGGCTTGTGAGCTGAGCCTGAGCCCAAACTGAGCTAGCCCGACTCTTTGACAGCCCTAATCTAGAGCAAGGTCGGGATGCTTCTGCCATAGCATCTCCAGCGTACACGACTAAGTTAGAATTTGGTGTGGCCATCACGGCCGGAGTCCAAACTCCGATGGATTGCTTGGGCACCACCGTTGGTTACTGTTGGGAAGCAAAGCATACTGGTTGCTGGAGATAGGATTAATCCAATTTTTACTCGTTTTGAGGCCTCATGTGATGTGATCAACACGGTTAGGATGTCCTACCTGGAAAATAGGGTCAAACTTGTATACCAAATATCTCTTATGTGTGCCCGACCTGGCCCAACCTTAAAATAGTAAATATCTCGTAGAAGCTAGCAAATTAGGCTCCAAAAAAATATACTGAGTTAAAAGGAAAAAATATAGACAGATTTACCCTCCCCAGCATGTGCACGTTAACTAAAAAACATATATAAATCAGTGAAGCAGCAAATATGTGCAGTGGACGGACGAGGATCCTCCGTCTCCAGTGAATCTCAAAAGAGATCCACACGTGTCCTAGGCAGGCCGACCATTTTAACCAGCTTCTACCTATTAAGTACAAGCCGGCTAAATTGGTGGGCCCCGTGTTCACCTTTTCTTAGTTTTAAAAATTGCATGCCACCCTTATCAATGGGTCTACCTGTAGACATGTGTCGACCTCCTGTAATTCAGATCACAGTAGATCCGCGTCGGCATATAAAGAGCAGAAAGAAAAAGAAAAGGAAAACAAAAGCAGTTATAACCACAAGCTTCTCCCTCAAAAAAAAAAAAAAAAAGCCTCACTCTTTTTTATTTTAAATAAACCAAAACCAAAGAAGAATAAAAACACTAATTACCCAAGATTTTGTCCTCCACAAGAGAAGAATAAGAGAACCAAAGAAAACTTAGGCTGTAAGGTTTGCTTGCTGGCTTCTGTAAAGAATCTCTTTGTTTTTGTGTACCGAGAATGCCCCTCCAAAACAAACAGATGCACCTAAAAGAGCTGTATCACTACAAAATATCTGAAATGAGAAATTTAAAAACCAAAAGAGCTGTAATCACAACAAAATATCTGTAATGAGAACATTTTCGGGAAAATATCTCCAAAAATAAGATGTTTATATTAGTATTATACTGTAATCCCCAAAGGACTGTTTTACTCGGACAAATATCCCCAGCAGGGAGCCTATTAGTCATTTTTCAAATGTGGAATGTGACCATTCAAAGGCTAAAGAATACTCCTTTTTCCTTCTTTTTCCCAGAATGAAAAAGTATAGCAGCATATAAGAAAATAACAAGGAAAAAGTGACTTGACTAGCTCTGATTGTTAGCACTTTTACCCTTTCAACCTGACCCCATCAATATTGTTAAGCCAAGTGTGAATTCACTTCTATAAATAAACCTTCACCTCCTTCATACATTCTCATTAACTCTTCTTTCTACCCAAAAATGGCCTTGACAATGCGTTCTTCGACTTCTTTTATCAATCTAAAAGAAACCAAGAATCGCAAAACACCCAATGATTACTGCAGTTCAATTTGCTATGCTCCAATCAAGCCGTCACTCCATCTCCGAGCGATGAATTCAAGTCATGACTCTCAGCTCTTGCATGAGAAAACTTTGTTTTCTGATGATAGGAGAGATGAGAAGGAGAGGCTTCATAGGCTGTCCGGGGCTCAGAAGGCTAGTTCTAGTGTCCCAGTGTTTGTCATGTTGCCACTTGACACAGTGTCTTTGGGAGGAAACTTGAATAAGTCACGAGCAATGAACGCTAGCCTGATGGCCTTGAAGAGTGCAGGAGTGGAAGGGGTGATGGTAGATGCTTGGTGGGGGCTGGTGGAGAAAGATGGGCCTTTGAAGTACAACTGGGAGGGGTATGCTGAGCTTGTAGAGATGGTGCTGAAGCATGGCTTGAAGCTCCAAGTTGTTATGTCTTTTCATCAGTGTGGAGGGAATGTTGGAGACTCTTGCAGGTATATAAGACGTTAATTATATTTTTAACATTTGATTATCAATCTAATTTTACATGTACAATTTACGAATATATATTTTTTAAAATTTTCTCATTAATTATTGTTATATAGTTTTCCCATAATTTATCTATCTAGCTATCGATATATATATATATATATATATGGTGGGCATATATTATCTTCGGCTACAGTCTCATCATTCTTAAATTCAATAAACACTATAAATCCTAATTCAACCAAGGTTAACCGAAAATTAGAAAAGAAAGAAACAAGGAAAATTAAGAAGATTTGTTATTATATTATTTTTAGTATTATTCCTACCCTTCCAAAAAAATGATGATTTAGTTTATGGTTTTCAAAGATACACTTCTTTATTGTTTTTCACCGAAATTATCTGTTTCATCTTACTTAGGAAGGCCAATACTATGATTCATTGTTCAATATTATTCATAGCTTCGAAGAGATTGGATATGTTTCTGATCCATTTTGTCTTGAACACTCAGCATTCCTCTACCTCCATGGGTGCTTGAAGAGATAAGCAAGAACCCTGATCTTGTTTACACCGACAAATCTGGTCGGAGGAACCCAGAATATATTTCCTTGGGTTGCGATTCACTACCTGTACTCAAAGGGAGAACACCCATCCAAGTTTACTCAGATTACATGAGTAGTTTTCGGGAAAGGTTCAGAGATTACTTAGGAGGAACTATTGTGGTAAGAATTCATTAATTATATCCCATGCCTTTAATTTTACTCTATGGGTAACGACAGCCTCATGGAGATTCTTTAGATTTAATCTCCATGAGGAGATAAAATCTAAAGAACTATCTTTAAGCTTAATTAACTAGATTTCCAACCTTGTTTGCAGGAGATTCAAGTGGGCATGGGTCCTTGTGGGGAGCTGAGGTATCCATCTTATCCAGAAAGCAATGGAACCTGGAAGTTTCCTGGAATTGGTGAATTCCAGTGCTATGACAAGGTAAATCACTGAGAAGAAGTTCAATTATTCAGTTATCAATTGAAGAATTGGATTGTCCTAATAGACAGATAGTTAAGCAACATGAAAGGTCTAGGTGCAGCATTCATATTGAGATAATTGTTTTTTTATCATTTTCTTTCTTGACAAGCTCCTTCTGTCAACAACAGTATATGAGAGCTTCACTGGAAGCATCGGCAGAGTCAATCGGAAAGAAAGACTGGGGTAGAGGTGGACCCCATGATTCAGGTCAGTACAATCAGTTCCCTGAGGACACCGGG
>JAUPMG010000020.1:6412130-6427979 GCA_031762675.1 Pachysandra terminalis
GAGAGAATGCCTTGGAGAGGTACGACGAGGGTGCATACTCACAAATCCTGGCAACAAGTAGATCAGATTCAGGCAACGGGTTGACCGCATTTACTTATTTAAGAATGAACAAGAGGTTGTTTGAAGGAGAGAAATGGCGGCATTTGGTGGCATTTGTGATGAACATGTCAAAAGGAGGCCGGAAAATCAGACTCTCTGAGTATAGCACTGAACGGACAAACCTTTATGTTGGTTTTATCAGCGATGGCACTGCAAAGGCTAAGAAGGCTGCGCTTGCCTAGAGAATGACCTATGCTTGTACGGCAATGCCTAGTTTTGGCATGTATTTTAGGAGGGAGTGAAGAAAAGGGAGAATAAAAAGTTGTGAAGAATAAAGATGCTGCATTTGAGTCCTGTCTCAAGATTGATTTTAATTCATGTATTACCTATGCCAAGTTTTAAGAGTGTATTTAGGAGGGAAGAAAGAAAAGAAAAAGAAAAGAGAATACATACATGTATAAATACATGCATATCTATTGTTTAGTTTATAGTTTGCAGAACTTTGAACATAAATCCAAACAGGGAATAAGCAATCCACCTATCTCTCCAACTACAGAGAAACTCTTTATTTTGTATTGCTTCTAATTTCCTATTTTTTAGGGGAAAAAAAAATAAAGACAAGTAACTCCATGAAAAACTATATTTCTGGGAATGGTCAAGAGAAGCCAGTAGTATGTTCAAAACATTGCATGTATGGGTAAGAGATCTCTGGTAAGATACATCAATTGTTACCTAACAGTAAAGCATAACTTTCAAGTTTCAGAAAGTACCCGCAACAGGGGAAATTGTGGCACATGAATCTACCAGATACACTGCAGGAATGACATAACCAGCTATTCTCTCCTTGAATGAGAATTCAATGCATTGAGCATAATCTTAGTTCTTCCCAAATTGAGAAACATACCTGATATCATGACCATCTCTGCACAGCACAGGTGTAGACAGTGTCAAAGGAGTTGTTGGCCTTGAAACTTCAACTGCCTAGGGAGTCTTGTTCTCTACATCCACAATGGAGGCCTGCTTAGAAGGTGTGGCTATAGTGCTGTAGAGGAGATCCGAAAGTCATTCCAATCTGAAAAAGATGATCATTTTGAAGACTAGGCACACAAAGGAACAGTTTTCTGCAAATGAAGAACGCTTTTATCAGACATCTTAACTTTGCAAGTAAGAAACTAGGTAATCAACCTGATAAAGACAAATGCCACATCTCATATTCATAAGACAATTCATTAACCAGGCCTTTCTGCAGCAGAATAGGGAAATTATTCAGACACCTACGAAAGATAAAACAAAGGGCAACACCTAAAGCACCAACAAGGCAGCTTTCTTTCCATATCCCATTTCAAGATCCAAGAACAAATAAAATAAATTTATCAGTTCCACCATCTAGAGAAGCACCCATATTGAAGCTGTGTACCAAAAACAGTACTTACTTCACAAGGTCGGGCATTATTCACTGTATTTTATTTCGTAATTTCTACAAGATTTGTCCAGAAAGTAATCTTACACTTCTGTGGGCAGTGTAAACAGGCACAAAAATTCCAAGACCTACAAATAAACGATAGTTATATCAAGTACTATTATCAGATCAAAATCTAAAGGCACTAATGATATTCTCAGGGCTACTATTCAAGGTCACCACTTACAGAACTCAAATCCAGTGACTCTATTTTAGAGATAGTGACTCATATTCACTAGTCTCTAGATCCAAGGGGGAGGGACCTAAGGGGCCACGTGGGGCGGAGCGGGCGGAGGCCCCCACGGTACGTAAGGGTATATTGGGGATTTTCCCTACACGTTTTGAGGATTAACAATTACTTCGGCCTTGTTTGCATTGCTTCCTAAAAGGAGAAACGATTCCTTCACAATTGATTCTTATGGATAACTTTGTAAAAATTATTTCTGATGAAAAGATGGCATTTGGTAAATGCCTACTTAAGAAGTATTTTTATGTCTAGAAGTTAAGAAGGGGTAAAATGAGTATTATAAAATAATATGATGATAAAATACTTTCAATAAAAATATTATTTATATGACTAAATTGATTCTGCAAAAACAATTTAGAGAAAAGAGGGAGTCAACTATTTTAATGGAATCAACATTTCAATGAAACTTTTCATTTGAAATTGCATCTCAAATGTGTTTACCAAACACTTAATTTATATGATTAAAACGCTTTTCCGGTCAACCACCGATGTGTAGCTCAATTGGTAGCAAGCTGGGCTCTAATTAGCGTTTCCGGAGGTAAGTTTGGAGTTCGAATCCCACTAGAAACACTCGTGGCCAGGGGTTTACCTCTAATGCACCTGCCCCGAGCGTGGATTAGTCTCGCAACTATGTGGGTGTGGAGACACCACGTGGTTAAGACCAAAAAAAAAAACGCTTCACAGGTCAAGAATCGCTTTCAAGGGCCAACGAAACAATGCCTAACAGGATCTTGATATATATATATATATATATAAGAGATGTAAACCTTGAATATGTATTACATTTGGAATGGCACTCTCATTGGATTTACTAGGTCCAGAAGATTGCACATATGATTCATTGTATTAATATAATTTAATTATAAAACATATTTAAATTACAACATAATAAACTAGTTATTGAATAAAAGTATTTAGAAACGTGTACCATTAAAAATAATTTATTATTTAGTCTCATATAAAAAATTACAACTAGCTTATTACTTTATACATTATATATCTACGAAAAGAGAAATTATATGAGTTCTAAAAAAATAATATAAAAAGAGAGAAAAGAAAACTTAAAAAATTTAATAAGAAATAATTTCTTCTTTGGAAAAAGAAAAAATGTGAGTCTCTCAATAAAATGTGAGTATCTCAGGAAGCTTTCATACTCTGGAAGAACGTACAGTCTTCGTTATTGAACTCAAGGTTTAAAGTCTCACGATGGGGACCAGTCCCGGCCGGTCCGGATCCTTTACAAAAATGGATCACCCATTTAAAAAAAAGGGGATCAGGTCGGACTGGCGGTATCGGTCAGGACTGGTCGATACCAGACTAGTCCAGATCGATACCGGTCTAGACCGTTCAATTTACAAATTAAAAAAAAAAAACAAAAAAAAATATGTAGATCAGTGGCACGGGTCACTGGATCAATTGTACCGGCCAATCCATACTGATATCGGTTGGACCAGTCCGATTCAAAGGCTCACCCTCACGATACAACTATTGAATAGTGGCTTGGGACCAGACTGATCTGACTGATCCCGATACAGACTAGGCAGTACAGACCGGATCGGTCGGATCCTTGAAACCTTAAATTGGACGAGGAAAGAAAACCCAAAACTTTGAAAAGTAGTAAGAAACGACACGAATTTAGCATGGATTTCTCTATCGATTCCCATGTCAACGTTTGAACTGAGACACCTTTATCCAACCAGAAGATGACAACTCATACAAACGCTTCATAATATCCTTGAACTGGAAATTTACAAACTTGATACTCTATGGCATAGACCAACCAATGGCATTCCCCATCTCAATTCCTTCTTCTCTAGATAGGCAAGCATGGTGATGAGCCAGATTAGCAGCAATTGTAAACCCTTAATTTCAAAATGATCAACATCTGTAAACTGTTCATATCGGAATAAATCTCCAACAGATGAATCATCAGTTAGGCATGAAATGAAACTGTTGATCGGGGATCAAGTAATAATAATAAACACAATAGAAACGAAAATCAAACAATGCACACAGATATACGTGATTCGACAAAGCCTACGTTCACGGGAGAGAAGAAGTTTCCATTATATCAAAAATGAATTAGGATTACAACTTATACTTTCACCCGATATATGGAAAAAATCCCCAATATACATACCCTTATCATACTAAGGGGGGGCTCCACACCCACACCCCCTAACCCCATGGCACAGCGAGTTACCCATGACCCGGGGAGGGACCTCTCTCCATGGGCGTCCCTCTCCCTTGGATCTAGAGACTAGTGAACATGAGCCACCCACTATCTCTAACAAGAACAAATCGGAAAATAACCACATAACACGTAAAAGCTGTTCAATTCTATGAGAGTTTCCTAATTATGATTATGTCAAAAAAATAATCACCAAGGATGAAAGATTTACAGGACACAAGTTTCAGTACTCCAATTTCCAATTATACCACAAAAAAGTTCAACTTTTGGTATATTCAGATTTTTGAACAGTTCAGATTGAGTTCCATAAGTTGTATTCCCTTTCCTGCTACCTTTCTCCATTCATGAATCTTGAAGAACACGGTTTATATCAACAAAGCATTTACATCAGGTCTTGTACATTGTACATTTGGATGGATTGATTCGCATACCTGAAGAGAGAGAGACAGCCCAGTTCATTTTCTGGGGTATCCAAGCGCCTGAACCAGTCGAAGAATCAAAATATAGCTCGTCAGCTAAAGAAAAAACTAGGGCGCATTGGCCCTCTGCATGATCATAAATCTTCTTCTACCGACCACGTTGACGTTCTCGCCCAGACTGGCCAGATGGGCCATCCGCCTTTTCGCAGATTCAGATGGGCCATCCTCCGTCTTCTTATCATCAGAGTCAACAGCCTCGGAATCAGAAAACTCGGGGCTTCTCCTCTCAGAAGGGCTTCCCTCTTCCAAAATTTGGATTGCTTGTTTTAAGATCTCTACCACCTGGCTCATCATGGGACGATCTTTCGGGCTCTTGCATAAGCAGCTATCTGCCAACTTGGCAATCTTCCTAGCTGCACTGATAGAATACTGGTTTCCAAGTCGCGGGTCCATTATCATAGTGAACCTCCTACCATCCGCAGGGAATTGTTTCACCCACTCGAGAAGCTTCTGCTCAGTTCTTGGGCGGTTTCTTTCCAATGATCTTCTGCCTGAAAGGATTTCATACAACACCACGCCGAAACTCCATACATCGCTCTTACTAGTAAGACGGCCGGTCTCAATATAGTCTGGGGCTGCATACCCGTGTGTTCCCACTACCTGATCGCGGGAAAAAGAAAGAAAAAGCAATCAGAATAAGATCACATGGGTATGGAAAGGGTAAAGATCATGTCACCAAAAAAAAAAAAAAATCATGTCTTGAACTGCAATCAAACATATCTAATCCTCCCACCAATGTCGATACAGAATGTGACTAAAAGGGAAAGTTAGGACATGTGATTCATGCTACTTTAGCAATGGTTTCAATGGGCAACCTGTCAGGGAATTTTTTATTTATTTTTTGTGGGGACAGGGTAAACCCCGGATATATGACCCCACCCGCAAGGACCATATATCAGGTAAGCCCGGGGACTCGACCCGGGACCTCCAGTTGAGCTAACCCGTGTGGGTTAACTCATATTATATGCTATATATATGAGAGTAATTTTTTGCCATATAAGCAACCTAAATATGCCACTGAAAACAAGTAACAACCAAAAAAGTAAAACATAAATGAGTACACTATACAGACCGCTGTGGATACATGGGTATGCCCATCTGTTGGCCCCTCCCTAGCAAGCCCAAAGTCTGAGAGCTTTGGCCTGAAATTCTCATCCAATAGCACATTTGAAGATTTAAAATCTCGATATATGACCTTGCCAAGTAGTATCAGTAGAACATGTTAATAACAATAACATTAGACACTTCAAACATTAGCTCAAATAAATAGAAGAAAATTTCTAATCCGAATTGTTGCAATTACTTCTTAACTATTTAGAATAAAGTTTCTAAGTTCAACAAAATTTTCAGCCCAATCTTTACAAGTTATTGAGCATTGATGCAGAGCAAGAACTTCCCACTAGTGGTATCTCCATGCACCTTCGAACCTTGAATTTTAAAAGTAAAAAGAAATGATAAGTGTTTCTTTTCAAGTGTTTGGTTAAGATGAGGCATATAAAGAAAAGAAAATCAAAATCAGGCGACTTTCGACGACTTTTCGATGATTTCTCATATATTCCGGCAAGGTTGATTAGCCACCAAGGAAAGAAAAGATAAATTGAAAGTTAGGTTGGAGTGTTGGAGAATGCTCTCCACCTTTCTTTTCTTTCAAAATCTCTACCTTTTTGGGGAGAAAGATTTTGATCTCAAAAGCAATTTTTTTTTAAATTATTTTCTTTCCAAATCTCTATCCCCAACTCTTTCCTTCTTGAATCAAACAGGAGAAAGTGCTTTCTCCAGCATTTTCTTTTCTTTTCTCTCAAAATCCGAGGTTCCAAACACTGCCGTAGTGTTTTACAGCTTCTTCTCTTCACTTGAAAATTTTTGAAGTGTTTATAGTTACATCCAATGAATAATATATATCTCGTTAAACAAAGGCGGGCTGGTCCACAAGAAGAGCTATTTTCCAGCAAGGCTAAACCTATGTGGCATGGCCTTGGGTATGGGTATCGGGTTCAGGTATGTGCTAAAATATCTAATCCGTCTGACCCCCCTACCCCCATCTTAAGATATGGAGACTAAAATTAGTCTAACAATCAAGTACAGGACACATCATTCATTAAACAATAAATGTATAATTTTCATATAAAGCAGCAATATATATATATATATATCCAACAAAAAAAGCTCATCTATAAAACAAAGCAATTATGAACTTGAAACATGACAGAAGTTGACATGTAATCATATGTAATCATATACCAAATCTGAACAAGAGAATACTAGTTAATAATTTTAAATGACACCTTAAGGTCCTTAACATTGTGCGTGCGTGCATGTGTGCGTGTGCGTGTGTGTGAAGCTTTTGGAATTTCATATCATGTCGAATATGGGCATGACAGATAAATGAATGGTCTTCTCAGACACCAAAATCTGAACTGATGAAAAAACTATCCTATATCACGGAAAATTGTGATTTTTGACTTTAAAATTTTCAATTTTTTCAATGTTTAGAAGCATCATCATCTCCTAAGTAGAGCCATTTATTGATGGGTCAAACAAACTGCCATTCTCCCAACAAAACAAGAATATAAATAACAGTTTATAGCAATCCCCATAAACAACTGATGATCAATAAAGTTCTTTATATTCTGGATCACGTGAGGCTACTACAGTTAGAGAGAATTGAACTCTTGTAACATAAGGCAACGCCGTCAGTTTTAATATAAATTAGAATAGCTACTTGGCATGCAGACTTATAAACTATAGTTTGGTAGCACTTGTTTGAAGTAGTCTCTGATATTCAAACAACAAAGTTTAGAAGATAACCTGGACTTCCAATTCTTCATGCAGATAAGCCAATCCTTGAGCTGCACCAAGGACAATATGTAATCTGCTTTGCCATGGAAGAGTGGGCAAAGCCCTGTTGAAAAGATGATCATCTAATGTCTTATTTGGCACAAACTCATAAACCAATAATCTTTGTATCCCTCTTTCTCCATCTACAGCACAGTATCCTATAAGTTTTACAAGATTTGGGTGATCAACAACACCGAGAAATTGAACTTCTGCGACCCATTGTTTGTGACCCTATATACAAGGAGAAGATTATTACAAGAAGCAGTGATTATTCATAAGGAATGAATCCCATATATCATAACAATTAAATACCACAAAAATATAAAAATTAAAGATAATGAAGCATAAGAGTAATAAGAATAAGCATAACAATGAACAATATGAGATTCATCAATTCCTTCCATCAATTACAAACATAAATGCTGAAATAAAAGATAAATAATTAATCAGACCAAGATGGAATAGAATAAGAATTTTCAAGAGTTAAAAAAAAATTATGGAAGATAGTGCTTTTCTAAAGCATAATTGGTTTAACTTAAACAGGTTTTTTTATCAATAATATTAACTATTTCCTGGTTAATACGATAATTAGATTCATTAACGCTCTGTTTGGTTGGTTGGAAAAGGATTGAAAGGAAAGTAAAAGAGAACTTTCCTTTCCTTTCCATTGTTTCCCCTTCATTTTAAGGAGAAAAGTTTCAGGAGCCATTCACTAAAAATATAACACTTTCGGAAAAATACTTTCCAATGGGCTCACATTTTCCAATGAACCAAACACATATATTTCGTTGGAAAGTTGGTTTTCCTTTCCTTTCCTACAAATTCTAGCTAACCAAACATAGCCTAAAGGAAAAGAGAGCACCACACAAGGAAAATAAGGAAAATAGATAAAATGGAAAGAACTAAAGATATCCCTTTATAAAATCTAGATGGTAAACTGCATCATCAGCATCCTAATATCGATGATGAAAATAGTACTGCCCAAATCATATCCTGCAATTTTCTCAGTCCTGTGGCACGGAGGCCAGATAATCTGGTTCGCCTTAATTATATCAATTAGTCAAATTCAAAATAGAGGCCTACAGAAATCCCTACTGTGCACATTCCATATAGCTCCAAAGACTAAGAATTCTTTAATTGCTTCTTCACACAAAAAGCTTCAAGTATCGTTTACATTTTGACCAAAACTGAGTCGTACCAGTTTCATCAAAGATCAATCTGAAACCTAAATATTTAGTATTGCCAAGACTCTCTTAAATGCTCTCAGATTTCCATTTCTGTTGAAATATATCGGCTCAAACGTACAGCTTTCTTCAGAGACCAATCTGAAACTTAAGGCGGCATTTGGCGTTTATTCTACGAATGAATTCGACAGGGCAGAATGTGTTCTGGGCCTTGAAACTCATTCCAACCCAAAACAATTCATTTGGCCAAGAGAAAGAAGAATCAGTTTGGGGGAATGAGAATGAGAAAATCCCATTACCACCAAATCAAGCCAAGGAATAATTCGATATTTTGAAAAGTCATTCCTCAAAAGTGTGGTGACATACTTGTAAATTAGAAATCATTAAATTGTATACCTGATATTTGTCATAGAAACCACTCAATTATGCAGGAATAGACTTGGCATTGAAAATCTGTTTTGGTTTTTGCAAAGGCAAACTTGTAATCATATCCAACTGATTTGACACTTTTCTACACCAATTAAATGAACTCATTCATAAAATTCAATCCCAAAACCAGAATGACCACCAAACGAGTCCTAAATATTTAGTATTGCTGATACTTCATTAAATGCACACAGATTTCTAATTATCTCAGCCGATACTTGATATGGGTTTTCTTTTTCTTTTTTTAATGAATAACAGAAACTTTATTGATTTAAAAAAAAAAAGTAACAAGAAGGTACAATAAGGGACAAAAGGCCGAAAGAAACAGCAATTATATACGATAACCAATATGTATTCATTTTGTCAGTGTACAAAACCGAGACTTAGAACCACGTTGTCAAGTTAACTCCCATGACATCCTCTATTGATAATAATTAATAAGTAACATTCTCTTATATCCTCTATTATTAGAGATATAGTTATACACTTGGTTCTATTAACTCATACATCTAATATATACTATTTATAACTTTTTGAAAGGTTTAGTGTATTGTTAGTTATAATATATATATCTATATATTGATTAAAAAAGAAGTAATAAGATGGTACAATCAGGGACAAAAGGCCCAAAGAAACAGCAATTATATACGATAACCAATATGTATTTGTTTTGTCAGTATACGAAATCGAAACTTAGAACCACGTCTTCAAGTTAACTCCCAGGCTATCCTCTATTAAATGATAATTAATAAGTAACAGTCTCTTATATCCTCTATTATTAAAGATATAGTTATACACTTGGTTCTATTAACTCATACATCTAATATATACTATTTATATATTGATTACAAAAAAAGAAACAAGATGGTACAATCAGGGACAAAAGGCCCAAAGAAACAGCAATTATATACGATAATCAATATGTATTCGTTTTGTCAGTGTATGGAACCGAGACTTAGAACAACGTTTTCAAGTTAACTCCCATGCCATCTTCTATTGAATAATAATTAATAAGTAACAATCTCTTATATCCTCTATTATTAGAGATATAGTTATACACTTGGTTCTATCAACTCATAATATACTATTCATAACTGTTTAGATGCTTTAGTGTATTTCTAGTTATTATTATTAGTATTATATATATATCTGTAATCCCTATGACTTTTTTTTTCTTTTTATGTGAAAGATGCATCTGGAAATTTCTTCTTTTTTTTCTGTAGAAAATAACACAAGAAATTTATCAATGAAAATATATGTAAAATAAAATTATAATTTAATAGCTATGATCAATTGATTATGTGTAAAAAAAAATAATAAATTTGTGTCTCCTACGATTATCAGCTATTAGATGATCAACTCTAATTCATGCGAAGGCAAGCATTGAACTCTAATGCATGACTACCCTGTACAACCCCATTACAACTTATAACTAAGAACATAACATATGATAAACTACCATACCTTACTTGCAGAAGCTACGTGATTTATTTCCTGCCATAGCAGCAGCTTTGCTCGCCAACCCAGCATGAGAACCATATTTTATTTTTTTATCGGTAAAGTAGCTTCTATTAATATACAACCATATTAAGTAATGTATCTACTCAATCAATCATTTAAAGCCACTTCAAGAACATATAAGAAAAAGCAATGTATATATATCCCAGAAATACTACAATCACCATTCCCTTAAGGAATATCTAAAAATAGCAAACGTGTCCTTTGTTTTGAATCTAGTGTCCCGAGACCCACACCATACCCAAAACTTCCTTTAACAGAGGCTCACAAATCACAAATAATTCAGCTCATGAGAAGTTTAGAACTGACCAGGTGATGTGCAAAGGCTCAATATAACATGTCAACGCTATTAAAATATATTTCATTAGTTAAACCAGAAACAAGGTTTCAACGTATGACTATCACTTCAAATGGTCTAATAGAGCTGTAATGCTTCGATTTGTTCAAATCACATTCTGTTCATGGGGATAATATATCATAGATGATCTGGAGATTAAATAATCTCTCTGCTTCAATGAAAAAGAAAGGATCAAATGGTTCAACAGATAAGGGTAACTAATGCATTGGATCCTCAATATGCAAACCAATATCTTACATTTGCAAGTTTATATAGAATTCACGTTAACAACGAGACCACATTCAATAAAAGATATGAGTGTAATACACATCACTAAAAATTTATACTTTGTAACACTTGTAATGATTTTGTAAACCATATTAATAACAAGGAAGTCTCTAAATTCAATTTTTCTATCTGAAAATTGCAAGAACAAAGTAACCAGAAACCTATACCTGCAAACCATCTTTGTTAAGTTTTTTCACAGCAACCACAATTTGGTCCCCCTCACCATCAGCAGGCTTGATCAAACCTTTATAAACACTCCCAAATCCGCCTTCCCCAATCTTAAGCAACCTATTAAAATCATTAGTCGCTCTCCTGAGCTCCGAAAAAGAGAAGACTCGCAAGTTGTGTGCCTTCTCCTCATACAATTCGGGTATACTGCGCGGTGAAGCTGCTGAAACTGAAGATTTGGTTGCCCGATTTGCGGCCGAATTATCTGATTGACTCTGATTTTTCAACTCCGGCGCTGATGTTTGTTTCCTGGACCTAGATTTATCCTTGAAGTAGAAGAAACACTTCATTCTTCGAATTTCGGTTGCAAACGTTCAGATACAAACGATCTTAGCATTTGGGATTGACCCAATTCAACTCATAAACACAGCAACGAATTTGATGAAAAAGTTTGGTTTTAGAATTTGAGTGTCCTGCAACATGAGAGAATCCAGATGGGAACAACAAGAAAGGCAAAAAAATATCACTAAACAAAGAAGAATCAATAAGAAAAGAAAGAAATCAAAGAGAAAACAGGGAAGGAAAGATATCCCAGATGGGAGACTATGGATTGGAGAAGAACCAAAAAAAAAAAAACGTTAAACAGAAACAGAGTTGGAAAACCGAGTTTAAACTTAAAAGGGCAAAAACCTATGAACAGGGAAAAGAAAACCCGAAAGAATAAAAAAAAAAAAAAAAACAGGTCAAAGAAATAGGAAGGGGACACACTACGAAAGCCCAAGTGTGAACAGAATAGAGAAACGAAGCAAACCCAAGTTGGATTTGAGCACAAATGAATGTAAAACTTTGAAATTAATCAACCCCAGATGTAGCTTTAGCAGGAAAAGGGAAATCCAGGCAAAACAAGAAGTGAAAAAAAAAAAATTTGAAATGCAATTAAAACATGAAATTCCAAGTAAAACCCAAATGAAACAAGAGTACAAACGGCGAGAAGTGAGGAGCTTTGAACAGAGATAAAGACCAGAGAGAAAGAGAGAGAGAGAGAGAGAGAGAAGCCGTATCCAAAACGATAAATCAGAGATAAACGAAGACGGGTAGAGATTTGGTCTTCAATTTCACCTTTTTTCTAATTTCTTTCCTTCACCATTTCACCTGTTTTGATTGGGATTATTATCTTTTTCTCTCTTATCTTCCAAGAAAAACCTCCACGCGGTTTAAGGGAGACCCTTTTTCTTTGTTTCCCTCTTCCTTGAATCCTCTCTTACGAGGGTTTTAACCTTTGTTGGACTATATATGCTTTAGTTTGAATGGAAAAATAGAAATCATATTTCGAGCAGAAGAAATCGACTCCTGACTGCTGCTGCTTCTTTACACTTGTTTAGATTTTTTGCATTCATACTCCTATATTTTAATATATTTGCATCTATATTTCTGTACCTTTATATTTATACTATCCCCTTCTATTCAACATAATCATTGTGTTTATATCCCATCTTGAAATTAACAAATTTCTCTTATATTTTTTTTTTTCCGGTTTCCCAAGGCTTTTGCTCAGGGCTAATCTTCTGAGGTACGATCGGACGCCAAGTCGGGGACATCTCCCAATTTGCGGCATTCACAAAGACTCGAACCTGAGACCACTTGCTTAATCGACCAGAGCTCCTTCCACTTAGGCCAACCTTCGTTGGTAAACTTCTCTTATTTGTCTTTAGTAAATATTGAACTATCATAACAGCCCTTTCATAGAACATGTATTTTTTTTTTTTTTTTGCATTCACCCCTTTATATTTTGATAATGAGAAAATATGTTTTATATCTCTTTTATATTTTCATGGATTTTAAATTTTATTTTATGGGGCAATTTTATTTTACAAAAAAATATGTGTAATATACAGTTTCTATCATTAGGGGGTACAGATGTAATGAATTTGTTAGATAAACAGTTGTAGACCCAAAAATGTGATAATATATAAAAATGAATACAAATAACACTTATTATGATCATTGAATAAAAATAAGTTATGAAAGTTTTGCAAAGATTAATGTAAAATAAAATGATATAAATATATATACCAAAAAAAGTAGGGATATAAGTGTAAAAATACTACAAAGTAGGGGTATAGATGAAAATTTTGATTTTCTTTTTCTTTTTTTCATCCTATTTCTTTGTTGTTTCTGGTTAGCCAAGATATATAAGAAAGGAAATAAAAATGAATTTTTTAATATAATTTGTGTATTTGGTTCATTGAAAAATGTAGATCCATTGAAAAGTACTTTTTTAATTGAACCCAATGTATAAAAATTCAAATAGACCTGATGAGTGATGACTAAAAAAGTAACCTGTTGAAGTAACTCGCTAACCCAGTCCAAGTTACCAAGTGGTCAGTTTCCAATGTAAAATTTTAAATATCTAATTATATTAAGTGATAAGGGTTGAAAAGATGGGTAATTTGTCAATATTCTGAATAAATTGGCCTATTCCGAAGTAAACTCGTTGAATTACTCTAGAAATCAGGTCAAGTCACCAAAGCAGAACCAAGTTTTAAGCAGCCGAGTAAATGGGGCGAGTTAACTAGAAATCTTATTTGTCTGAGTCAACCTATCCTAGTAACTCGTTAACTCAATCCAAGTCAATAGGTGGTCAGTTTCCACTATAAAATTTTAAAATACCTAATTATATTAAGTAATAAGAGTTGAAAAGAGGGATAATTTGTCAATATTCAAAATAAATCAGCTCATTCCTAAGTAAACTCGTTGAATTACCTGAGAAATCAGGCTAAGTCACCAAATCAAAACCTAATTTTAAGCAGCGAAGTAAATGGGGCGAGTTAACTAGAAATATTACCTATTTGAGTAACTCGCCCAAGTTTTCCTAGTAACTAGTGAGTTTTTAAACTCTGATTGAACTCAATGTTCAATAAAAATCTCTCAAATTTTTCCCTTTAAAATGAATCAATTGTGTTTGAAATTTTGGATTTTGAGAGAGCAGATAAAAAAAAATGACAGAGAAATCACTCTCTTCTGTTTGGTTAAAGAACAAAAGAGGTGGGGATAAAGAGAGCAAATTAATACTTTTTCTCTTTGAGGATCAAAACCTTTTTCCTAAAAAACGTAGAGATTTTGAAAGAAAAGAAAAGAAAGATCTAATCCATTCCAATTCTTATCTTTCATTGGTAGTCAATAACCTTGTTCGAATATATGAGAACTCACCAAAAAATCGTCAGAAATCGTTAGGATCTGATTTTCATTTCTCCATTTGTCTCATCTTAACCAAACAGGATAAAAAAATACTAAATTACTAATCAGTTCTTTACTTTTCTTTTCCATTTTTTTCTTTTCTTTTATCGTTTTTCTCAAATCTAAGGTCCCAAATATTACAAAGGGGAAACAATGGAAAGAAAAGTGTTTTTTTTTTCACTTTCTTTTTCATTGTTTTCTAACTAATCAAACACACGGTAGGACATGAAAAATAGAAAAAAAAAAAAAAAAAAAAAAAAAGAGAAATGTTAGAAGCATCGCATTTTGGTGCAATCCTCCCATCAAAGGAAAATTTTGAAAGATTAGATGGCTCTGATTATCAAATCAGAGCATATTGGGTCCCGGCAACTTCCTTGAACTTAACATAATCAAAAAAGTTTGTTCAATTAGAAAGCATTTCAGTTCCGACACCAATCCTTTGGTTTGACCAACCAGTCCATTCAAGTATTCTCTTTTTCTTTTTTTTAATAAGAACAGACCACATTCTTTAGAATCTTGTTTCCGTTGACTCCTTCCAATAGATTATTGATTAATCAATCAAATAATGCATTTCTTGCTTTGGTAGAAACAATTCTGCTCTGTCATTCTAGTCCATCAATAATAAATATTTATCATCTTACCAAAAAATAATAAATATTTATCTCACCAAAAAAAAATAATAATAATAAATATTCAATTTGTTCAGACCCGACGGTCCAACTACTTATGGTTGAACCGGATTTGAGCCTGGTTTTTTTAACACTGATTGTATGTTACAAATTCTTACTTTGCAGTTTAATCATCTTTTTTTTTTCGAGTCTCTGCCTTGTTATTTTAGAACCGCTCACATGCACAACTTGCACATTCTCAACACATCAAGAACTATGGCATGACACTGAACTTAGTCTATTTTTTTTCATATTTTTCCTCTTGTAATTTCTCTTCTTTTGTTGGATTTGATAGGATGACGTCTTTGGCAGTTCCATCACTCTCAAGCATACCTGACTATATATATATATAGAGAGAGAGAGAGAGAGAGAGAGAGTCAACACGGATTTGGAGTATCTTTGAATGTGATTAGAGGGGAGGGAGTCAACACGGATTTGGAGTATCTTTGAATGTGATTCCAAGTGCTTATGTCTATGACAGACTGTCTGTAGAGTCACGTACAAGCGTTTTTGGCTTCAGGTGTAACTCTTATCCTTATCAAGAATAATATCAATTCCAACTATTTAGCTTGAATGAGAGCACAATATATACATATATAGCGTTTTTGGCTTCAGGTGTAACTCTTATCCTTATCAAGAATAATATCAATTCCAACTATTTAGCTTGAATGAGAGCACAATATATACATATATAGCGTTTTTGGCTTCAGGTGTAACTCTTATCCTTATCAAGAATAATATCAATTCCAACTATTTAGCTTGAATGAGAG
>JAUPMG010000020.1:6455518-6471318 GCA_031762675.1 Pachysandra terminalis
GGATCATTTGCTTAGATGGGATGTTGTGTGTTTTGAGAAAAAGAAAGGGGGTATCAATCTAGGAAACATTGCTGCTAGGAACATGGCTTTACTTGGAAAATGGCTCTGGCGTTTTTGCATCGAAAAAGACAATTTATGGTGCAAAGTTATTCATAGCAGGTATGGTTCTCATGATAATGGTTGGGATATTAATCCACGTTGGAGGGTGTTCGAGTCTAGCCTTTGGAAAGTCGTTTTCGACCTTGCCCCATTGTTCTTTCCCCATTCATGTTTCTTGGTTGGAGTTGGGTCTAGAGTCAGGTTTTGGTTGGATCATTGGTGGTTTGATGACATTTTAGCTACCCTTTATCCCTTGTTGTTCAGTTAGCCTCCGACAGGGATGTTATGGTGGCTAATATTCTTTCTTGGACCCCTTTTGGGCTTGTATGGAATCTTTAGTTTAGACGGGATCTTAGGCCGGCTAATGTTGCTGAGTTGTCTTCTCTTTTTGTGGCTCTCCAGGATGTTCGTTTTGACCCCTCTAGTGCTGATCGCAGAATTTGGGTTCCCAATAGTCATGGTGTGTTTTCGTCTCGTTCCTTTTTTCCTATTCTGAGGGTTCCGGCCCCTTTTCTTTATCTTTGGAAGTTGAATGTTCCTCCTCGAGTTAGGGGCCTTTGTTTGGTTGGTTTTACATAGGAGGATTAACACTCAGGATGTTCTTCAGAGGAGGTGAAAATACCTTGCTATTTCCCCTCAGATGTGTTTTATGTGCAGGCAGATGGAGGAGTCATCTGACCATCTTTCTATTCATTGTCATTTGCTAGGGAGATTTGGTCTACTTTTCTTAGTATGGTGTGTCCTTTATGATGCCCTTTGATGCTCAGTCCCTTTTAGGACAATGGAGGTTCCCTTGGATGGGCAAGTTTGGTAGGAAGTTAGACAGGGCTCTATTCTTTGCGGTTTTATGGGCCATTTGGAGGGAAAGAAACATTAGAATTTTCGAGGACAGGTGGCATAGCACTCAGTCCATTGTTGAGAGTGTTTATACTTCAGCTATTTCATGGGTGATTTCTAGAGAGGAATTCAAAGGGTAATCAGTTTCGTCTGTGATCAGAGATTGGAGTTCGGTGGTGCTTCTTTGCACTTCATAAGTTCAGGTTAGGGCGAGGTGGTTTCCTCCTATGGCGGGTTTGATCAAGATGAATTTTGACAGATCATCTTTGGGGAATCTGGGTCCTTCCGAGGTCGGGGGAGAGTTCAAAGACCATACAAGGTGTGTTCTACATGGGTTTTTTGGGCCGATTGGAGAGGGAAACGCAATGAGTGCAGAGCTACTGGTGGGGGAGAGGGATTCAGCGGTTGTCATTTCTTGGATGAGGGAGAGGAGTTGTAACTCGTGGAGACTATCCCATTCTTTCATGCTGGCACTTTCTCTTGGAGAGGGTAGACTTTTTTCACGTCCTCAAAAGTGCCAATGGGATGGCAGATCGTTTGGCTAGAGAAGGAATTGTCATTGAGTTCTTCATTAGTGGGATTGTACCGAGTGAGCTTGTGGATGAGGCGATTTAGTTTTTTCCACTTTTGAGAATTTGTATTCTTGTCTTTTTTTGTTTTTTTTGATGTTTTCCTGCGGCTGTTTGTCCACTTCTTTGTGGCCTAATAGCTATGTACACTCCCTTTTTATTTATACTATCTTCATTATCCATCAAAAAAAAAAAATTATCACACAAAGCAATTCCGAAGAAAGTTTTAAACTCCATGAAATTAAAATTTAAGGACCAAAAATTGCAACAAGAGCTGAAGATCATTTTAGAAGAATAAGAGGACAAAAAAAACCCAATAACTCCAATGGCTTACTCTCGTGGAGAAAACTAACCTTTTTTGACCTTTCAATTGCTTGATCAGTCTCATTCATCATCTGGTTCCCATTATCCATTAGTTGTTGATTCGTCATAGCTGTAAAATATGCACTTTCTGCTTCAGAAATCCTTGTATCGAGCATAAAGACAGTATCTAAACTGTAGTTAACATGCAAGAGTTACAAAAGTAAAACCGGATTATGAACAAATCATAAGAATTTACTGGTTCCCTCAAAGAGAAAAAAGTTGGCCCGATAATCAACCTTGTCCTTGCACTTCTTTTAGAAATCCAGATATGCATATGCTCTTTCTTTGTTTTTCTCCTTTGTTGCATAAGTTGGTTTTAGGCAGGTAATTAGTTTGTTTGCAGCTCTTTTTATGGGATAAATTCCAGGCTTGGTTTGTTCTTTTCTTCTTCTTTTACTTTTTTTTTTTCAAGAGAATTTGCTGCTATGATGATTATGAGTCTTCTCTTGGACACATGGATTATCTTTTTTTCTAATATCAATCAATCTACTTGTCGAAGACCCAAAAAAAAAAACTTTGATATGTGAGTGTGGGTGCTTCAATATGTATAAATTCGGAAAATTAATAACTATTGGAGGGTTCATTGCTTAGACATCACCTAGACCCCTTTACTATATTGGTTTTGGCCTAATTTATCGATAGCTGTCAACACACCAGACCATTCAAAATGAGTATTGGAACATAAGTTTTCCACTTGTTTGCAACTTGATTGATGGAAATAGAAGTAGACCAAAAATCAATAACAGAATGAGTGTTAATATAAAGCTGTATACTTACATGAAGCAAGCAGAACATTCTCTTCCCCAAACCCCTCACCAGGCCCATCAAAGAGATCAACCCTCTTATTGTTTTCAAGACTACTTGCATATCTGCATTGCAATGCACGCAACAGCAACAAAGTCCCAATAAAGCAATCAAAAGCATTACAAAAGATAATTCTTTTGATGTTACAAAAGATAACTGAACTAATCTTAAATTGTTAAGAATAAGCACCAAGTAATTTAAAAAATAAAAAAAAATAAAAAAAATATGGCAATCTAATCATGGCATAATTATGAATAGATTAAATAAGTTTTTAACATAAAGAGACAAGCTTCTATGGATTCAATCTTTATTTTTGAAACTAAGCAGATAAAACCCAAACTAATTGCCCATTAGATCACTCATTATGTAAATCTATAATGAGTTTATTGTTAGCAAAATTAAAAATAAAAAATAATCAAGTATTTAATCTAATTGGGATAAAAGGAACAGAGGTGAATAAGACTCAATCTTGATCGAGCATTGACTTGAACCAAAAAAAAAAAGGAAATATGAAAAGATAGAGCATTGACATTTTTTCCATTAATTTCAGTTCCCTCCCACTATTGGCTTAGTATGCTATATACATTGCTAATATTTGCCTCTTGGTTCATTCTTATCATCACAAAATCAAGGGAACCTGAGCAGGGTGTATTCTACAGGTTTGATGTACAAAAGATAGACTGGTTCTACATTGTCATTGAAACATTTTCTTGTGAAGAAAAGAAAGATGAGATTAATCCATTATAATATTGCAGGCCATCCTAAACTACAATCTGGAATCCAGAAAAGTAAAAAAGAACAACAATGATGTATGAAAATTAAATTGCCAACATCCATTTAACCATTGTCAATTTTCAATGTTATTTAACAGCCGAGTTAAATAGTCCCCTTCAAGGACCGTGGTTCATATCTTCAATTGAAAGTGTTATGAGATGCTTCTCTCAGAATGAATCTCCTTTAATCCCTGGCCATAATCAAGATATGAATGTAAAACCTGTTCTTGGTGAAATATATACAACTTTTATATATGAATGAGTTCACCACCTACCATTTATCAGTGAGGCAGCCTTTAACTATTCAATTCAAGGACATAGTTCAACCTCTATTGCTTGACCACTGATATGTATACATTGCTAGAAGTGGCTCTTTAAGACTTATTCTCTCCACCCCCAACACAAATGAAGAAAAAATAACTTTAATGCATACTCTCAAAAAAGTAATGATTTGTTTTCCCCTTTAACATGTAAAGGAGTTGCATAATACACTCTAGAAGAGTCCCACAATCCAACCTCCTAATTGCAATATAAAGCATCTAGGCAACACCTTATATATATATATGCTCAATACCATCAGATGTTAAGACTGTCCATATAGGCTGGGATTGAAAAGAGCTAAAGGAAGACGGGTATTACTTTAGAATATGTGCCTTGACACTATTAGCTGATCTCTTTTGGAAAGGAACTTCCATCTATTCCCAAGGGTGCATTGCAAAGAATGTTCTGTCGTTGTTATTTCAATGGGCACTGGCCTTGCCAGAGTTTAAACACATATCCTATTTGATGTTTGAAAGTGATTGGGCTTGTTCATTATCATATTGTAATTAATTTGGGTCTCCATTTGGTTTCTTTCTCTTTTTTATTAGCATTATGTATATTCTTTGTGTAGTTGGGTGAGCTTTTCTCTTAGGCTGTGTTTGGAGCCTTGGGTTTTGAGAGAAAAGAAAAGAAAGTGCTGGAGAAAGCACTTTCTCCAGTTTGGTTGAAGAAGGAAAGAGTTGGGGATAGAGATTTGGAAAGAAAATAATTTGAACTTTTTTCTCTTTTGGGATCGAAACCTTTCTCCCCAAAAAGGTAGAGATTTTGAAAGAAAATAAAATAAATCAAAATTCCCGGAATATATGAAAACTCACCGGAAAATCATCACAAGTTGCCGGAATTTGATTTTATTTTCTTTATACGTCATATCTTAACCAAACACTTATCATTTCTTTTCTTTTCTTTTCCATTTCTTTTTTACTTTTCTTTTCCATTTCTTTTAAAATCCAAGGTTCCAAACACAGCCTTAGTTATCAATAAAATTCTCTTGTTTGGGCCCACAAAAAAAAAGACCACTTAATGTTTTTACCATATCTGTATCCATGAAAAAAAAAAGCCCCTATAGCCATCCGATCGGGACCTCAAATTGCTGACCACATCAAAAACACTATAGCACGATACTGTACAGCAGCCTTGAACCTGCTGACATGGTTGAATTGGCCTCAATGATAGAAACTCTCAAAAACAAATCGTCGATGAATTAACCCCTGATTCCAGAACTTGAACCCCTAAGCCTAAAGGGTCTACTAAATCTTTCTTCAAATCCATTCATAGAGATAGAAATTACCCACTTCCCCCTTTCTCCACCAAAGGATTGTGGAAACCTTCAGTCTCTCCTAGGATAAAGGCCATTTAGATGGCACTCTACAAAATCAATATTATTGTTATCCTTCAAAGGAGAAAGAAATACTTGACTTTATCACCTAATGTTTGTTTCATGTGTATAAGCAAAGGCGAGACCATTGACCATTTATTTCTCCGTTGTTCAGTTGCAGAAAGGTAGGGCTCTTTCTCTTGGTCTGGTTGGGATTGTATTGATGATGCTAGAGAACATCTGATTACCGCTTGATCAGTGGCAACGCTCAGGATTAAGTAAGCGATGCAGGCCAATGTATTAAACAGTATTCCATGCTACTCTTTCAGAACTATTAGGAGAGAGAAACAGACACGTATTTGAGGATATGGGGAGGGGAACAAGCAATATTGTAGATTCTGTGATGGTGATGGTAGCTAGGTGGGCTTGTAGTAGGCGGAAGTTCAAAGGCATCCCATATTTTAAGGTCATCAGGTAGTAGCAGAATATAGCATTATTGTTTGTATAGCATGAGAGAGTAATTGTCGCTTGGAAACATCCCAAAGAAGAATTTATCAAGTTTAACTTCGATGGTGGTTCTTTTGAAAATCCTGAGCTTTTGGAATAGGGGTGTTTTCAGAGATCGCCAAGGTGGTATTGTGCATTCTTTTTACTGATTCTACAAGAGAGGGGAATGCCATTTGGGCAGAGCTTCTAACCCTTTTGATATAATTATAAAGGCATGTTGCTATGCAGATCTTGAGGTGGAGCGAGATTCATGCACTATTATTTCGTGGCTTAGCAACTTAAAACCAAGCTCTAGTAGACTTAAGAATCTTGTAAAGTCGGCTAGAGCCTTGAATATCGGGCTAATTATCTCACTCTTCCATATCTAAGGTCCGCTAACTCATTGGTAAATAGAATGGCTAGGGGAGCAGTGTCAGTGTGACTAGACACCTGTACAGAATACCCTCAATCAATGTTGCAGGAAATTTTATGAGCTGTTGATGTATTTATTGGCTGTCCTTTACTATTCTTATCTGAATAAGCATATGTAGTTGTTTTGCCTCGCACTTGTAAGCACAGTATGTTCTTTTTTTAACCATTACATTAATAAAGTATCATTAACAATCAAAAAAAAAAAGGCTAGCAAATAAACAGCTAGCCTAAGCAAACTGTACAAAATTCACAAAAAGAGGAAGCACCAACCACCAAAAAAAGACGAAAGGTCTACTTCAAAAACCTGCAAAAGAATAGGACCAAAAAACGTTACAGCCTAAGCACATAAGATGTAACTTCAGCTGGTCCAAATTCCTTAGAAAAAACTCTCCCGGTTTCTCAACATATAGAAAAAGTAGCAAGGTTTCCACAATAGGCAAAATCTTTTACTCTTAAAAGAAGCATGCTAACAATGTATAATCTTTGACAGAGTCATGACTCCCTCGGTCATGGAAAGCATTTTTCTTTACTTCTAACCATCTTCTTTTATATGCGATATATGTTTTCAGTCCCTCAGTTCTGTTACTGTAAGAAAATTCCATCAACTTTGGGGCCCAAGATTGTGAAATTTGAACATGATTGAGTAAATTAAGGCTAGAAAATAGACTTAAGGTTTTACACATGGATGTCCCGGGATATATCGCCCCCTCCAAAACAGGGAAGCATCGAGGGAAATATCAATATCGCAAAAATGTAAGTGAAATGGGGTAAACATTGGAAAAAAGTTAGAAATTTTGAATGGAACTTTGTGCGATGTTAATTTAGGAATTTTTTTATTCCCAGATAACTACAGAAATTTGGGTTTCTAGTTCATAAAGAAATTTGTGTTTCTAGTTTATTTCTTGTTTAAATCTGTTATTATCAATTCATTCCTCCACTTCTTGAGGAACTTTGTTAGGAAATAACTATATGCAGTAAAGTGGGTGTCCTTCGGATGGTCTAATAGGAAGGTGGCAAAGGACTACTTGATGCAGGATAAAAGTGTAGAATACAATGTAGATCCGGGAGAAGTTTTAATGACGATTTAACTGGATTAGGAATGTGAGGCTGGATTGAGGGTGATAAAGGTAGCTAGACATTAGCAGTGCAGATAGGGAAACAAGAACAAGGTTTACAGCCTAGGTACTGGGCAATGAAACTGAAAATTGAAGAGAGGAATAAGACAAGGAATAAAGAGGTCAGGGAAGTGCAACCTAACCTCTTTGAAAGAACTCAAGGACGCATATGTACTCTCTCAAACCAGAGGATTGATGGTTGGATTTAACTATCTATAAAAAGAGAGAAAATCTACCTTGATATGAAGCAAAAGCAAAAAACTTTTACTAGAGGAAATCTACCTTGATATAAAGCAAAAGCAAAAAACTTTTACTAGAGGAAATCTACCTTGATATAAAGCAAAAGCAAAAAAGTTTTACTAAAATTCAATTGTGTAAGAACAAGGGGTTTAATGTGTATTTAGATGCACAATGGTAGCATTTCACCTCTATATAGTGGAACTAAGAAGTTTATAACTTGATGCTGGACGGGTTGCAGGTAGAATGATACTCCTCTTTGGTACTTTTTCGATTGTGTTTGATATTCTATGAATGAGACCCAATACACACACACACACACAAACACACATTTATATCATTAAGGTACCGTAAATCACACTACGAAAAGGTTGATACAAGACAGAATCATTTCAGTTCCATACCTAGCATAAGAGCACAAAAGAAAACGAAACTCAATACTTCCAGTTATTCATTGACAAAAACAATATTTTCAGTTCGAAAGTCCGTTCTTTCTGTTCTCTGTTCTTAACATAACAGTTGCAAATGGCATTGTTTTGATCTTCATTCTACTGTGTTTATTATTATTGCTTGATCCTGAAGAACATAAATCAACTACACCAACAGAGAATCTTTCATGAATATGCTAACTGTTCCAAATCATGTGTGAACCAAGTTCTTTTTCTAGAACCCTACCCTCATAATCAAGACCAAACTAATAAGTTCGATAGCATCCTTGTGTTTAGTTAAACCATGATCAGAATAAACTATAACATAATTTCCCATATAAATCAGACAACTTGGAAGCCAGGAAGAAAACAATCACAAAGTATGTCCTCGGCTACTTAAAATAACTGGCTTTTTAACTTTTTTGCACTAACTTTCAGCTGGAATTGTGACTAATAGTAGCATAAAAAGATGAAAAGAAACTATTAACTATAAGAGAAAAAAAAAGTCAGTGTTTCAAACAGTTGAATAGATGCCTAATACAAGAGAAAGGAGTATCCCTTCTTGCTTTCATTACAGAGGAAAAAAATAGTTTCTGATAAATGATAACTTACTGCTTTTTGAGAGCAACATAGGAATTCAACTCTTTGATCTGCACAAAATTGGCACCCAACATTGAGAATAATTTGGATACATAATGTACATGGAATGATCTTATTATAAAATTTAAACAACCAGGGAGAAATTGCCAGCTTTATTAACATTATTGAGCTTAAAAGGTAGAAATGCACCATTGACTGCTTTTTCTCATTGAGCATCCTGTTGGTGTCGGGATTATTTCGACTCTCTCCATCCTTCACTTCTCTATCAAACTCCTTAATCAACCTGGAGATATGACAAACACATAAGATAAATCCCATAACAAGGTTGAACTATTTAGAAGAGTGCATCTGTCATGTCAAATTTTTTAAGCAAACTTAACTAGTACCATTCCTCTGGTGATTTTTTCATTTTTTTTTTGGGGGAGAAAAAAAATTGAATGCATTACCAATAAATCCATAAGCTAACACTTAGGAGATTCTTAATTATATTATCCATTATTTTATAGGGTAACCGGACAAGGTTGAAGGAGATTCAGGAAAGTATGGGAGCTCTATTCTATACAAATTGAAAAGTGTAACCAATTTTTACGAACTTATACCTGAGATATCTCCCACTCACTCACACAAGCGCACACAATACACACACACACAACGTGATGTCCCGAAGAAGGAGCAACCAGAAAACAGAAAAAACAGCAGAAAACAAAAAAAAAGAAAAGAAACAGTTACAAGGAACCCAAAATCAACAAGACAAACCCGCAAGACTACATATGAATCACTGTTTCCCAACATCGCGTGATGTCCATCCAAGTAATATCATTGAACTCGGGAAGATGCTGGCCCATGATGAAGCCAAACTCGAATGGAGTCGATGATCACACACACATATATTGAGCAGTTTGACAGTTAAACCATACAGGTTGCAGTTCTACAAATACAATTTGATTGTTCTTTGGCCAAATCTCAATTTAAGCGTTTGACAGCATTTTCATGGACAGTAGGAAAATTTAAGCCGAAACGATTAAGAAAAAACAAGTAAACCCATTAGGTAGGATTCTCTAGATTGGCCTTTTTTCGGTCATGGCACTTTACAAGTCGAGAGACCCATCGACAATAGATTCTCAAACTTCATGGGTAATATGCATGACTGTTATGTCTTAGCACTGATTCACTGTCGCTGCAGCAAAAAATACGTAAACCATAGATCATCCTTAAACACCTAGGTAACATTTGCAAGTGATCAACTCAGTAACTCATAATCAGTGAATCCAAAAAGCCCATTTCCTGACACTTTCAAAAATTCAGTAGTTTGTGTGCTGTGACATGATAACTGCTGTAAACAATGTGATAAAACCAAGCATTTTCTGACCAAGTTCTCACAATTTTTCTTATTCATTATTATCTAGTAAATATGATCCGGACTTATTACAACAGAACTTCTTTCTTATCAAGTGCCGTCATTAATGCATTAAAGTGGAAAGGGGAAACATTATGCATTTTCAACACAATCCCAACAATATAGAGAATTACTTAATGTGAACTGCTCATTTGTTAAACAAAGAGCTTTAGTAGCTATTACCAAGAGAATTTAGATGAATCATATACCTCTTACACTCCCGCATCTTCCCTGTAAGTTCTTCCAACTGCCTGCTCTGCCTACTAGTGTCCTTAACCTTCTCCAACTTCTGGAATCCATTGCTGTGACAACAAGGTGACACAATCATTTCAGAATACTTATCCAAAATGTGGAAGACCCATTAAGCAAATGCAAATATCATGAAGCAAGAACTACGGCAATTACTGAAACTGAAACAATTGTAGCCTTTTCTCTAGTAATTATAGTCAAAAATCTAGGTTTAGATGCCAAACTGAATTGAAAACTGCAAGCTTACAGAGCTTCAACAAAAAACAGGCAATGTGAAAACAAATATCAAATCAATAGACCAAAAGTTGCAGATCTACAATGAAAACATGCAATGCTCCACATAGCAAACAAGTAATACACGAAGAATCTAATCAGAAACGCTATACAAATTAAGGAACACTGTCATATAAACCTCGAAAAGCAAGGGAAATTTTTCTTACGATAAAGCTCGGAAAATATCAGTGATCTGACCATCGATCTCGGCTAGCTCCACGCTGATTGCAGATAATGAATCCATCTCACGAATCAAACCTCAAAATTTCCCACTTCTCTTATAAAACCAACAGCTACGCTTCTCAAACAAAAGAACAGATGCTTCAAACGAGCATCGAAATGATAGAATACAGGCCCTCAAAATCTTCAAATGATTCTCATTGTCTCCGGAAATGCCGGAAATTGATTAAAAACTCTGATCTAATCAGCTGGATCTTCGAATTCCGATCAAATGAAAAAAGATTATTCCAGGCACTGAATTATTAATTCAAAACCGATTCAAATGAGATGCAGCTTTCGAATCACCTGATCATGTCTGAAAAATGCAGATCTGAAATCGGGATCTTGTCGATCGGAGGAACCTAAATCTAGGCTTTCTTGTTCTCACGATCTTCTCTGCGTGAAGAACAAAGAGACAGCGAAGCTCTTCTCATGATTTACAGACCTTTTTTTTTCGAATTTTTTTCTTATTTGTTTTTTCCTTTATTTTCTTACTCTTCTTCTACTTTTAGTTTTGAATTTTTTTTCAGCTTTTTTTATCTGAGGTTTAAAAATTCACCGATATATCGGCCGTTTAAACCGCTTCTTAAGAACCGAGTATGGACAAATGAACGCGTTTTCCTCTTGGGGAGTAAAGATGTAGTGCGTATAGAAGTAGTTTTATACAATACAACCATTTTTAGCCACGTAAGCAAAGAAAACTTTTAACTAAAACTCCATTTGACATGTATATATAGGGTTAAAAGAGAATTAAAAAGTGGTAAATTCCACAAACCTCCCTTGAGGTTTAGTATAATACCCACATACCTCCTCCATCTTTCTCAAAAAGACAAATACACCCCCTCTACTATCTCCATTCGGAAATAGATCTCCCTTACACTAATAGAACTTAATAGAAATCATCAATTTCTACATGTTTTAGCTATTTTGCCATTGTATTTAAACCTACCACCCACACCCCCACTAATGGTGCTGATGGCAATGGTGATGGTGGTGGTTGTAAGGACCTAAATACCCACATTTAATGATTTGATTTTTATATGATTTAATGGTATTTTTTGGATTTATTTAGCATATAATGGATGAGTAATTAATATTATATGGTTCTATGTAATATAACTATAAGAGTATGGGGTTACTTTGATATTACAAAATTTTGGGGGTTGATTGAATAATTAAATTCAATCAATGCAAGTGTGCGTGCGATCAGCGTGCATGCTGATCGTGCAAGCACAAGGTTATGGAAAGGAAAATGGTTAAGGAAAAGATGAGACTTAAGAGGAGAAGGTTATCATTCTCACCCTCATTCTTGTTTGAAATTCAGATCTGAGGTTAAAGAGAGGTCCAGAAGATGGAAAAAGAGAAAGAGAAGACTTGGACGAACGGTTGAAGTTGAGAGCATCCCCTTGCTTGCAGCCTAGGGTTTGAAGGGAAGAAACACTCAAGGAAGCTTTTTCCAACCACAGAACATTCACAGGTAAGTTGTTGGAACATGTGTAGTGTTCTTATTGAGATTAGATCTCAAGTTTTCTGGTTTGTGTTGAATGCGTTAATCTATGATATGTGTTTGAATCCTCATTAAAATATGTTTGATTTGATGTGTTTAATATATGTAGATGATTTTGGTATTGTGAATGTGAATATATGTTGTTTGGACTTAATTCGGAACCCATGAGTTCGGATTTCAAAACCCAGAAAATGACCCAGATTACGTGATTGTTCGGTAGAGTAGGTCCACCGACAGAGACCCAAAATCAATGCAAATTGGGTGTTCGGTAGGCTTCGGTACACTGACCACTCCACCGAACACTTGAGAATTCACATTGGACTTCGGTACACCGACCACTCCACCGACAGAGACCTTATTTTAGTTATAATTTGGGTATTCAGTAGGGTTACTCCACCGAACACCTATGAGTTGCATAGTGGTGTGTGACCTTGCGGATGACCTATGTGGATGATGTGGGGCTTAAGTCATTGGTTGATATTGGATTCTGGAAACAAGATTTGACCATCTATCCTATCTGCGGGGAGTCAATCTTGGTGTTCCGAGGTTATTGTGACCATCATCCTACCTTAGGTTTGATACTGATTGGATGTGGAATATAATTGTTGGTTCCTTGGTTGAGTTTGATTACTTTGTTGTGATAACTGATAAGAAGCTTATGATGGTTTACAGTCAGATTATCCGTGTGTATGGGTGTGCGGATAGTTTCTGTTGTTGATCCTCATTTGGTGTCCTAGTTAATGCATTACACACTAGGCTGATATCAAATGATAAGTGAACCGAGAGGTGGAAATCTACGGAGAAACTACTGCAAAGCCTTCGGTTTGGGTTGACTATACACCCGTGGGGTGAGAGGTCCCACTTAAACTAGGGTAGGATGCTAAAGTCCATCCTATGTAGGTTCACTAGTCCTCGAGTATGGTCCACTTGCAAATTAGCCATAAGGTAGCCTTCATGCCATGGGTTAGCGCCCGGAACGAAGAAAGGACTTCTGGCAATTCCTAGGACCATGTCCTAAATCGGTTGTTGCTGGGAAACTTCATGTGAGGTCCACTTATCATGAGGTGTTAGTCTTAGTACATTTATTGTGCATTTATTTCATTATTTGTGTGTTTCTTCTCATTGCATTCACTATAGGACATGTGATTGACTCATTCATATCATCTCATCTCATATTAAAATATTCATTGTTGTTATTAAGTTAATGCTGTATTAACCTTGTGATTTGATCTCCACAAGAGGACGAGTGATTGTTTCATGCTTCTTACTGGGCATCATAGGCTCACGCAACTTTTCATGTTCCAGGATGGAATGAGTGATCATGTTAGCAGGACAATTGCTGGTCGTTGGCTTGGATGCTTTCCTTTCTTTGTTGTTGGCTTATACTCCCGAGGGAGTTTGACATTTTATTATTTTGATGTAATAATGGTGATTGTTGAACTTAGTTGAGATATTGTTTTAGACTCGTGGGGATCCTGGCTCAACTGAAGCCAAGGATCATGTTTTTTAAATGGTTTATGTTATTTTCATTGATTTTCTGTAGTAAGACTTCCGCACTCTACTTAATTGATTAATAAAGGTATCTATTACTTTTATTTTTGCTTATGGTTTGGTAGCAATCCGAGGTCTAGTTGTGGATCCCGAAGGTCTCATTTGAGATCCGTGCTATCCCTCATTAGGAATTGTCCCACGGGATCTCAGGCGTTACAGCGGTGGTGGAGGTGGCCGCCAATGGTGGTGGTGGTGGGGTGGTGGTGGTGGTAGTGGTGGTGGTGGGGAGTGGGGTGGTAGGTTTAAATACAAAGGCAAAATAGTCTAAAACATACAAAAATTGATGATTTCCATTAAGTTTCGTTTGTGTAGGGGAGGTCTATGTCCGAATGGAGATAGTAGACCGGATGTATTTGTCCTTTTGAGAAGGATAGGGGAGGTATATGGGTATTATACCAAACCTCAAGGAAGGTTTGTGGAATTTACCCTTAAAAAATTGTGAATTATTATATTTTATTTTTGGCCCTGTTTAGGAGACAAGAGTTTGGCGGAAAGTTAAGTGGGAAATTAATATGTTAGAAAGTGAAATTTAATTTTCCTAGAAATTGTTTAGTCATACAAGGAAAATGTTTGAATATGCCAAAAAAATTTGATTTTGATGTTTGGTAATTATGAATGAATGAGAAAAGTTTTTCATCTACCCATTTTACCCCTTATTGTTTAAATATAGGAAGAATGGAAGCTTTAATGGTGAAGGGTAATATGAGGAACATGCTATTCTCCTCGCCTTTTCATTTTTCATTCCCACAAATTCCTTTCTTTTTGATCAAAAAACAAAAAGGAGCCTTTTTCTTCAGTCAAAGAAGTTTGACTGAAACAATTTTTGTGGGACACACTTTCTGAGTGTCCGAACACATATTATGCAGAAAACCCGCCTTTCCTTTGTATTCACACAAAATCCGGCTAGCAAAATGGAGTCTAAGTAAACTTACATTTAATGAATGATACAAAATTATAAATATATTTTATAATAAAGTAATTAAACGAGCTGAAACTCGGCTCGAGCTCGATAAGGAGATGAGCCTATTTTTTTTCAAGCACGATTTTGTCTTGTGGACCGTTCCGTTTGGCATAGCTTCGTAAGGCGGGAACTCCTTCCTAAATCTAAAAGGGCTTCTTACCTAATGCTTACATGTTTGGTGACACTTCTGAAAACTGTCTTAAATGGAAGCGTATAGTGAT
Organism: Pachysandra terminalis; assembly: GCA_031762675.1. NCBI lineage: Eukaryota > Viridiplantae > Streptophyta > Magnoliopsida > Buxales > Buxaceae > Pachysandra > Pachysandra terminalis. Next base: position 6,470,275 of record JAUPMG010000020.1, read on the forward strand.
CTTTATTTTTAGATTATAATTAATATAATTTAATTAATAATGAGCTTTTGTAAAAAGTTACAAAGGGCACTATGTCTAATGAACTGAGTTGATTATTATTTATAATAAGAACTAATCGTAGGGATCATGGTGTTAATATTTGTAACATTTGAGATTACTTATGTGAATTTAAATTTTATAGAGATTAGGGCTTTTGAGTTTGACGCATGAGAGAGATTGGGCTAGGTCTAGTCGTTTGGCCCATTAGGTGTTGGAGTAATTAAACATATTTATCAAACCCTAAAACCTCTCCTTTTGCAACCCTAGCCGTTTTGGCGTAAGGGAGGAAGAGAATTTGACCATGTCATTGGAGAAGAAGACTAGAGAAGAGATGAAGGGGGCACGAATAGCTTGGCTTATCCAACCCCTGGTTTGCACGATTTAAAGAAAATGAAGAAGTAAAGAAAAAAGGTTGTCAACAAGAGATTTGAACACTAGAGGTAAGTAATTGTTGTTGTCGAAATTCTTTTGGATTGTTGTGATTAATTTGTGATATGTTGAATAAGTTTTATGCCTTAAACGAATAATGTGTGAATGAATGAATAATTGCGTAAAGAATAATGTTCATTGATATCCTTATATCTCATTTTAGTTTGAACGTGATTATTCATTTGATTAATTATATTTTTTTTAATGATTATTGGATAATTATCTGGACTGTCCCGGTATGAGATTTGTATGTTAAAATTATTAAGTATCACGTATAATCATCGATGAATATGACGAAATAGAATTCTCCGTGACAGGTCCAAACACTGTTAAGCCCGAAGCTCGAGTCGGACTAGGCCGAGCTCGGACCAACAAAATTGCTCTTATATATATCGTGGCTCGACTCGAACCTAGCCCGTTGCCACTCCTACTTAGTACCCATTTATACGGTTACTGATAGCTCATGGGAGTCGAGTAGGGCTGTCAACGAGCCGAGCTTGAGCTCTAAAATTAGGCTCGCGAGTCAAGCCTGAGCTCGAAAAAAAGCTCATTATTTTAACGAGCTTGGGTAAGCTC
>JAUPMG010000020.1:6471418-6483574 GCA_031762675.1 Pachysandra terminalis
TCCTTAAACACTTTCATCAAGTCCTCCATAATGGTATCCCAACAATCCTGAAAAAATCCCATAAAGAAACAATCCGGCCCCGGCGCTTTATTTCTATCCATCTCCCAAACTGCCTTTTTCACCTCTTCAAGATCAAACTCTTTTTCAATCCACATAGCTTTACTATCCTCAATCTTAGGCCCATCAAGCTTTCCAAGATCAAAGGAACAAGACTGATTAGAGGAATACAACTTCCTAAAATACTCAGTAAGTTCCTTTTCAATGCCATGAGAGTCCTCCACAATACCCGAGTCACCTATCAATCTAGAGATCTCATTCTTCTTATTCCTAAAATTAGCCATTCTGTGGAAAAATTTTGTATTCCCATCCCCCTCTTTAATCCAATGAACTTTGGATTTCTGCTTCCAACACACCTCTTCTTTCCTAAGAATCTCCTCAAGTTCTTTTTTCAAGATTCTCCTAGACATTCAACTTTGACAAGGCCTAAGCCATCTTCCTTCCTATCCAAAATTCCTATTTCCTCTAAAATTTCCTTCTTTCTCGCAGGGATGCATCCAAGAACCTCCTTATTCCAACTTTTAATTCTACCTTTGACCTCTCTAAGGGATTTCATGAATTTAAAGCCTTCCCAACCACTCGACTGAGCACTATTAACCCACCACGACTTAACCTGTCTTTCAAATTGGGATGGAGAAGCCACATGTTTTCAAAAGGACTGCCCAAGTGGACCTTAACAGTGTCAACGAGGAGAGGAGTATGATCCGAAATGGGTCTAGACAACAACCTAATAGAAGAATGGGGAAAGTGAGAGTCCCAACTAAGTGATACAAGGAGTCTGTCCAACCTGTAACAAATAGGATTATCTTGGAAATTAGACCAGGTAAATCTCCCTCCCTGCAAAGGAATGTCAATCAACTCCCCAAAGTTAATAAAATCAGCAAAGTCCCTCGTACTTCTATCGAGGTCCACCATGTGGTAAGAATCATGCACTGGTGTGATGTGCGTTGTGTAATGCAAAGAAAGAAAAAAATGGTTCGTGGAGACGGGCCGGTCAACCTGCCGCCGCGGGTTATGTGAAACCCTAATCCGCGCCATCTCTTCTCTATTTAAAGGAAGTTGGTCTTTCTTTGTTTGTATCTCTTTGTAACCTTCGGAGAAACCCTAACCCTAGAGTAGGGATCTGAAATCTCTTGTAGAGGTGAGAGTGTGTGAGACTCTTCTTCCTGTAAAGAGGTGTATTTGGGTGTTTGGTTTGAGGAAGAAAGAGTGAGGCAAAGATCTCTGTGAGTTGTAAGAATTTGCTCATAGTGGAATCTTTGGTTGTTGATTGACAACAGCCGTGGACGTAGGTCAGTTTGGACCAAACCACGTTAACTCTTTGTGCATTATGATTGTTGTTTGGTGCGTTTTCTCTCTTGTTTGTTTTCTTTGATCCAAACTTAGTTTCCGCATTAAGGATCTGCAAAAGGGAAATGAGGGTTGATTTCCTAACAACTTCTAGTAGTTCTACTCCCTCCCAATTTTTCATCAGAAAATCTGATGATGTTGGAGTCACCGACAAGACACCAAGGGATGTTCCAAAAGGCTTTACATCTTTTAAGCTCCTCCCAAAAAGAACCTCTCTCCTTAGGTTTATTAGGACCATAAATACCGGAAAGGACCCACTCAAACTCATCCCCCACCCCCTGAAATCTAATCGACAAAGAGAATCTCCCTTTCCAAACATCAACTTTCTTAACAATATCAACATCCCAAATAACACAAATGCCCCCCGACCTTCCGACCGATGGCACAAACTCCCATTCCTTATTTTTAATATCCCCCAACTGCTTAATAGTCTTTTTAGACACAGATTCCATCTTAGTTTCCTATATGACAAAAATATCAGGTCTCACATTCCAATTGATGATTCTTCATAGAGGAACACTGAATTCTCCTAACACATCCCGAGTCCTAGACCTTCTTCTAACATAGTGCTGACTACAGGATACCTCCCTATTGGCTTGTGACAGCTCCCCCTCCCTAACACTCCCACCCTCTATTTTATCTCTGAAATCTTTCACAGCATCCTCCAAACTTATAGCTTCACCTGTATTATCAAAAGCCTCAATTTGAAACTCAGATGCAAGGTCTACAACACCTTCCCAAACATCTCTTTCCCTACTCCCATTCACTTCAGAACCCACAGAATCCATAAAAGGTGGCACACTTAAAACCTGGGCAATCAGAATCAGAGTACACATTTGGGATAATGGCATTAGCAAAGACGTTACTGAGAAGAGAGTCAGAGGGTTCTTCCTGCGCGAAAAAGGTATTAGCGGCAATAAGGGGTAAATCAAACATCAGACACCGCAAGAAAATCAATCTTACCTGAATTAGGTCTTACCTCTTTGCTTCTGGATGCACGATTTGACATCAAAGGGCTGAAGTGAATAAGGGGGTGCTCGAAAGGAATATCGTTCAACAATTTTATACAAGGAGCGAAAGTGTCTGACTCCCTGAATCTGGAACCAACACAACAGCAATCCTGAGAAGAGCAATTGGCCATACCACCACTAGACTTGGCAATATCACTTGGAATGGAAGAGAAATCAGAGGGAACATCATATTCGCTGTTCACACACTCTTCAAGGCGCCGACTCGTAAATGTTTTCAGCTGATCCAAATTTCCAGAATACCTGGAAGCTACAACTTCACACAACAAAGTATTAATCCCACCCGAATGATCATCTGAACTCTTAAATTCAGAAGAAGGGGAGTTTAAGAATTGACAGAGATCCACAGCAGTATCTTCCATAACAGGGGAAAAAGACATCATGCTACTACTCCTTGATTTGCCTAAAACATGAAAAAAAATCAGGAGAGCTAGTCAGGGAAGCCAAAACGCCACACGGAAAAGAACCCACCTCTGGAGTCGCGACTTCAGCATGAACATTCAACTCCGTGACAGACTCGGTCGACAGCAAGTCTTCATCTTCCCCAGCGCCCAAGTAAGATTGGACGATGTCCCTCTTTCTAAAACCTTTCGATCTGAGATTCAGCAACCTTTCCACTTCCCTGCTAATTAGAGCCTTCAATTCTTCAAATGAAGACGTTCTTCCACGGCCAGACAATCTGCTCCGAGAGAGAGGTTGCTTGGAAGCCCTGTAAAAATCACGACCTCTACTACAATTCGAGGTCCCACCATCCCGAGTGAGGGAGCGAGACCCACTAAAGTTGTTGGAGCTAGGTCAAAGCCCAGCCGTATGGGCCGTAATTGGCCCAAACTCAGCGGGAGCATCCCGGCTCTGATCTCGGTTAATGTCCCGCAAACTGGGCCCAGAAGATACAAGGCATTGGGCCGGCCCACTCGAGGGACCAGGCGGGAGTTCAAAATTCAAAAACTCTGACCCCCTAGGATGGGGCCCACTTCTCGTACGTTGACCACCATCTCCCATCCCAGGCTCCTCTCCATCCACAACACGTGCCCAAGAGAAATTGGGCCGTACATCATCTTCCCCACTCCACCCAGCACGAAGAAACACACCAGCAACAACCAGAATACTCACCAGAATCGAGACAAAAACCTCATAATAAGTAGACCCATCCCAAAGGGCTATGAGTCTAGGGATCGTTCTCACCAAAGTCTCTTTGACCCACATTTCAACCCTTCCCAACCCATTCTCTATTAATGATATCTTTCCAATATCATTTAAGCCCCCCAACAGGTCCCCCAAGAACTGAAACAGCTCTAGGGCAATAAGATGAATCGGAACACCTTCAATCACCACCCATACCCCTTCATTTTTAACTGGTCCAACTGATATGCCCTCCCCCAATGGCCATCAGACGAAGAACACCTCCTCATGACCATACCTAATCGATTTTTTCTTAATGTCTCCCTGGCTTCTTCTTCAGATCACATAAATACCAGGGTCTTAAGCGAGTTAATAGTCACCAACTTCCCAAAAACAGAATCCGGACACACCACTCACATCTCCCTCTCCACGAAACTCCAATCAGAAACGCTGCTGGAGGCAATACAGCAAATGGCAAAAGCCCATTTAGTGTCGTTGGGGCAAACATTCACAACAGGAGCCCACCCAAAGTTTGCAATCTTACCGGACACTGCATTTTCCTTCCACAGAGTGCCAAAACCATCCGCAACGCCTATACCACCAGAGTCAGCTTCCCAACCACCTTTGGTGTTAATACTTGGCAGAAGATTAGGGAAAATCTCCAGACCCAAATTTTAATATAAGACCACCCGATGTTGGCCGGACCTTTGAGGAAGAACAGCGAGCTTTGACGAGCATTACGAGCAAATGCCGATAGTTTGATGAAAGATCCTCTTGCGTTCTTCCTATGCTCCAACAACAGTGCTCGACCAGCCTCCTTCAATGACCCTAGCACCCTGAAATCAACATCCCTGAGACAGAGAGCGTTCACCTTGCACTTAAACCATTCCACTTCTTCCCCTTGAAGCGCTATCCAACTCAATAGCACTCCACACAGTTCTGTGATTCAAAAAGCATTTGGATCTTGTGTTTCAATGTATGTGAAAGAAACAGAGGAATAAAATAAACATCAAAGAACAAATCAGAAAATAAGAATATATGTGGTTTACCCACAATAAGGCTACATCCATGGGTGAAGACGATCAAGAGATTCCACTATTGTGATGATTATTACAGGCACAAAAAGCTTTCCTTGAGATATAACTCAAAGACGAAAACCACAAGAGAGGACTCTACACAACGTAGACCCTAGTGGGGCCACACTAAACAATCATATCAAGAGTCATACTCTCACAATCCCAAGAGTATATAGTTACAGAAGCTTGATAACAAGAGGCATCCATCCCAATGATCTCCTGAAGAACCACAGTCAAATCCCCAAAAGCACAATATTCTCCAAAGAGCAATGGAATACACCCAAAAGCCTTTGAATCGTTGAAACAGCTCCCTAAAGAAAAGAATTCTTCATCTCTACCATGGAGAACTCTCTCCAATGACAGACCCAATCCTCAACACTCCAGGCTCAAGAACGCTTGATAGAATTCCGAAAATTCTATTCCCTTTAAGAAAATCAAAACCACTTCTAAACCAACTAGGAAAAATTCGCCTTTTCCTTAAATAAGAAATGCTGGATGAGTTCATAACACACACACACACACACACACACATATATATATATAGAGAGAGAGAGAGAGGCTTCGAGACAAATCCAAACATATGCCTTGTTTTATTTAATTTTTTTTATAAAATATGGGTACTTAAATTTCAAATTTCACAGAAGTACTTATACAGCATGACACGTGTATAGGTCTGGGATTTGTGTTGGAATCCTCATAGCTATCTCAAGATTTTTTTTATCAGATGTTTACTCTAACCTAAACAGATTTGTTCTGCATCTTAATCATATACTTACCTATCAAGTTTCAAATGTGTAGAAACTGATATTGTATAGGTAATCCTATAATGCCTGAATAAGTACAAATATGTAGTACACGAGCAGATTCAGCCGAATCCCCGTGTCTAGATATATGGGTATTGGACGAATTTGACAACTAGAGACACATCCGCACCCACACCCGAATCCATGATAATATGATATATATATATATATATATATATATATGTATGTCTGTCTGTCTGTATGTATGTATGTATGTATATTGATTCTTTAATATCCCCAAAAGTCCACATATGTGGTTATATAGATCATTGGTTGTTGACATGTATGATATCGTTCTTTTCATTCTGTCAGATATTTATATCATGTGAAACACAGTTATACTTCATTTAGTTAGTTAGATGCTACAATTTTGGTTAATGTGACACAACTAAAGCCTCTTTGAGCTGAAAAGGTGTGCATCAAGTCACTTGTATTGTGTACCATTTAGCAAATTGTATTGTGGCCAAATCTCTTGCCCTTATTTATCTCAAATGGTTGTTTAAACTATAGAGTAGTCAACAGACAACAATATGATAGATTATGGTCATGCTCAAATTAGAATTTTCTAAAAAGATCCAGGTGGTTTCCAGTATGTTTTCAAGGACCAAATGAATATTGCATAGATGAGACACTGAAACTTGGTTTACGACAAAGCTTACATACCCAAATATTGAATTTTTCATATGGAAATAAGAGCGCAACCAGATTTTTAAGATAACCAGATCTATACAATAAAATAGTATATTTGCAGAAAATAAAGGTGAACCAAAAAATTTAATTACATATCATAAAGGAATACCTCGTAAGCGATGTGCAACACTGAGATTTTGCATAAATGGATAAACAAGAACTCTCTCTGATGTGGTTGTGCAAAACCCAATCAGTCGAAGAAGATTTTTATGGAATGCTACGCTTATCAGCTCAACTTCCCTCTGGAATGCAGCCTCTCCACCACGACTATGATAATCAGTTAGGCGTTTTACAGCAACCTTAGTGTTGTCTGAGAGAACACCTCTGTAAACTTTTCCAAAGCCCCCCTGACCAATGACACTATCCTCATTGAAATTCTCAGTTGCAATTTCGAGTTCACGCAATGAAAATCTTCTCAATTGACCGAAGGAGATTTTGCAGTCATCCTCACCTAGAGTGACTCAGAACAAACCTTTAGTTCCATAGGACTTCTAACATATGCAATCTCATAAAAATAAATTAGCTATTGCTAGTGTGTGCTTCAAAAAGCATCATCATATTAAAGAAAGAAGAAATTTGAATCTAAAATCAAAGTAACCATATGGTATGTACTAATTCACCATATGCTCCAAAACAGCATAAAATATGCAACCTACCTCTCAAGCAACCTTAATTTTGAATTAAAGTTCAAAGAGGGTGATAACAGAAAGCCTCTTCAAGACTTCTAGTAAGGAAATTTCTTAAGTTCTTTTAGTAGAATTTCCAGTAATGTGCTGGATGGTTGAGCCATGGAGCTTAAAGGTAAGCATCATCATACTCCAGTTTTTTTGCTAGGGAATAAAAGATAAGGAGTAACGAACTGGTCCAGATAAAAGTAAGACTAAAGGACCAAGATTGATGACCGGGATGATTTTTCATCCCTCTCATGGTGGCTTGGGGGGAGAGGGAATCAATTTCATGATGGTAAATTCACTTTTAGTTCAATTTTTTCCAAATGAAAAAAAGAACAAAATAATTCATCAACAAAAAAAACACTAAGAATAAATTTGAAGATTTCGTAAAAATGATCCTTCAGAGTTCAATTTTCTTACTCTTGGAAAATTCATAAATAGAGATCTCTCTTTGTGATTAAGGGAAAATGCAAAGTGAGAGTACCAATTACCAGCTACATCAACAAAGATATCATGTCTGAGTTTATGCACTTGACGGTATCGATATGCAATGGCCCCTACTAACACGAGCATGAATGCACCACAACCTGCAGTAGTGATCACGATTCCAAGTTTTGTCTTCCTGACTGAATCTGCCAGAAAATCATGAAGTTAGGTGCTAAGTTGTTAATTCAGACACAATGAAAAATGGAAATAACACAGGAGTATACCTGATACAGAGGAGCGTGACACACAACGTTGCTGCAATCTAGAGCCACAATCAAGTTGAGTTCCTGTAAAACTGATGGAACAACATAGTCAATGCAAGCTACGTATTATAAATTGTGACCTTTTCCAAGATGTATGATGTTGATGCAGAAGTCAAGCAATTACCAAAAGAGTCTTTTCAGCAAACAATCTTCACACACACATATCTGATATTGATCTAAGCAATCACAAAATAACGAAAAGGTAAACATGGATCTAAGAGAAGTAGATAGAAAAAACAATGCTCGAGTATAAATCTATCTCTCCTGGTGATTTAGAGGAGAAAGAAAAATCCTACACTTCTTACGTAGTTGGAAGATTGTGGAGAAGAGTACTTGAATACCTGTTGAAGCATGGGTCTTGTAAAAGAATAACCAAGGAAAAACTTCCTCTAGGGTGCAAATCCATTAAGTGGCCCAGAAACTTGTCAGTATTTTTATTCAATATATTGTCACCTCCCACCTAGGCCTCATATAAGCTTATTTATTGACCAAAAGATTCAAAAAAGATCCCAAGCCTTATACCTTATAACCATAGATAAGAGTACCTCCAAACACATAAAAAACATCCACTAGAAGTTATGAAAGTACACTTCTTAACCCATAAAAATTTCCACCTGATTTTCCCAAATAGAAGTAATTTATACATACATTAAAAATTTAGAATTACAAAATCTTCCTTCTTTAACTAGGCTCTACTATTAATCTAAAATCACCACTAGAAGACTTTTTAATTTCTACTCTTGACTCAATGTTACTTAAGGTCTTCATAGTAAAATATTCTTGCATAGAATCTACCTTTTCTCTAAGCATTTATATGTCAAGGCTTTATTTGACACTTCATTTTTTATCACCAAAAATTTAATCTCTGAAGCCTATTACCTTGTGTTGAATCATTCTCTCTGAATGTATATAACTCATCCTTGAGTAAGAACATAGAATAATCATCTTTCAAAGATGGGACCACATTACTTTACATGCTCTTTTTGGTTAAACTTGCAAGTTCACATATCAAATTTTCATGCTTTTATCATTTTGCTTGAAAAGATCAAATAAATTAGTTCTTTTGGATCTTTCTTTCCTAAAATCAAGAACTTCTTCAACTGCACCTAGTGATTCATTGATCACCTTGGAGATGCCTACCACTAAATTGGAAATCAAGCAATCACCACAAATAAATCTTCTAAATACTCGGCATAAACTGGCATAATTCTCAACCTGCAAAATTAATTTCTAATAGTAATCTAATGTTTTGATGCCTGCTCTGACACCATTTGGAGGCAAATGGAAAATTTACACCCACTACATAATTGAAGATGGTGGAGATGAGTACATCAATGACCATTGAAGCCTGGGATGTTAATAGGGAAAACCCCTGCAGGGTGTAGATCCAAGAAACTCAAATGTTAGAAGAGCTGAAAAATTTAGATGCTGTTTTTTGTTCGATAATTCAGCACCATACATTTTATTGATACTGGGCATCATGTAGGCTTATTTCTCAATCCTAAAAGTTCCTAATTACATTAAACTAACACCTCTACATAGGAAGACGTATAAATACATAACAACACAGAAAATTTTCTGAAAGTAGAATTTTTTATGTATTGATATTTCTACCAGGTTTCACCAAAAGAAACCTTACTTTATATTAAAAAAAAAATTTGAAAGAAATAAAATTACTTCATATATTAAACTCTACTAATATTTGAAAATCATTTCTAAAGGAAATTTCTACTTCAACTCCCGACTTACTTACTTAGAAGTTGGAACCTGTGATACCCAGATCCATCACCTTACCATACTCGTGTCCAACATGATATGGGTATGGGTTATGTCTCTTCAAATATGTGTCTATATTCTTGAAATATTTTTTGATAGATTGTGTACATAGTACATACTGTGATTTCTGAACATGCACCAACATAAAGGGGTTATTTAAAATTGCTATAATTACTATTCTCTTGTATAATGCTAGTATGTTATAACATGTGGGCTTGGTTTAACTTTTTCTTTATTGGATATAATTAAATGTATACATAGCAAGCTTCTTTCTTTATGTAAAAGACATATTTTTATTTATTAACGAATGGTGTGTCCACGTACTTGTACAGAACTGAGACCCTTCTTAACCAAGGACCCATACCTGAAGATATAGGGCCAAACAGATCCGACATTTTGGACATAAACCCACACCCGAAACCTGTACCCAAATCCATGCATCATAACTTGGAACCATCATAACCAAACACAAGTCATTTCCTTTCCATTAGCTACTTCTTGGAACCATACAGTACAATTCCCTTGGTCATACACAAGCTTCCAGTTTTATGAGCTCAACCTAGTGACTAGCTCAGGAGGGCACCTGTTCTTCTTCAGCAGTTCGGGAATTTGATGTGTATATCCATGATGTGCGTTTTATGTGCTTCATGAGTGTATACAACTAAACATATTACATATTTTTTAAGGGTGTCTATATCTACCAATTTTCATGGGTAAAACAAAGAAATTGGAAAAATATTTTCTAATTTTATTAAACAACTAGACATTTTTTAAGGATACCTATGTTAGGGATAAGAGTCCATGATCTCATGGACTCTATCCATCAGCTGCCGTGCATGCCTATGTGTAAATCTATCCATTAGAAGCATTTCAAATTCAAACTTAAGTTGTAAACGCTAACTTCTTATCATGTAAAGTTCCATATATACAATGATACTCGTGCTCTCCATCATTCAAGGATAACACTTCTTAAATCGTTACATGGCATCAGAGCTACCTAGACTCAAGTCAAATACAATGGAGTCATCATCATCAACTGTGAATGACACAACTAATGAAATGTCATTTGGAAATACCACTCCACCGGTTGGTAAAATTCATCATTTTAAATCCTTAAATTAGGTAGGAATAATTATCTGTTATGGAAGTCCCAATTTCTTACCATTCTTCGATTATATGACGTCATGGACATGCTAACCAGAGAAGAAGTATGTCCACCAAGAATTCTGGTTAATGAAAGTGGGACTGAATGCTATCTAAACCCGTCCTATACAGCCTGGCACAAGAAGGATCAACTGTTAGTTGGATCATATCCTCTTTGAGCGATATTGTTCTTGCTATTGGTCTATCAAATGCCAAAGATGATTGGTTAACTATTATTAGAGATAAAGATTAACTCAAATCTCTTCTCAACCAACTCATCCACATCACAAACATTTGAAAATACCTACAGCTAAGCCTTCCTAGTTATCTGTATATAAAATATCTATTTCCTGATTCTGTTGTAACCACTTTACTCTATAAATTGTACATCTCACATACAGAAAAATACAGAGAAGTAAATTACTTCATGTTACAAGCTCGTAATTGAACTAATTTACTTCTCTGTATTTTTCTGTATGTGAAATGTTCAATTTATAGAGTAAAGTGGTTACAACAACATCAGGAAATAGATATTTTATATAAAGATAATTAGGAAAGCTTAGCTGTAGATATTTTAAATAGGGTGATAATCAGAAGAAAAGAGGAAAAATTATGATTAATTAATTGACTTACGTAAGGTGGGATTTTATACCCAAAGGATAAAACTAACTATTACTATAATACCCTTTCTAGACTATTCTTTTAAACCATTATATCTAACACTCCCCCTCAAGTTGGAGCAAAGATATCAATCATGCCCAGCTTGTGAACTGAAGTCCTAAGAAGAGAAGGTCCCACAAGTTTTGTGAGAACATTTGTAGTCTGTTCAGATGATGGCACAAACTTGGGAACTATAACACCAGATCTAACTTTCTCCCGAATGAAATGAATATCAATCTCAATATGTTTGGTTCTCTCATGTAGAACCGAATCAGAAGCTAGCACAATTGCAGACCTGTTATCACAGTATAGTGTCGAAAGTAACCGAGCTGGAAAACCTATTTCCCCGAGAATGGAGTGAAGCCACATGATCTCACAAGTGCCTTGGGCCATAGCCCTATACTCAACCTCTGCAGAGGATCGGGAAACCACTGACTGCTTCTTACTTTTCCAAGAAAGAAGATGGTTTCCATAAAAGGAACAAATCCTAGAGGTAGTTCTCCTATCGATTTTGGACCCAGCATAGTCCGCATTAGTGAAACATGAGATATCACGAGAAATGTTCGAGTCATAAAACAGACCAAGACCTGGACAAGACTTAAGGTATCTCAAAATGTAGTAGACTGCATCCATATGAGTGGTCCGGGGAGCATGCATAAACTGACTCACAAAGCTGTTGCAAATGCTAGTATTGGTTAGGTAGATGAGCCTCCCAACCAATCGCTGATAAGCACACGGATCAGGCAAAAGATCACCAGACTCAACTGACAACTTGATATTTGGATCCATAGGAGCAGATGCGGGTCTACATCCTGTCATCCCAGTACCACTCATTAGATCTAAGGCATACTTTCGTTGAGAGAGGGAAATTGCATGCTTAGACTGTGCAACTTCTATACCCAGAAAATACTTCAAACCCCCCAAATTTTTGATGTCAAAGGCAGAGCTGAGATTCCTCTTAACTTGGGCAATCCCCAAGTCATCATCTCCAGTTAAGATAATATCATCAACATAAACAGATAACATCACAC
>JAUPMG010000020.1:6487448-6500452 GCA_031762675.1 Pachysandra terminalis
TTACTTTTTTAGGAAATAAGATGGTTCCCATAAAAGTAACAAATATCCGACGTGGATCTCCTATCAGGTTTGGACCCAGCATAGTCCGCATCAGAGAAGCATGAGACATCACAGTAAATGGTAGAGTCATAAAAAATACTAAGGCCTAGACAAGACTTAAGGTACCTCAAAATATGGTAGATAGAATCCATGTGAGTAGTCCATGGTGCGTGCATAAATTGACTCACCAAGCTAACATCAAAAGCTAAATAGGGTCAGGTATTGGTCAAGTAGATAAGCCTCCCAACCAATCTCTGATAGATACGCGGATTAAGCAGAAGATTACCAGACTCAGCTGACTGTTTGATATTAACGTCCATAGGAGCAGATGATGGTCTGCATCTTGTCATCACAGTGTCACTCAAGAGATCTAAAGCGTACTTCCGTTGAGAGAGGAAAATACCACACTTAGATCTAGCAACTTCTATGCCCAGATAATACTTCAGATTACCCAAATCCTTAATGTCAAAAGCAGAACTAAGATCTTTCTTGACCTAAGTAATCCCAACAACATCATCTCCAGTCAAGATGATGTCATCAACATAAACAGATAAAATCACACACTTTCCTTTAGAGTTGTGCCGAAGAAAGCACGTATGATCATTATGGCATCTCGAAAAACCCATATCGAGAACCACATCATTCAACCGAGCAAACCAAGCTCTGGGAGACCGCTTCAACCCATACAATGATTTCTTCAGTCGACAAACCATGCCGGCATACACCCCCTCAGCCTGAACACCTGGAGGAGGATCCATGTAGATAGTCTCATCGAGGTCCCCGTTCAAAAAGGCATTTTTGACATCCATCTGGTGGAGGGGCCAGGAGTGAGAGGCGGCAAAGGAATCAAGAGCCGAACAATGGTGAGTTTTGCGACCGGAGCAAAAGTGGCAGTAAAGTCCTTGCCAAGCACCTGAGTAAAGCCCTTGGTGACGAGTCGGGCTTTAAAATGATTCACAGTCCCGTTGGCATTGTGCTTGACACTGAACAACCATCGGCAACTCACTGTTTTCTCCCCCTGAGGAAGATGAACCAATTCCCAAGTGTGATTAGCCTGTAAGGCCCCCATTTCCTCCTGCATAGCAGAAGTCCAGGCTGGACTGGAAGAGCCTCCTGGACTGACTGTGGAATGGAAACAGAATCAACTGCTCCAAGAAATCCCTGAAAAGAGGTAGATAAAGCACATATGGTGTTCAATAGGATGGCTAGTGCTACAAGATACATTAAGACGATCAGGAGGATGGCGATCCCGGGTAGGGTATCGTCGGGGTGAAAGAGGAGGAATGACCTAGCAGTAACCGGGGAGGGCTCCCAAACATCAGAGAATCAAATCAAACATAGTAGGAGAACGATGCATACGAGAAATGTACGGCTTTTGACAATGTTTCGAAAGCTCATACACATGACATTTAAATTGATGTTGTTTGCAAGCAACATACAAGCTAGGAAACAACAAACAAAGATATTGAAAATTAACATGACCCAAACGGGCATGCCACAAATGAATGTCTTGGGCAAAAATAGAAAAGGGAAAATAAAACATAATAGTAGCAGCTTGCAGAGCATGGTCAGGAGGCTGAGAAGGTGGTGGATCTCCAAAGCAGTATAGTCCATCATGCTCATACCGCCTGACAAAAATCCTCTTCGAAGTCCGGTCCTGTAAGAAACAACGATCAGGTAAGAAAATGACAACACAATCAAGGGATTTTGCAAGACGACTAACATATAACAAATTAAAAGCAAATTTTGGGACATGAAAAACCGAGGAAAGAGTAATATTCGATGAAAGTTTGACTGTTCCTTCACTACTAATCGTAGCAACGGATCCATCAGCCAAACGTACAGATCTGTGAGTATGAGTCAATGGGGAAGAAAAAAGGGATAACTCACCAGTCATATGATCATTCGCACCGGAGTCCAACCCATGAGGGGGACTCAGAGCGAACATGGAAGGCAGTGGGGATACCTAAGGATAAAGTAGTAGTGGAGGCAGTCAAGGGAATGGAAGGCACGGAGGGCGAGGTAAAGCCTGGTAATGACATCTGGGCTATCTGGGCCTGGAGTGCTGTCACCTGAGCAGAGAGGGAAGGAGCAAGAGGCTCTGAGGTCTTGGCAACTGCAGCAGCTCTAGGAGGGGGGCCATTCTTCTTTTGGAATTCAGGGTGAAGTTTCCAGCAAATTTCCTTAAGGTGTCCAGCATAGTGTAAAGGATCGGCCGATCCGGATCGGGATCGGCCGGTTCAACTCCGGATCGGCTAGGGACGAGCCACGATCCCTGGCCGATCCCCAAAAACCTAAAATTGTCTTGATTCGGACTGAGTTCGCGACGGATCGGCCGATCTGTCACGGAATCGGCGAGTCTAACCGGACGATCCAAATTTTGATCGTCCGGTCCATGACTTTAAAAAAAATTCTCAGAGGTCCAATGTTTTAAAAAAATATATTGGAGACAATGCGATTTGGGGGAGAAAGAGAGAGCGATTCAGATTTATTCTTCCGGTCTTCCTCTCCCATCAAATTCCGGAACGCGTCGACTGATGGATCTGATGGCTAGGGATCGCGAATTCGTGATTCTTCTTCTTCTTCTTCTTTCTTCTTCTTCGTCTGATGCTTCTTCTTCTTCTATTCTTCTTTCTTCTTCTTTTTCTACTCTGATTCTGATTCTGAAATGGAAACTCTAAGAGGGGCAATTTCTATTTTCTTCTTCTGATTCTAATACGAAGGGGCTTAGGGCTATTTCTATTTATTTTTTTTTCTGAGTTTTTGAATTTTTTTTTTAAATTAACATGTCAATATAGGGATCGGACGATCCAAAGTTGGATCGCCGATCCAACTCGGTATCGGACCGGGACGATCCTCGATCCAATACTGAGTTTAAACACTGGTGTCTAGGGTTCCCACAGTGATGACAGATCGGCCTCTTTCTCCCAGAAGAGCGAGTACTATACGGACCCGCTGAGGTAGCAAAAGCCATCTGATCGGTTACCTCTCCAGTAGTAGGTATAGCAGGAGTAGAAATAAGACGCCGACGCTCCTCCTGATCGATCATAGCAAAAGCATCCATCAAGGATGGCACTTGAGTCGAGTTTAGAATCTAGGTACGAAGATTCTCAAACTCGGGCTTAAGCCCCATAAGGAAAGCACAAGTATGAAGACAATCCAACTTCTTGACGGCCACAGATGCCATTGTCCCAATGTCACTGATGGGATCATACTGGGCCATATCATCCCATTGAGTCTGTAGGTAGCCAAAGTACTGAGAGACAATCAATCCAAGGCTCTCCTGAGTGGCACAAGCAACCTCTTGGTATAACTCAAAGTGCCGAGCCTGATTCCGAGAATGGGCATACATCTCAGTCAAAGCAGTCCAGAGACTATCAACATTCTCATAATACATAAACATATTAAAATATGTGGCTCCATAGATCCATAGATCCAACTCAGGATTAGGCAGTTATCAATATCCCATTGATCTGCCTTAGGATCATTAGCAGTCGGACGTGGAGCTTTTCCCAAAATCCAAGCAAACTTAACTCGGCCACCAATAAACAGCTTCAATGACCGAGACCAAGCTGCAAAATTACGTCATTCAACAGAACGTTAGTTCTCCCACCAGTCAGAGGAGGTGCCAGATTCGAACGGGCTCTAGATGATTCTGCCATAGAGAATCAAAGAAAAAACCGATGGAGAGATAAAAAAAGGGAAACAACCCTTAGGGCATCAACAAGTCACAGATGACAAAAAGAATGTGTTTTAATAAACCATAGAAAGCACCATAAGGAAAAGAGCCCTAGGTTTACTCAGAATGATATAGAGCCAAACCTAGGGCTGCCAAAGAGAGAAGTCACGCGAGGGAGAGTCGCGCGAGAAAGGGAAAGAAGGTACTGCGATGGGCTGGTGGGGGCTGCTCGCGCGAGAAAAAAGAGGCGGGTTCCGGTGGAAGTGTTGCGCGCGTGAGAAAAGAGGGGTTTCGATGGTGGTGCTGTGCGCGCGAGAAAAGAGAAGAAGGGTGTTGCGCGCACGAGAAAGGAGAAGGTTGGGGTTTCAGTGGTGGTGTTGTGCGCGCGTGAGAAAATAGGGGTTTCGGTGGTGGTGCTGTGCGCTCGAGAAAAGAGAAGAAGAAGGGTGTTGCGCGCGCGAAAAAGGAGAAGAAGGTTGGGTTTCAGTGGTGGTGTTGCGCGCGCGAGAAAGGAGAATAAGAAGGGTGGCGGTGCTGGAGGCGGCGGCGGCGGTGGAGGTGGTGAGAGGTAATGTTAATGTTAGGGTTTGATTGCTCTGATACCAAGTTGAATTTTGGGAGAAAAGAATTAATTTTGTTAGTTGTGTTTAGTGAACAGTAATTGGGTTTTATACCCACAAACTAATTAGCGCAATTATAATAGTAACCCTCATTATATCTAACAATAACTAATCGTTAGCCGATTGTGAATAGCTGGGATTTTATACCAAAAATAAAAAATAAAAATTGATGGTTGTAGATAAAGTTCTTCATTATGCAGAAAAACAAATGTTTGCACAATAGACCAACTCTTTTTCTAAATGTTTGCATTATTTATGCATAATATATATTTTAAAATAATATGTAAATTTTAATTATTTTTTGAATTAAAAAGTAAAAAGAAAAAATCCAGTAAATTTACCCTAGATTTCGTGTTGCCAGAATACATGCCGGCGAAATTTGAGCAGCCTCATTGGCATGCATTGGTAAACATAATTCTATGTGAATCCCGAAAGAAAACAACTAGTATGAGTTGGTGGATGTCTTCCAAAGCTAGAGATTGGCCTGGCCTACAGGGGATTATTTTAGATGCACTTGCATCAATCATAAAGATTTCATGGCAAAACGCATGTGCTGATCGTATTCTTAATTGCTTTTCTACAGCAACTCTTTATTACCAGAATATTTGGTTGCACTTAAAAGTGTTTTTTGTTTTATTTTATTTTATTTTATTACCTGCCAGGCAACTTCAGATGATTCGGTTGAAGAATCTGCATTGGCACTGGCGCTGAATCATGGTAAATCAGTGGGCTTGCTGAAGCCTAATGACCGTGTGGTTGTGTTTCAGAAGGTTGGAGACACATCAGTTGTCAAGATTGTTGAGCTTCAAGAGTAGCTATGTTTATTTCACAATATTATAATTTTCCACTATTATTTTCTGGGCTTCATTTGAGAGGGCAACTGCTCCATTTACATTATTTTGACAAGCCATTGGGCTTCATGTTTATTTGATTTTATTTTTTTGTTCAAGGTTATCCACTTCCATGTTTAATGGATTCGATGCTTGCTCAAGTTGACTGATGCTTTAGTTGATCTCTGAAAGTGAACAACATTTATATATGATTAGATTTGAAGTTCGTTTTCCTAGAGTGGGAAAAACAAGGGGAAACAAGTTTTTGCCTGAAAAAAGAAAAGGGAACAATGGAACATTTTCACATAGATGTAAAACAGATATTGAGCATTCTACAACATAATAAGAAACAAATTATTCAACAAATGGTTTGGAGTATTATATTTTAAACCTCTATGAACCAAGAAACTGTGCTTCATATCAGCCACCACAACTAGATGTATCGCATAGCCAACAGGGCAAGGCAGCAGCTAGTGGGTCACCCTCAATTACGGGTGTCAACTTGTACGGGTCAGTCCATGGCCCGCTCAGCCCTAAGTAACTTTTGGATGGGCTGAGCTTATATTTTTAGAGCTTGGGCTGGATTCGGGCTCATTTTTAAGCCCGTACTGCATTTTGGGTCATGCTTGGACCTCTCTTAGCCCAGCCCAATAAAGCCCAACCCTATCACCTTTGTTCTATTAAATAATAAATCATTAATCTAATAGAAGTATAGAACTATTCATTTGTGCATTTTGTTATTTCTTTTTACCTTAGTTACCATGACATATGCACCATTATTAACGTGCTGTAAGTTTGCTTTCCTTTTTCTTCTATGGTCTAGACATGCAAACCTTGTAAAACATTGATGCCTTGGTTTATTACAAGTATATGCTCATGAATCTTATTGTTTTAAATGATAGGGCTGGCTCAAGCGCGACCC
This sequence comes from Pachysandra terminalis, assembly GCA_031762675.1. Classification (NCBI taxonomy): domain Eukaryota; kingdom Viridiplantae; phylum Streptophyta; class Magnoliopsida; order Buxales; family Buxaceae; genus Pachysandra; species Pachysandra terminalis. The sequence continues at coordinate 6,493,539 of JAUPMG010000020.1, forward strand.
GAACCCTATGAATAATCATAGGGCCGGGCTTGGGCTCCAAAGATAGGGTCGTGAGCGAGCCAGGGCCTATTTTTTCAAGATAGGGCTGGATTGGTCCAAACATGGTCCGGCCCAAGCCCAGCCCATTGACACCCTACCCTCAATACTACCTACATCAAACTGAGACGAAAAAACAAAAAAGCACGGTCAAACTGTTCCACAGCCACATGATTGGAAATATACAAAGTTTCTACTTCAGATGTTGCTTAATTCTGACATTACTCCATGGTCATCACACCAAGGCAATCCATAGCCATTGGACAATAACAGCAGAGCAACTGCATACTTAAAAAGGAGTTACTCATACATAAAACATAAGAAACACAGTAACCATATATGTTTCCCATCCAACTGCATACACAAGGAGTATAGCTTGCCCAGCTACATATTTCTACTAATATTCTATTAGCAGACAAATGAAGGCGTAATTTCTAGTGAATCAGATAATAGCATTCCATACGATTAGATGCATTTTGCTAATAAAAAAGACTTGTTTTATCATTTCATATTAATGATTGCTTCTGAAATGAACCTTTTAGCACTCGAACTGTAAGAAAAAATTATCATATTAATGAATGCTTGTTCAAACTGCGGCTTTCGTTATCTCGTGCATTTCAAACATCATGAGAAATACCCAACTGGAAAATAGAAAAAAAAAAAAAAAAGGTAAAAATAGTGAAGGTGCATAATTTTAGAAGAGCGTATATATTTATAGCCAAACAGCAACTATAGAATACCTTTTTATGTCCTCTTCATATTTCTTCTTCCTCAAAAGGATCTCGTTCAGGGTAGTCACCAACCTGGAAGGCAATTGACAATATTGTAATCCACAAAAGAAATTGATCTTCTAACTGAATATAACCAATCAAACAGCAAGACTAAAATGAGTTAATAAGCATATGGAAGAATTTAAACTTGTTACCTTCTTTTTTTCTTTTGTAATTTTGGTTTGGATTGATAAATTTCAGTTTTAATCTAGTTCTCATTCAGTAACTAAAACTGTATTTATTGTAACAGGCACAAAATACCAAATAACATAGACAGAACTTCACACCACTCAATCAACTAAACAGTGAACAAGAAACACTATTTATGACTCTCATGCTCGATACCACCAGTTATAGTGAAATCTTGTACAGCATGACCACCTATCACAATGCTTTAACTCTTGCTACGAGCAAATTTCCAAAATCAACTTAAAGAAGCAACTCATTCAATGCAACAGTCCCAACCACTGAAATTAGGGGTGCAACTTGGGTCGGATCAACCCAAAAACTGACTAACCCAAACCAACTTTGGTTTGTTTTGGGTTCGGTTTCTATACATTTTGTTTGGTTTTGGTTCTGAAATTATAAAACTGAATTAGATCGGTTTGGTTTTCTGTTGAAGTGTCGGTTAAACCAAATGGACCAAACCTGGGCGGTTTTAACCCAATCTAACCTGATCCAAACCGAACAGAAATTGCAATTTGGGTTGGGTTGGGCTGGTTTGGGTTTAGGGTTCTCCATACCAATTCGGTTCGGATTTTAGGTTAGGGAGGTTGGTTCTCAATTCGGTTTGGAGTTAGCCTTCACTAACCTTGGTTTGGTTTTGGGTTGATGTCTACCCAAACCAAAATGAACAGAGTCGCACCCCTAACTGAGATCAATGCACTTGTGTTGTTGTAGGTTATTTGATCTTCATAACGCTTATCGGAGGCCTTGTGACCCAGTCAAATCCCTCGAGCATTGGGTAGTGAAGAGCATTTGCTTTTTTGACAAAAAGAACCTGGTTTTCAGATTTGAAATCTAAAACCATGTGGTCAGAATCGAGATGAGAACTACTGAAGGCTTCCATCAAAATTTCTCTTATATGGGCCACAGAAGATAAAACATAAAAATTGGGATTCCCATTTTGACTCTTCAATAAATAAGTATTCGAGGAAGAGAAAGCTTAAGAATATATATCACTCAACATTCTCCTTTTTATCATTTTTTACTATTCTTGCTTTGAACTTCAATCCCACCCCTAAAACACACGCATAACCAAAAGAAGAAAGTAAAAGTGGTTAGACTTGCAAAATGAAAACTACTTTTAAATCTTAGTTTGAAAACCCATGACTACTGATAAAAGTCAAATTGAAAGAAAAGATGCTATTTCACATGTATAGAGTCAACCTATTTATTTCTATTTTGACGTGAAATGTTTGCAAGATGCTAATAGAACTTAGATATGGTTTATTTGTTGAATTTATAAAGCCACATTGTCATTTGATTGAAATCTATGGATTTAAGTTTGGATGGTGGAGATGCAGCAAGAAGTCACATGCTACTGTTCATGTGAAGCATTGAGGAGTTGGGGTAACGTAACACGATACAGGTGGGTCACACTGTATCAACCACACCACAAAAAAGTAGGGATAATTCAGTTGGGGGTAGTTTAAAAAAAATTATTTTGGTTTTAGAATCTTATTGCTTTGCTAATTAGGAAGTCTGGTTTGTTTAGATTCAGCCAATTAGGTTTCAGGAAGATAAGTTTCCTTATTTGTCATTAGATTGATCATATGATAATGTAGTTAGTGTTGGATTGATAGCTTTACCCAAATGATAAACAAAGGTTCAAGTCATGCATGGGCTCATTACAATTGATGTTCAACCTAACCCAATTCCAACCTGCTGCCCCCCTAGTGGCACTAACAGTTTGTAGCACAAATATTAACAATATATAAATAAATAAAATACAGGATGAAGAAGAAAAGGCTACACAGATAAAATAGTAAGAAAAGAATCCCATTATTACTTATCCCGTATCTTTTTCTTCTAACTTTTACTTTTAAGCTTTTATTGGACTGCATGCCTAAGGAATTAAAGCGGAGATAAGTGGTGAAGATCTAGCTGCCTAGGAACTTGTTCTTAATCTCACATCTTCCATGCATGAGGTAAATAATAAAGAGAAAGAGAAACACGACAGAGATTTTCTAGGAAATTAGTATTTTGTCAGACCAAACCTCGGAACAAAGCTATAAAGCAGAAACTGGCAAAATGCTTGGATGACTCTCAATTCCATATTACAAGTTCTTGATATTTAGATACATACCAATATCTCACTACTTTTGCTGATTCTAAAATTTGAACCAGAAATTCTTGATGTCAAATCTCACTTAGCATTCTCCCTATATGTGTAGTAGTATGTGGAAAGTTTATAACCTAACGTTGAATGATGGTTTTTGGTTCATACTTCAAGTTGCTATTCTTTTGTGCTACAGGTAAAGAAAGATATCACCTAGCATTCTCCCTATATTCAGTGGCACGTGGAAGGTTTGTAGCCTAAACTTGAATTAGGATTTTTAGTTCATGCTTCAAGTTCAAATTGCTATTTGTTTAAGGTGCAAGTAAGGATACATTTAACTATTTTATGCTGTTCTTAAGATGGCACCCATCTAATTAAGAACGTGATCCGTAATCTATAACATAACCATATCTTAGCAAGTAAACATGAGCACCACTAGCATACTATAAATATAACAATAGAACACAGCTCTTAATAAAGCCACATACAGACCTTTACTTTATCTGGCCTGACCATTGCACCATGAAGTGGAGGGCAATCAAAGTAACGTTTTCCTTTCACCCTGCAACACCAAAAATATGCACATCACATATGAACTATAGAGGAAGATCCAACTAGATCTTGTGACATGAATATGATACTGATCAACAACCTAAACAGTTATACTCTCATGACCGACAAGCACTCTTGTGATCCAAGAAGAAGAACATGAGGTGTTAAAAAAAAAGTAGAAAATCATTAGTGACACTTATGAAGGATGAGGAATCAAATGCTTTATAGTTTCTTTTTCTTTTTCTATTGTTTGTGTGCAAACATAACAATTACTGCTCAATAAGGAGAGAACTCTATGAGAAACCCAAATGACTCAACTTATCCACTTCTCTTAAGCAAAAAAAGGGTTTCGCAATTTATTTTAAATGTTTAACGGGGAAATCTGTGAGAGAGGAGCATACAAAGCTTAAATATAGCCCAACATTAGACCTAGACGAATTGTCAAAAGCAAGATCTTAAATGTCCTTTTCACATGAAATGCTATATCTTTAAAATAGGAAGCTTTTGACAGAAATTAGACACGTTCGCAATGTTTTTAGTAAACGACATAATGAAAACTCTCTTAATAAAGGAAATGGCATAAACAAAATTTCAGTGCCATTCAAAAGGGTATAAATTCACCTGAAATTCCACAGAATTTTGGAAAATGTCATACCATGATCAAGAAAGTTCACCATCTCACTTACCAATTTATGCAATTAGGAGAAAAAAATGTAAAAATGTTCAAGATGGATGCTACATATTTAATCTTATTGATAGTTGGAAATCTCAAGTATAGTTCTAAAATTCTACATTCCCCTTCCATCAGCATCATTGTATTGCATGCTTTCATTCTCAAGCATAAGATATGCATGATCGCATGAGGGCATATTTTAAATAAGACAACCTTGCTTCTACTAAGCTTGAATATGCCACCCTTCCAAGAGTTCCACCAGACTTCTTGAAATTCCCTGAGACAGAAAGATATCCCATCGAGATTAAGCAAAGGGGCAGTGTCAGTAAAGATGATTGATGGATTATGAGCATGGTTTAAAGTATCATTTCGTCTCAGTCAAAACGCTTGAACAGTATCGAGTATTGACACATTCGAGATGAAACTCTACGGAAATTTAGAGATAAAAGAGTTACAACTGTAGGCTACATGCATTAGGAATTCGATCAATCCTCTTGATACGTCACTGTTCGGAGGGGGAAGAGTAATGTTTGACTAAATTTTAGAGTATAAAAAAGAGGAAAAAAAGGTGGTGGTGGTGGTTGGGGGGAGGAAGGGAGAATACACGTTTCTTTCCTCTGCTCTCACTTCATCTTTTCTCCTTTTCATTGCTTTTTCTTTTTTAAATTCTTCTATAAAGAAGGCTGAGGTAGGGAGTTCTAAGGTGTGAAACAAAGAAACCTTAAGCACTATAATTTGACATGCGGAAAGTGTGCGAATAATTAGAAGCCACCATAATGGGTCTCACTTAGGGATGGCAATGGGTTGGGTTAAACGGGAAACCCGCCCCGCCCCGCCCCTAATGGTTAGGGTTTGGTAACCTATGAGTCGGGTTAGGGTTTGGCTCAACCCGCTCCAATCCCTCCCCGTTGTCATTCACCTATGTTTTAAATATAATATTTTATGTATAAATTTATATTTTGAAAGTAAATATATTTAAAATATTAAAGATTTTAACTCAAAAAAATATTTATTTAAAAAAAAACTTATAACAGGGTCAAACCCGCCCCGCCGCGCCCCGCTACCGCCCCGATAGAGTTACGAGCAGGTTTGGTATTAGGGGGGCTCCTTTAGGGGCGGGTTAGGGTTCGTCAAAACCCACCCCGTTGAGTTGTAACAAACCCAAAGGAAAAATTAGTGCGAGTGGATTACATTTGACCAGCTGCCAGGCATACTTTTCAGAACTGTATCTCAGCCCTTCAATAGTTTTACAATGTCTAAAAGAAAATAGAGAAATTGGAGGCTACGATAAGTATCTTTTTACAGTGCATCGATTGATATGTTACTGATACGGTTGATACAGTCTCAATATGCTCGATATTGTCTTGATACGCTAGGTACTGTTGAAAAAGAAAAGCAGATACTGAAAAAGAAATAAGGAAAAATTAAAAAATAAAAACCCTTGAATTACTAACCTAATTTCAAAGCAGAAAAAAAAAACAAAAAAAAAAAAGAAAAAGAAAAAGAAAACAAAATGAAGGGGAGAGAGAAAGAGAGAGAGAGAGAGAGAGAGAGAGAGACGTACCTGTTTGGCCGGTTGTATATTCTTTTCTTCTCCTCTCATTCTTTCATTTGCTATTTTTGTTCTCTAAAGATTGTCGAATAAGAAGGTTTTTTTGTTTAAAGTATGCATTTATAGAATTATAAGATATTCATAATGGATTTTGACTTTTGAGTTCATTTATTGATGATTCAAAGTATGCTTATATGTTTTAAAACTGATTACATATTGTTATTTTTAAGTATTTGATTTCACTAGATATGTATGATTTTCTTTGTGTTTCATTAGTTCATCCGATACATACATTTAATCAAGTTTTTTTAAGTTTTCATACACCTGCGTGCGTACAGGTTTGTTACATTAGATATATCTATATATATATATAATGCATGTAAGTGTATCATATGAAAAACATGTTATTTCATCATATTTGTAGCTTATCCAAGCATCTAAATGGGTCTTGTTTTAAATATCTACCATTTTCCATGCGTGTCCACCATATCCATGATTTTTTACAGTGTGTATCTCTGCGTATCCGATACGTATCCCGATATATATGTTTTCGGACCGATCGATATGCTATCTCGATATGATATTTTGGACCATGCTCAATACAAGGTTATATTGATGATACATATCTGTACCAAGGGTTTTTACACAACCTTCAATATCAGTAATTTACAGAATGTGCATTATCGATAGATATGGCCGACAAATCACAAAATTGAAGTTAATAATTCAATCCTTCCAATATGATGGCATTTTAATAAACAAGATATGGCAATAAATCATGATATTCGAGTTAATGGAGAACTAAATTGTCCAATGTGATAATATAATATATATATATAAAATAGTGGAAGAACTACAAGAACAAGTGCTTCTGAAAATTGGACATAAATAAAGGATAAAATTTAAGGTTTGCATACATGCCGTCATGCTTCCCCAACGGTTCATCATATTGAACTCCAACCCAAAAGCCCAATGCAATAGTTTCAGCTCGACCAACAAATTTGACAACACCTCTTTTTTCCCCTGGTTCAACTTCACATCTATCTCCTA
>JAUPMG010000020.1:6513745-6545338 GCA_031762675.1 Pachysandra terminalis
ATGGGATTGCTGAACTGTCAAACTCAGAACATCCTCATGATTCACGGACAGTCACTTCTGCTCCAGCATCAGTACAGGTGACAGTGAAACCAGCTTCCGGATCTTGTGGAGAAAAGATTGGGTCCTCCTCAGTGTTAATGAATTCACCTACTGTTAGTAAGGGTGAATTGCCTAAAGTAAGGTCACCTGGGGAAGCTAGCTCATTTCATCCACAAAAGGACTCCGAAATTCAGTCAGAAAGCTCTATGCAGCAGTCAAGAACCCTTCCTGAAGTATCTGCTTTCATTCCATCACATGTTACTGCCAAAAGCTCTGCTCCTCCATCTGCTGCTATTTCAACGGAGAGAGTGTCTTCTAATTCTTCGGCATCTGCCCCTCCTGATGAGACTGTATCCGTTTTACCCAATAATGAAGGCAGAAGAAGGGAAACTGTTAGAAGGTCAGACTCTCTTAAGGATCATCAGAAAAAGTTGAACAAGAAGGACATACGACACTCCCAAGCACTGCATCAGGTAATATAAGCAGGTTTTGTACAGGTACCAGTTGTTCTTCCTTTTTAACTTAACTATAGTAACTTGTGGACATGGGCTTCACTGCAGGTAGATGCTTCTGATTCTACCAGTAGTTCAAAGTCTTCTTCATTAAAAGCATCCATGGATGTTGTCAAATCTGCTGACAATATGCAGGCTTCTCCTTCACAGGTGGTGGTTGGATCATGTACCACCAACTCAAGCTTTCCTTCACAGGATTTGGATTCTTATAGCTCTTTACAAGATGAAATTTCTGAAATTATGAATGTTAAATCAATTTTGGCTCCCGCAGAAATTTGTGAAGGTATGTTGGAACCTATTGGGAAACCATTGGTTGACATTCCTGATACCTCTGAAGCATTGACTGATAATGTTGAACTTGGGGAGGCCTCCACCCATGAATCCACATCCCGTTTTGGAACTGTTTCTGATGGTTCAGGTGCTGTTCGTTGTGCAAAACAAGGTGATCATATTCTGCAGGTGGCTCAACTGAATTATGAACCTAAAAGAATGGAAGAAGGGAAAACTAAGCTGCCTGAAGGGCTCAATCTAGACGAAAGCAAATTTGAGACTCTTTTAGGATTTGCTTCTTCCCAATCTTCAGATGTCAGTAAACAAAGTGATCAGGACACATGTCTGAAAGCAACTGTTGGCAATGAACTTGGCTCTGTGGAAGCTGAACAGAGGGAACCTATGAAAGAATCAGTTGGTGGTAGCTTAGAAATTGACAGGACAATTGAGAACTTAGTGAGGTCAAGTACCACGTCATCAGATTCCATCGATGCTGAAACTGCTTCTGGACTTGTTTCATCTGTGGTTTCTCATGAAGATAAAACTTCTACTTTGGATATCTGTATAAGTATAAATAGCCAAGAAGTTGTCACTACGGATCATGATGTTATAAATCAAGAGTTGGATCCTGTTCCTGCCCTCATTTCCTCATTAACGGTCACTAAAATTGAGGCCAGAGGTTTAGAGAATACCGGAAGTGGGCCAATTTCCACTCAAGTGTCAGCTTCCAAGGATAAGCTTACTTCAGAACCAAATAGGTCGAAAAATCCTACCACTAGAGGTAAAAAAAAGAGAAAAGAAATTCTTCAGAAAGCAGATGCTGCTGGGACAACTTCTGATCTTTATATGGCATATAAGGGTCCAGAGGAAAAGAGAGACACCATTATTTCATCAGATAGTTTAGAGAGCAGTACTAGTGTTGATGTAAAGCAGATAACTGCAGATGCCATTGAAAAGGATGCTGTGGCAAGTGAGGATGATAGGCAGAGCAAAGCTGAACTAGATGACTGGGAAGATGCTGCTGACATTTCTACTCCACAATTGAAAACCTCGGATAATGGGAAACAGGTAAATGGTGATGAAGATGCCAATGGAGTTATGGGGAAGAAAAGATACTCTAGAGATTTCCTCCTCACATTTTCAGAGCAATGTACTGATCTTCCTGCGGAGTTTGAAATTACATCTGATATAGCAGAGGTTTTTGACCGGGACAAAGAGGCAACCATGGTATCTAGACCAATTGGGGTATCTAGACCAGAGCGCCGTGGGCCTGGTATGATGGATGATGATAAATGGAGTAAATCACCTGGTCCTTTTCCGTATTCCAAGGACCCACGTCTGGAGATTGGCCATGGAGGTTTTCGACCGGGACAAGGAGGCAACCATGGTGTTTTAAGGAATCCGCGTGGTCAGGCTCCTGGTCAATATGTTGGAGGGATTCTATCTGTGCCAATGCAGGCTATGGCATCGCAGGGAGGGCAAAGAAATAACTCTGATGCCGACCGATGGCAGCGTGCTACTGTTATTCAGAAAGGTTTAATTCCTTCTCCTCAAACTCCATTACAGGTAATGCACAAAGCTGAGAGGAAGTATGAAGTGGGTAAAGTGTCCGATGAGGAAGAGGCTAAACAAAGGCAATTGAAGGGTATCCTCAACAAGCTAACTCCTCAAAACTTTGACAAACTATTTGTTCAGGTCAAAGAGGTTAACATTGACAGTGTAGGTACTCTCACTGGTGTCATTTCACAGATCTTTGACAAAGCTCTCATGGAACCAACTTTTTGTGAAATGTATGCAAACTTTTGTTGTCATCTTGCCGGCGAGTTACCTGATTTCAGTGAGGACAATGAAAAGATCAACTTCAAGAGATTGCTTCTGAACAAGTGCCAGGAGGAATTTGAGAGAGGGGAAAGAGAGCAAGCTGAAGCTAATAGAGTTGAAGAGGAGGGTGGGATCAAACAGTCTGCAGAGCAAAGGGAGGAGAAGAGGATCAACGCACGAAGAAGAATGTTGGGAAATATTAGATTGATCGGAGAGTTGTACAAAAAGAAGATGTTGACTGAGAGAATAATGCATGAATGCATCAAAAAGTTGCTGGGTCAGTATCAGAACCCAGACGAGGAAGATGTTGAAGCTCTTTGCAAGTTAATGAGCACAATAGGGGAAATGATAGACCATTCAAAAGCGAAGGAACATATGGATGCCTATTTTGACATGATGGCAAAATTAGCAAACAACATGAAACTATCTTCTAGGGTCAGGTTCATGTTGAGGGATGCAATTGAGCTGAGAAAGAATAAGTGGCAGCAGAGGCGGAAAGTTGATGGGCCGAAAAAGATTGAGGAGGTGCACAGGGATGCAGCTCAAGAGCGACAAGCACAAACTAGTAGATTGGCTCGTGGTTCAGGCATTAATTCTTCATCCAGAAGGGGGCAACCTATGGATTTTGGTCTGCGAGGGTCATCCATGTTAGCTTCTCCAAACGTCCAGATGGGTTTTCGGGGTACGCCATCACAGATTCGTGGATATGGCATGCAGGATGCTCGATTGGATGAAAGAAATCCTTATGAGAGCAGGACACTGTCAGTTCCCTTACCACAGAGGCCAATCGATGATGAAACTATTACCCTTGGTCCCCAAGGCGGTCTTGCTAGAGGGATGTCTACCCGAGGACAGCCACTGATGCCAACTGTTCCTTTGGCCGATATTTCTGCAAACCCAGGAGATACCAGAAGAATTGCAGCTGGTCCGAATGGATATAATTCTGCATCAGAGTGGATACCTTACAGCTCAAGAGAGGAACATTTGCCAAGATACACTTCAGAGAGGTTTATGGGACCACCTGCTTATGACCAGCCAAGCTCGCAAGAACGTAGTATGTATTTTGGTAATAGAGACACAAGGACCGGTGATCGTTCTTTTGATAGATCTATGGAAATTTCCCCTGCCCCAAGGTTGCAGGGATCTGCTGTTCCAGAAAAAAATGTTCATTCAGATAAAGTGCTGCCTGAAGAACATCTAAGAGATATGTCAATAAAAGCAATCAGAGAATTCTACAGGTATCTTCTTGTTTGTTATTACTTTTATTTATTTAATTGTTTTTTTATCCCCAGTAGTCTTTATTTTCGTTGTTAACTTCCAAGTTCTATGCATTACAAGCATGGAAAGATTGTTATCGTTTATTTTTCTAGCTTATTTGCCTTTGTTTAAAATAAACACCATTTTATGGTCCTTTTTCTTTTTGTTCCTTATGTATGAATATGCCTTCTAAAATTTTGGCCTGTCGCAACTAGCACTTGAAGTTTTTAAGAATGATGTCCTCCATATCTGCATATGGTCCCCTTTTTGTTCATTTGATAGCATTTGTAGTTGCACTTGTCTGTTTTCTAGAATCCCACTTGTTAGTACTTCACAATATTTATGTTTTTATGTTGCAAGCAATTACGTTGAGGTTAAGAGAAATTCCCGTCTCTTTTACCGTGCTCTAATCTCTCTTTTTTTAACCTTATAGTAGCGAGTGTAAGATTTTACTTAAAATGCGTTTTTGTTTCTTGCTTAACTTGGCTACATCTAGACACACTTAAATGTGTTGTAGATTCTTTTCTTACTTACCTGGGCAACATCCAAACACTGTAATAGTCCCACAACAGTGTTATATAGATTTGATTGTTGGAGAGTCTCACCATGGGGATGTTATGAAGCTAAAGCGTAGGAATGGAAGGAAATGACTTTAGGTGGCTTGAGAAATGACTTCGGCCCAGAGGCATCTGATATTGTGCATCATTGCATATGTTTTGGGTGAAGTGCATTTTGAAGTGTTGAGTTGGTTTCTAGTCTCAATGTGAACTTGAGTAAGAGTTTTATATTAGAGTCAGACAGAAGATTGCCCCTTCAGGTAACTTGGGTTTTCACTTGGTGACAATCTCCGTTAGGATAGCTTTTGACACTCCGTGATGGAGAGGATGGACAAAAAGTCAGCTAGATGAAAGAGAAACTTTTATTTAATTAGGGTGTAGGATTACGTTGATTAAAGCATGCCCGGCTAACCTTTTTTCTACAATATCTTCTTTTTCAAAATCTTAGCTAGAATTGCAAAGATATTTGAAAAGATACTTGAGGACGTTTTATGGGAGTGGTGGGGTAGGAAGCGTCCACCTAGTAAAGTAGGACATCATTTGTAGGGTAAGGAAGCTTTGTGGACTCGACTTGGAAAATATTGTGGTCTAGAATTTGACTCTTCGTAAGTGATTGAGGTTTGGTGCAGAGGGAGAGTCGTTGGCATCTTATTATCAAAACTATGTAATACATCAGAATGAGTGAGACTTTAATGGGCTAAATTTGTAGTTGTAGGGTGCAGTCCTTGGATGAAAATCCTTGTCCTATCTCTTGTTCACTTCTTGGTAGTGAGTTTCGTTTATATTGGAAAGACCTTTGATGTGGGGATAAGTTGCTATCTAACAAATTTTTCTTGTGTTTCAATCTGTGTTCTAACAATTCGTTTCTACGATCGATATTCTTTCTTCATCTTCAGTTGGCTTGTTTTAGAATTTACTTTTCAGTGGGATCCAAAATCTGAATGTGTTCTGGTATAAAATTTGGACCTGATGGTCTTGCGGAAAGTTCTCAGTTAAGTATTTCTTTTCTATCATTCCTTGTGATACTCCTCGCTCTCTTACATTTCTATGAGTCAGTTTTGGAAAATAAAGATTCCCTCGAGGACTGGAGCCTTTGTCCGGAATGTGGTGCTTAACTAGATTAATGCTAATGATATCTTTCAGAAGTGATTTAAACCACCATTTTCCCTCGAGTGAATGCGATGTGCATGTACAAAGGGGGGTCGGCTTAATGTAAACGTGTTTGATACAATAAGTGCAGACTCTTATCTATAATATGCTTTTGTAGTGTTGTCATCCGTAGGGCTTGGGTGTCAGGGATAGATTTCTTTGCAAGTTATTTTGCCACGTCATCACGTTGACCTTCCCCCTCACCCCACCCCCTTCGGTGGTGGTGAGGATTCATGTCCTAAGAGATTTAGCAAATGTTTTATACCGGCTGCTAACTTGCTCATGTACTCGGGTGTGAGATCGACAATGCTTGAAAGATATAGCAATATAGACCAACATTGACGGAAATCAAGCCTAAATAGATGTGGGATGAAATGGCCAATTGCATTAAAAGAGTAGAGAAAGAGGTTCGGAAATTCTAGAGGTAAAATTCTATCCCTAAAAGAAACTTTATCATGAAGTGATAATGAGGTCTACCATTGAGGTGATCTTTTTATTTATACAATTAGTGAAGTTTAGAGAGAAGAGGAGAGACCTCGTGAAGGTTTTTATTGGTCTAGAAAACTAGAGAATTGATTTGATGGATTTTGGGCAAAACATTGTACCGATCAGGTACATTGATGTCATTAAAGACATGTTTGAGGGAGTGCCAACTAGGTTTAGAGTGATGGGTAGTGAGAAAAAGGAGTTCCTAGTAATAATAGGTTTACATAAGGGTCAACTATGAACTCCCATCCTTTTGATTTAATTGTGGATAGATTGATTTGCTTATGTTCAAAAGGAGGTGCTTTGGTGTATGCTATTTATTTGTTGATGATGTGGTTTTGATGGACCAAACTAGAGGAGTAAATGCAAAACTCAAGTTATGGAGGGATGCCATAGAATCAAACGGTTTTAAAATAAGTCGAGTTAGGACCTAGTATATGGGATGTAACTTCAACACAAATAATAATAGAGTTGTAGAGGTGAAGCAGCCGTAAGAATTGAGAATCAAAAGATTCCTAAGAATAATAAATTTTGCTATCTTTGATCAATTATCCATATAGAGGGGGACATTGATGAGGATGTTACACATAGAATTTGAGATGTTGCTGGATTCTTTGGAGATTTTTTTTTTATATGAATGGGAGTCTCAACTCTGAGCCATTCTCCAAATTTCATGGCTATCACAAAAAACTGAGTCTCCTCGGGTTCTTCGGCAGGGAGTCAACAGGAGCTCTTAGTTTGGTCACTGTTTGCGGGCTTCCTTATCATGGCTGATCAAACCCCAACAGTTGCATATTGAGGGAAGGCTTCCATAGTAGAATTGAACCCAAAGGATCTTTGCGTTGGCCTTTCTAAAGCGATGCTAGTACTGAGACATTATAGTTGAATGACATTTTACCGAACAATTAAAGTCAGATATCCACTCTTACAGGGGCAAATCTATTCCAATGCTTTATAAAAAAAACAACTCATAACATCGCTAACAAGGGTAAAGAGGAACGGAGACAATTGGTCTCCTTGTCTAAGCCCCCTAGAAGAAGGGACAAGGCCAGAAATACCCCCCATTAAGGCAGAAAGAGAACTGAATATTCTTGACGCAACCTCTCACCCAGCTACACCATTTTTCAGAAAATCCTTTCCACCTAAGGACAGACTCCAAAAAAACCCCACTCCACTCTATCATATGCTTTTTCCAAGTCAACTTTAAGGACCGAGTTAGGCTCCTTCTCTCTGATTTTGTCTTCGACACACTCATGGCAACCATGATACTGTCCAAAATGTTCCTACATTGAAGAAAGGCACTTTGATTCTTAGACACTACTTGTCCTATAACCGACTTCAATCTATTAGCCAGCACTTTAGCTATAATCCTGTACACACTAGTTAGTGGTTACCAGACTAATAGGTCTAAAATCGTTGATCCTCACAGCACCCTTAATCTTTGGGATCAGCACTAAAAAGGTTGCATTTGTTGCTTTAGTAACAACACCACTCGAGTGAAATTCATTGAACACCTTCATCAAATCCTTCTTAATGATCTCCCAACAGTCTTGGTAGAATGCCATAGAAAAACCGTTCGGTCTGGGGGCCTTATTCCTATCCAATTCCCAAATGGCTTTTTTCACTTCCTCCTCCCAAATTCCTTGTCTAATGTTTCCACAGCTACTTCATACAACCTAGGATCTTCCAAGTTGGCCAAACCGAATTTAATTTTTGGGTCAGACTGATACAACTTGGAAAAGTAATCTGAAATCTCCTTTTCAATTTCTTTTTGGTCCTCCATGAAGTTGCATTGCTGGGCCCATCGGTTGTGAGAGAAGTGGCATTTTACATCACAATCTATTTATCAATATATTGTGCATGTATACTTGGTATTCCTGGGCAATCGGGAATTGGAGTGGTGAGAAATTGGGATAATAATATTTTTTTCAGAAAGGAAAAAAAACGATAGCATTGTATGCTGAAATTGGATGGACACACACTTGGTAATTTGAGGCCGTCAAGATTCAGAGGTGGTGAAGGATTAGTTGTTTAATGTTTTACTATATTTCTCTGGATTGATTGGAGATGGCACATTCCCAGTCAGGATTGATTGCTTTATTAAATGGGAACAAATTTTCCACATCTCATTGGGCTGTAAAGAGTGAAACTGGAAGGGGACTTTTCTGTCATTGATGAAGATTTAGTAGTAGTTGGAGATATGCATAATTGAATAATAGAGAAGCATCGAGCAGATACCATCCTCGATCAATGTACCGTTCAAATGGAGGCCTAGATCATCCAACTATTTGGATGATCTAAATCTGTGTTCCCAAAAGGGACCTTGCGGGTCAACATCGTCCTGATGCTTTTTCTTTTCGTAAACAGGCAAAGGATTATATTCGTTCTAATAACAAGTTTGGGCATAAATCCCTCTGCAGATAAAAGTTATACAGGGGTAGGCAACGTGATTGTTATACATCAGCCATATTAAGAACTATACATCAATAAACAGGAAGACCATTTGGTTTATATAAGCACTGGTAGTGTGTTATATCTTTCTGTAGTGGCCTATGGGGCCTGTTTTGTACTCTTCTGGTTATCAAAAAAATTATCTATTCTTGTTAGTCAAAGAAAATTCTCTCCTCAAGGCTATTTCATTTTCGAAGTTTTGTTTTATAGAAATTTGTAAATAGTCCTTTGATCTGCTGTCTGATTCGATGAAGTTTACATATACATGATTCAAATACGGTTTCAGAGCCGATGCTGTACACCTATGATGTATATTTTGTGTTCATCTGAATGGATGGTGATATTGGGACTTTCAGCTCCTGCATCACAAGCTAATCTGACTAACCAATAGATGCGTACGGGCAGGTAGGCTAGAGCAGGATATAGGAAAAAAAATAGACAAAAAAATAAAAATAAAAAAAGAACAAAGAAAATCGTGACTTCTAATCTGACCAGGACTTTATATTCTGACTTAAAAATAATTAACTTTCAAGCTGGCCTGGACTATTTATATTTTGACTAGAAATGCTTATAACTTGACCAGAATGCTTACAAACACAACTAAACTAATAAATTTGATCTTCACAGTTACTGTAAATTTCACCGTACTCCGCCATATTCTGGTTCATCTTGGCCTCTCCTTCTGCCTGGAATTTTCATCTGTTGGAGTTGTTGATGCTGCATTATTTCAGTCATTATTGCATTACCCTTCATCTTGAACCAATGCTTAAAATGATTTACAGATTTAATTAGTTGATTAGAACTGGATCGAGGAAACCATGGTTGCCTATTAATTATTTACATTACCAGGGAAAATATATGAAGTTCCTAGTGGAATTATATGGCATCACCAGATTGTGTCTTTTAATTCTTATGATACATTTTTCATTCCAAAGTAGTTTGGGAGTTATTTAGCATGTCAAACTTGAGCTCATTGCTTTCATCTTTTTCATTTTCATGCTAACTGATTAGTGTTTTTCATTTTCAGTGCTCAAGATGAAAAGGAGGTTGCTTCATGCATCAAAGACTTGAATACCCCAAGTTTTTATCCATCAATGATCTCTATTTGGGTAACAGACTCCTTTGAGATGAAGGATTTTGACAGGGGCCTTTTGGCTAAACTTCTTGTGAACCTCACGAGGGCTAGAGATGGCATATTAAGTCAAATCCAGCTCATCAAAGGGTAAAGAATGACATCCGCTAGTAATTCACAGAATTTGGTAGCTTTTGCTCATGTTTCTCCTTTTTATTCACTGTGTTTGCCTTTCATTTTACCAGGTTTGAATCTGTTCTTGCTACATTGGAGGATGCTGTGAGTGATGCCCCAAAAGCGGCCGAGTATCTCGGAATTATCCTTGCAAATATCATCTTAGCGAATGTCATCCCTTTGAAAGAGATAGGACGGCTAATATCCAAGGGTGGTGAAGAACCTGGACGCCTTATAGAAATTGGACTCGCATCAGAAGTTCTTGGCGGCATCTTGGAGATAATAAAAAAGGAGAAAGGAGAAGACGGATTGAATGAGATCCGTACAAGTTCCAGTCTGAAGTTGGAGGATTTTCGACCTCCAGATCCTACTAGCAGATGGAAGAAGCTAGATGCGTATCTTTAGAGGACCTCAATTTTTATTGTATCTGGTAAGAGAAAATTCATGTCTTGGGCTTTATAGGGTAAATACTTTTATCCGTGGAAATATTTTTCTTTGCCAGGCGCTCTTTTATATATGCGATTATCCTCTCCATTTTCTAATATTATTATCTTCTATAGTTTATCTTCAATTGTCCATGAATGAGCAAATTGAGCAACATACTGTCATCTCCCAAATTGCATGTGATTTGAACTGGGTTTGAGAGATATTTTGCCTGTGTTGTTTAGGTTGCAATAATATGAAATTATGTGTCTGGCATTTGACATCGGACTATTGTTCTAAAATTCTATGACAAATGTGGTTGCTAGGCTATCCAAAACATGTATTAGGCTATTGTAAGAAAGATTTCTGGATGGCATATGCTTCTGTATATGATATAACTTTGCAGATTCCTGGACCATCCAAAACATTGGAAGGGCAATTTCCAATTCAATCAAGACTAGCAGAACAGGTTTTGGATTCAATGAGAAATTGTTGTTCTCAAATTCTTTATGTTTTTGCATATACTGAAGTTTCAAACTAAAGAGGAAGATGTGCCTGGGAGCCCATCAGAACTACACAGACACTTGCATTTGTTCTCAATGTACTTGTGTTTGGGTTTGATGAGTCAATTGAAGAGGCTATGCACATTGAAAAGTTCTATTCATTAACCTGTTTAGATTCATGGTTTTAGACCAGTTTCTTTAGATGATTCTTCTGACTTTGGGATCCTCCAGTTTAACCCAAATAAAAGTTCGGCCTTGTTTGGCTGTCATTTTGGGAATGCATTTGAGGACTTGAAATGAGTTTCAGTCAGCAGAATGAGTTCTCATAGATAAATGATTGTTTGGTAGCAATGGCCGAATGAGTTCTCCCTGATTTTAGAGTTTTTGCAGTGAAAAACTTGTAAATAAAGTGAGTAGTGGCAAGCTTGTAAATACATTATTTCTATTACAGATAATTTTGGAGTGTTATTATCACATTTGAAAACATATAAACGTGCAAAACTTATGTATGGTTATGAAATTATATGAAAATAAGTATAATTAAAAGAATAAATTAGAAGATTTAATCAAAACTCATTTTAGTACATACTAACCAAACATCTATATTAGGTCATAACTCATTTTGTTACATGTTAACCGAACACGACCAAAAAGCCTTCAAAATTAGTGCCTAGAAATGAGTTGAGGGAGTTGGTTCCTGATCCATAATGACAGCAAACGAGGCTCAACCGATGGATCCAAGCCCGACCCATTTATAGTCCTACTTTATTCCAGAACAAAAGAAACTCCAACCATAAATGCGTTTAATTAAGAGAAATTGGGAGTACAAAATAGTGGGAACTATCCCCACTAATAATTCCTTTATTTTACAACTATATCGGCAGAGCAAACTGTAAACAAAAACAAAAGAAAGCAGACAATCATAGGGAGAAGGGCTTTGTATACACATCAAACGGTTGGCATGCAGTTAACTGTGGCTCCTGTAGCAAACAAAACAAGCATGGGATTAGTCTATCACAAGTGTAATGTTTTTACAACTATGATGGGTGTGTCTAAAAACTTGTGTTTATGCCTAAATTTTGCAAATTGTGGATATATTTTTCCATAAAAAAGTGCTTATGGGGATGTGCGAACATGAGCTTACGAGTTGTCCAAATAGGAAATAAGATAAAGAAAAGAATGTTAAGATGGTTTGGACATGTAAAATGAAGACCTAGTGAATTGTCTATGAGAAGGTGTGAGCATGGTGTTTAAACTCGGTATCGGATTTGGGATCGCCCCGGTCCGATACCGAGTTGGATCGCCAATCCAACTCGGAATCGACCGATTCAAAACCTTATATATATATATATATTATTTTTATTTTTTAAAAAGCAACATTTTGAGGGGTTTCGGACGATCCATTGATGTGACTCAGTCTAAAACCGAGTCAGATTTTTTAATAAAACTTGGGATTGGCGAGGGATAGTGACTCGTCCCGAGTCGATCCCGAGTTAGATCGACCGATCCGGACCATTAAGGGTGCGAGGGAATACATATTGACACTTTAAAGGATGAGAGGAAGACAAAAAAGAACCTAGATGAAACCGAACAATAATGATTTAAATACACACAATTTGACCAAAGATATAATTTTTGACAGATTGAGATAGCAAAACAAGATTCGTTTTGTCAAATTATTGGAAAAATAGGAGTGCCCATGTCCAGCTCCATGAATCACTTTCTTAGTGCTGGCCGGAAAAAAAAAAAAAAAAAATCAATACGGAAGCAATTAGAGCCAATACCTGTTTCAACCCTATACCAAGACTGCCTCCGGTTAAAAGCATGGTGAGGAGAGATGTCACAACACCACCACCAAGGTCATTGCCCATACTATGGATGGTAGCCCGGATCGAATTCAGTATGCTTCCATAGGTAGTCCCATGTCCATGCTCGATGGCTTGGATAAAGCCATAAGTCATGGCACCTGTTGAAGTGATCTTTGCTAAAGCCTGTCCACAAAAAAAAAAACATTAGCTTGAATTTTTTTTCCCTCATCATTGATCTATAAGCTTTCGGTAGTTGGATGGAGTTTCTAGGATGATTTCCAAAGCATGAGAAATTTACCGAAGTATCGGCAGAGGCTTGATCATCATCACAACCACTGAAGGAAATAGCTTCTCCACCATTGGTACCTTTCCATACACCTGATCGAGGGCGATGATCCTCCCAAACATATCGCCCACTCCTATTTCCACAAACAAACCCAACATTTGGAACGCGATTCTTGCTAACAAAAAGAACATAATAAGCAAAGTAACATAAGATTTTGTTGGCTAACCTGCTCATTCTGCAGAGGAATGGTAAATCTAATACAGTGCCGCTATGGCAAGCATCTATTATTGCATGAAGCTTAACCCCATGAGGCAGAGGTCTTACGATTGTTGCGTTGATTTCGTCATCAACGATCATTCCCTGAGTGTTAAAGTCCAAGGGACAAAGGGTTTCGTCGTAACCATCAACCTCGTCGCCATTGTAGTCCCTTTGCTGTGAACCATGACCAGAAAAGTGAAATACCAGGGAGTCTCCTGATTGACAGCCTTGTACAAGCCAATAGAATGCCATCCTCATGTTGTGTTTAGTTGGAATTCTATATGGGTCGGTTTCTTCTTCTGCAAATCAACTTTCAGTACAGGATTATGATTAGAAGTATTCACAAAGAGTAACACCAACATAGCCAACCATGAAATAAACCACAGAAAGCTGATCACAGTGGGAGAAGCAGTAGAATTACTATCAGTTGGTAGCTAAATCGATTCCAAGTTTTGTATATAAGAAATCAAAATTTTTATTTGAACGTTGTACTAAAACTCAGCGTTTAGAAGTTGATTTCAACATGAAAATTGTTTTGTTAGTTTTTTTTGGCAGAGTTTTGAAGAAGCACTTCAACCCTTTACAGAAGAAAATAATCACAATACAGAAAAGTATACTAATATCATATCTCATTGTTATCATAGTATTTTAAAGATCAGGGACTGAAAAATTCTTGGGGTCGAGTCTGATCACGCTCAATCAGTTTCAATATTTTTATATTGAAATGAATTACACTGTTATAACAATTCTCAAAGAGAGGACTGAAAAATTCTCAGCCATTGAACCTGATCATGCTCAATCAGTTTCGGTAATCTTATAAAGGTAACCTTTCCCAAACCCAACCATATGAGAGCTTCATGCATGATATGATATACCCTGCTTTTGTTGCATGGCCAATTTGACAAAGAAGGAAAAGAAACAATACTGTTCAACCTAACAAACAAATGCAATTAAAAAAAATAAATAAATAATTACCTAATTGTCTACTAGAGTGCAGAAATGAATTGGAAACATTTTTGTAACCGACGTTTGTAAGCCAATTGACCTGAACATGCTAAGGGCCAAACTTGAAAAGAAATGGATTGGAAACATTTTCGTAAACGTTTGTAAGCCAATTGACCTGAGCATGCTAAGGGCCAAACTTAAAAAGAAATGGATTGGAAACATTTTCGTAAACGTTTGTAAGCCAATAGACCTGAGCATGCTAAGGGCCAAACTTGAAACGGTGGATAATTGAACCGTCTTGTTGAAAGCATATAGATATGATGGTCCATATCTGGTTCCCATTTAAAGCCACACCTAAGCAAAATGATCATAAGTAGTTCCTAGATTACACGATTTCTGGCAAGTCACATCCATACAACCAGGGGCAGCACTTCATGAGACATTTGGAATTTCATTTGCATTCAACCAACCAAGTACCAAGAATCCTCCCTGAATGTAGAAATGCAATTTGAAAAATAACTTCCAAGAGACACAAGGCATAAATTGATCATTTAGTTAGTTACTGTGAAAAACATAGTAGATTGTGATGATTTGAATAATCAAGTGAGTCATTGTACATTCAAAGATTCTATCCATCGTCACGGAACATTAGGAATTAACTATAAGTGGATGTTTAAGCTGAAAAGGGATGCTGAATAAAATGTGGGAAGGTTCAGAACCAGATTATTATAAAGAAACTTCCTGCCTGATTCTGAAAAACTATTCTTTCAGGACTATAGGAAGGATAGCATATTATGTTGTCCTCATCATCTGAAATAACATTTACATGGCATAAGAAGAGTACTATTATTTAAAGCGAAGATGCCAAGTTCGTACTTTGTATAGACATGAAGCTTGACCCATTTTTTCCTTTCCCAATATTGCACTCTTTAACTGTTAATAATCTGTTAGAGATAGTGGGTGGCTCATATTCACTAGTCTCTAGATCCAAGGAGGAGGGGGTCTGAGGGGTCCCATGGGGCGGAGCGAAGCGGAGGTTAGGGGGTGCGGAGCCCCCGCAGTACGGTAAGGGTATATTGGGGATTTGCCCCATATATTGGATAGGAGTATAAGTTGTAACCCTAATTCGTTTTTGACATAGTGGAAACTTCTTCTCTCCCGTGGACGTAGGCATTGCCGAACTACATATATTTGTGTGCATTGTTTGATCTTTGTTTTTACTGTGTTTATTATTATTGCTTGATCCCGATCAACATAATCCCTTTCCAACCCAATCCTAACACTATCAAATGGTTTTGAACTAACCATCTCCAACCCAAACACTACCAGTAACACACTATCATAATTTCCATTTGCTAGATAAAACTCAGATGCCAATAATAACAATGAAGCTCAAAATGTCAAAATAACTGCAGAAACAAAACAATCTGACACCAAAATCACAAGTCGAAATTATTTAAATCAAAAACATGTTAAGAAATCTGAAATTCTTCCCAAAGGATGATCCTTACATACCCAACTCAATTTTTTTTTTTTATTATTATCATTATGGTTAACTTGAATTCTCCTATTTTTACTTCCTCCTAACTCAAATTTTCTTACTAAGCTCGGCAATATCTTGTAAGATAGAAATTCTTCTATGAGCTTAAACCAAAATGCCCAATTTTTTCAAGAACACAAAATGTATTTCCACAAATGTTGAACATCAGATGACATACACAGACACACACAACAATGAGGAAATTCAGATCAAACATTAACTAAAAATAATTAAATTAAAAAAAAAAAAAAATTAAACGAATCATCAGTATAACATACACACACACAATGAAGAAATTCCGATCAAACATTAACTAAAAATAATTAAATTAAAAAAAAAATCAAACGAATCATCAGTGTAACACACACACACACACACACACACGCAATGAAGAAATTGAGATCAAACATTAACTAAAAATAATAAATAAAAAAAATCAAACAAATCATCAGTATAATCTGAGAGATGAAGAGCATGATATACCAGTAAGCATGAGGATGGATGATTCAGGGAACTTGAAACGATTGATGAGAAGATAACGCATACACTTGGCGTCGTTGATGCAACCCTTGAGCTCGTGCCTTGAGTACTTATACGATATGCCGACGATCACCGCCTTCTTCCGTCCATTACCGGAGGGCGGTGTACCTCGTGGCGCGTGGTTGTACGGCGACGGAGTTGCCGATCCCGATGCCGCCGCCGCCGGCGATGAGTAATCGCCGGATGCGATGCGGGTGATGGCTGAGCATACAGCGCATCTTATCAATCTGGCTCCGGGCGGGAGCTGAAGTGGTGTCCGGCAGTTAGAACAGTTAACGAGCATGGACATCCCCGATAGCAATGGTCAGATGAAGAAAGACTCAGGGGTAAAATTGGAAAAAAATGGAATATTACTCAACTAAAGAAAGAGAGAGAGACACAGACGATTCTGGGAGGAAAAGAGAAGACGGATGAAGAGAGATGGTTCTTAGTGAGACTACTTCTTCTTCTTTTAACAGAAAAGAAGTGAAGGAAAGTGATGGGAAAAGAGTAGGAAGAACCAGTTTTTTTTTTTTTTTGACGTTTTTATTCGTCATGCTTCTTCGCACTTTCGTATGCTTCGTACGGAACGAAGGTGTCTGACACGTGGTACTTTTTCAGAAATTTTTACTTTTATTTTTTAAATTTGAGAGATTTAAATCATTTAAAAACGTAATGCAACTGCTCCCCTATTAAAAAGTTATTTTTTCGGTACGTAATCCATTCGAATGATGGAACACATATTATTCACCAAACATGGACTAATCACGCTCAAAAGAATAAGGATTAGTTACTCTCAAATGATTTCATTAAAAGGGTTTTTGTTTTCTTTCAAAGGACAAGTTATGGGCTTTTTACCCTCAAAAGAGTACTTGCTTAAAAACTTAGTGACTTCAAAGGAATCTCTATTGGGAAGGCCTTCAAAAAAATATATATTTACTCATTTTTAGAGAATACTTTCAGACGACATCTTCAAGAAACAACTGCAGACTATGTGGGACTCATTATTGCACTTTCTTTAAAGGTAAATTCAAAGGAAACATAATTATATCTGATTTCACTGAGTTCAATTCAAGGTTACTCGAATTGCTTGCTTAACATAGAACCTTAAATGGATTTTATGATAACTATTCCTTGCAAGGACAATTGACCATGAAAACGGATTGCCTGTTGAAGGCCTTAAATCTAAGGTCTCTATATAGGTAGTTTGATAATGTATTGGTCACCTTGTGAGATGTATGCAGTTACTCTAATTTCACTTGAAAGAATAGAGATTAACATTTCAGAAAGGGTTCCCTCGAAGGTAAATGAAAACCTGAAGAATATTTGTTATAGAATCTGAATGACTCTTTTATTTAAAGATAATTGCAACAAATCCCTAAAAAGTCACGTGACTTATATATATTTATATATTCTACTAAAGGAAAAATTTGCCTTCTAAGGAATGACGGGAATAAGAATGAATACGTTGTTTTAGATATACATGTATGTGCATGTCTTAGATCC
This sequence comes from Pachysandra terminalis, assembly GCA_031762675.1. Classification (NCBI taxonomy): domain Eukaryota; kingdom Viridiplantae; phylum Streptophyta; class Magnoliopsida; order Buxales; family Buxaceae; genus Pachysandra; species Pachysandra terminalis. The sequence continues at coordinate 6,531,322 of JAUPMG010000020.1, forward strand.
ATGATTTTTTGGATCCCAAGGCAACCCATTACAAAGCAGGTTCACTTAAAATCAAGTGACTTAACACAATTTTCTTCTGGAAGTTCCTTATGTGCGTTAATTACACGTAAACATTGGATATGCTCCCCGCAAAGGAGATATTTCCAATCATCTCTTTGGACGTAGTTTTGATTGACACCTTTCCTAGTCAAGAGATGATATTTTGGATGATTTTCTCTATAGATAGTAGATCATGCCCTCGAATCATAACAAGTTTTAAGTTTGACAAGTTTAAGATTGTCCAAAACTTTATGAATCCAATCCTCGAATAATGTATGTGACAACTCACAGATACGTGAAAGAGGCAAAAAGTGATAACTTATCTGACTTATTGAGAAACAAAGATAGACTAGTGTCCCTCGAATATTATACCGAGTTTTTCCTACTTTGTGGTGTACATTCTTGTTAACATACCAGAGACCTCGAATTCCCCTCTTTGCTCTTCTCTTTGTCTTATCTACATGTTATATTTGAGAAGAAACACTCTTGATAGAATGCTTGTGTGACGGTTTAAGCTATATCGTCCATAAACGTTTATCGTCATAAATCCATATAAAGTTATACAAAGAAAATTTTATCAATCTTTCAAACTAAAATTTTGGAACTCATCCAAAATCTTTCGCCCAAAAGAAGCTGCTCTTTCAAAGGCTTCCACTTCTGTTTCAATTATATGCTTTATAATATTCACTTTGTCGGCATCGTTTTGAACAAGGCTCCTCACACTATCCGCCGTATTAGCGCAAGAGTCCTTGACGACAAGCCATGCAAAATGTCCACAACCATGATTGGTGACCTACAAAGAAATTCTAAAATGAATTTTGATGGAGAAAGCTGTAATAATCTGAAAATTTTTAATAAGTAATCTTGGGCCAAAACAATGATTTTGAAAATTTTTGAGTTTGAGTTTTAATGATTTGGGGGTTTTGAAGAAAATTTGCTAAGAATTACTTTTATTGGTTTGCACACCTAGAAACTCCTACATGAGCACGCACCTTAGCACCCTCATATAAAAATCTGAATCAAGGGTGGGGATTTTGTCACTTAAAAAATACCTAGATCTAAGAGTTGAGAGTTAAGGAGAGAAAAGAATAGAGAGGCGTTCTAACATTTTCTCTCATTTTGCTGTGTGGAGAAGAAGAGAACAAAAAGAGAAGAAGAAGACCTAGAAGATCAAAAAGAAGAACAAGAGGAAGAAGAAAAGGAAGACTGACTTGAAGATTCGGAGCTGAAGTTAGGGTTCATCTTCGGCTTGAGGTAAGTACATTGTGTACTTCTTGGATTCCATGCTTGGATGATTTCCATAAAGAGAACATGAGATTTGTGTTGTGATTCATGATTCTTGAATGTCTTGATTCATACATTTTATGACTTGGTATTTAGATTTGTGCATTTTGTATCTTAAGGTGTAGGTTTACTTATTTTATATTCTTGAGTTCATATTAGATGTTATTCATTTCTAATTGTTTATAGATTGATTTTGAATGCATGTGTGACTAATGGCTAGTTTGAGTTGTGTATTTCAGACTTAGATTGGAATCGGGGAGGAGGACAAATAGGATAGAATAGGAGAAACGAGCATGGGGCAAAATCTAGGTAAGAAAAACCCAGAAATCGCGCCCGTCGGTGGGTGGTCGGTCCACCCACGGCACCCACCGATGGAGCATAAATCACTTGAACCACTGTCGGGGGTTTATTGGTCCACCAACGGAACCCATCGACGAGCTAGGGCACACCAGCCCAGTCGGTGGATTGTCGGTGGCACCGACTGATCCGCCGGCGAATCAACCACAAAGGGGACACTGTCGGTGGCACTTCGGTCCACCGATGGGACCCGCCGACAGAGACTGGGTTTTAGGAGCTTTGGTTGATGGATTCGTCGGTCCATCGATGGAACCCACCGACGGGCGTCGGTAGATTCGTCGGTGGCACCGACGAGATCCGTCGACGGACTTTTGACTTAAGGGCTTAGGTCGGGGGATCCGTTGGTGGCACCGACGGAACCCACCGACGGGCGTCGGTGGATTCGTCTGTCCACCGATGGGACCCGCCAAGGAACATTTCTTTTACTTGTAGACTTGGTCGGTGGACCCACCGGTCCATCGACGGCACCCGCCGACGGGGGTCTTTGAGACAAAATGAATAGGACTTGAGGGTGGGATTGACACCCAAACTTCACCTTTGATGCACATGGAATTGAGGGGATGTTTTCTGATCTTTGTGATTACTCAATGTGAATTATTTTGGGTATACACAAGACAGATTGATGCTGGCATGTTCTTGAGGAATTAGTCTATTGTGTGCTAACCAATAACATAAAATGTTTTTACATGAATACTTAGGCATAGACATTACACATTACAGTTTTACATATTATGATGGTTGGTTGTGATCATGCATGATATGGTGATGTATGAACTCGATAGGTCAAACAGGAACATCTTATCTCTACACATGACCAGTAGTATCCGGCGTATTAGTACATAATGATTGATTCTCCGATTTGAGTTATAATAATTAAGTGCTTAGTGGATTATATTGTTGATTAGGGTATTGTTCTGCATGAACATTGGTGCCATGTGATTATGGACTTATGTAAAATGCATCAGTTATTTATTTATTTATTTAGCTCATGCATATGTATAGATGTGTATGATTCAGTATGGATTGAATGGACCATGTTATGCAATTATGATTATTCTTATGCATATCATGTAGTTAAATGTTAATTCCATGCATTAAAAGGACGTTTATGCATTGTGGGTCCCTGTATGAGATTCAGACCCTGGACTGATCTTGGCTCCTCTTAAGGAGGGCCAATGGATAACGTGATGATACTTGGACTCTGAGGTGAGTACTAAATGAGAGACAAGATCTTTGGTGTCCCAGTGGGGGACTATATATGTATAAATCAAAGATTAATTTATGGATGAGGGATTAGCTACCCCAAGAGACCGAGGACAACTATATATTGTATTATATATAGAGAGGGTAACCCGATTGGTAGGTGTGGTGTCCGGTGACGTGCCACAGAGGGAGGTTTGCGAAGATGATGCCCTCGGAACGAGAGGATGTTTTGGTTCCTGATCCAGGTGGAGGTAGTGTTCCCTCCAAGAGTTGCGATTCCCTATGACTGTGCTGTACACACAGGATCCACTGTCGACCTTAGCCCGATGTGGTCCATGCATCCGTGGTAGTGATGCATGGTGGCGTAGTGGGATTATCATGGACATTCAACATCACAATACCCGATCTCATTCATTGCATTCACGTGATTGTAATGGCCATCGTGTTTGGCTAGTAGTTTACTTGTTCATATCATTGCATCTAATGAACAAACCATTGCATTTACTCATGGCATGGCATGCATTCATGGATGTGTATTCGAGTGTGTGAATCTTGGTTAGTACATTGTACTTGCTGAGTGCGTAGCGCAGGCCTTTCTGGCTTCCAACATTTCATGTGGTATGATTTGAGACGTCGGACTCCTGTGGTGGATACCTGGATGAGTCGGAGGCAGTGTCGAGAAGACGTGGTTTTCTTCTGCGTACCTGCTGTCTTGGACTATGTGTATTTTGACTTGAGTAGTTGAACTCTTTTGGTTTGGCTGTGTTTTTAGCCCCTTTTATATTTATGGCTCATTTTTTATGTATTTAAACCATGTATCGGTTTAAACCATCTTTATATTTATTTTGCTTCTGCTGTTGATCCACTGTTTTTTAGTTTGGATCAACTGTTTAGTTGTTTAGTGATTGCCACCCCCTTGGGTTGTGTGTTTGGAGAAGGGGGTGAGAGTCATGCCTTGAATCCTAAGACTATGCTCATATGTTCATGAAGCATACCCTAGAATTCGGGTCGTGACAAAAGCTAATATCAAACTCCATCATCTCTGAACATAAGCTAATAAAATTCTAACATAAAAATATTGAATAAACTAATAAACCATAAAATCAAATCAGAAAATATAACTCTAATCTAATTTAGCATGCAAAGAATGTAGGGTTTTCTAAGATAAGGTATATGCACACTATACCTTACCTTAAAAAATATTGAAATCTTGTTGGTGGAAGAAGATTGGTAGTTCTCTAATAGCCAAATCCAAAAGAATTTAATGAAATTGCAAATGCCCTCTTAAGGATATCAATAATAGCGAAATCTGAAATAAAACTAGCATACCAATTCCTTGTCTTCAATCATGACAACAGGAAAATTTAGAATTTTTCTCAAACCCTAGCTCTTTCATTGACGTACCTGTGGAAATCCCAGCAGTGGAGTTTCTTTGATTTGAGTTCCTGGATTGCTCGAGCTCGTTCTCAAATGAGGTTGAACGACAGTGACGGGATAGGGGTTCAAGTGAGGTGGTTGTTTTTTGGGGTTGAAGAGGTTGGTGCGAATGGGGCTAAAGAAGAGATTCCAAATGACGGAACAGTGGTGGTAGTGGTGATTTTTTTGGGTTTGGGAAGGTGGTGGATTGGTTGTGAAGAAGAAGATGAAGTAGGAGAAGAAGAAAACAAATGAAGAGATGGAGAGAGATTACCCGAAATGATGGAGGAAGATTCGCATGAGTGTGGACGTCGGAGTTAGATTGTCGTCGGCGTCAAATGGAGAAAGAGAAGAGGATTAATGAAGGAGGGCTAGGGCAAAATGAGATTGAGAGGTTAGGGTAAAAGGGATTGGGGCCAAATTGAAATTTTGAAAATTTGTCTTAAAGACATTTTGGGCAATCCATCTTCTAAGTTGAAAAAAAATCACTAAATCTTAATAAGTTCTTAAGAGTTTGATCATACCATACAAAGAGCTTTTCAATGCATTAAACTATCAATAGCATGTCGTCCATATACCTTACCTTAAAAACCCTAAAAAAACTCTTTTAAGTGAAAAAAAAAAAACCTATAATAAAATAAAAATACCTACAATAAAAATATGACATGTGGGAGTAGACATAACTCATAACTATTTCAAGCGATTTCACCTCTTTAAGAAAAAAAACTCTTTCAAGTGAGAGAATCCTATAATAAAATAAAAATAATTAGAATCCTAAATATATGAGTTAGGGTTTAATTTTCAGTGTCTTTAGATTTTAATTTTCATCCTTTTCTTTTGAGGTTTGACTTTTCATAAGATTATTATTTTTACCTTTTTTGTTTTTTTTTTGGTATGATTTAATAATTAGGGTTTAGGGTTCATGTTTCCTTTTAGGGTTTTAGGATTAATGGTTAATGTTTAGGATTTAATAAGTTTTAGTCTAAATACCTTTATCACATGTCAAAAGACATTTTTAAATGGGTTTATGCTCAATCAACAATTCAACATTCTCTTCTTAGTACTTCAATCAAAAGTAGTTCCTTTCTACATTTCCTATTTCCCTCGTTCTAGTCAGAGTTGATAATGGATCAGGTTTGTTGGATTCATTTCGGGTTGGGATTATGTGTTAATGGGCTTATGCTCAATCCAAATCCAACCGTCATAGACTAGTAAAGAAACATAAAGCCAAACTCATCCCGAGTTAAATAGTATACCCGTTAACTCCTTTGTTCCTACTTCGTATCCATGATAGGCAAGGGCGGAGTCAGAAAATTTTATTTAAGGAGGCCAAATTAAACTACAAATAACAAAAAAAGTTTCAGTGTGCTTCATTAATTATTGTTTGATGATTTAGTTTGAGGATTAAATTATTTTTATAAAAAAAAAAAAATTCTATTCTTTCTTTGTTTATATAGTAAAATTTCATCAAAATTTTAATAATTTTAACAAAATAATTTGGTGTTTTAAAATTATTTTAATCAAAATTTCTTATTTTGACATTTGTTTTAAACATTTTTTTATTAAAATTGTCTGAAATCTTTTAGAGCAAAACTTTAGGATTTTGATTTTGCCTACTTAAACAAAATCAAAAAATTTCAGTGAAATTTAAAATATTGACATATATTAATAAATAGGTATGGTTGTAAATGAGCCGAACTGAGCTTTGTCCAGCTCAACTCGGGCTTGTAAATCTTGAGCAAGGCTCAGGCTCAGTTCAAGCTCGTTAAAATATTTTGGGCTTAGGCTCGTTAAAATATTTTAAGTTCAAGCTTGACTTGCAAAAAGCTCGATTTGTAAAAGACTCAGCTTTTAAAAAATATTAGATTAGTCCAAATATATTAATATTATAATTGATTATAATTATTATATATAACATAATATATTAACATATATGTTTAATATTAATATATAATATAAGATATAAGAATATAGATGTATAATTTCATAAACAAATCGAACCGAGTTTTAGCCAAGTCGAACCTATCCAAGCTTGACTCAAGCTGACTAAGATAATGAGCTTTTTTCGGACTCAGGTTCGACTCGTGTAGAGCTCCAGTTCGGCTCATAAGGACTATGCTAGCTAGACTCGTTGATAGCCCTACAAATAGGTATAATATTAGTTTTAAAAAGTTAATATATATATATATATATAATTGGGTGTAAAATTATAATTTAAAAAATATACACAGTAATTTTTAAAAACTGAAAAAAGGGTAAAATTTTAGTGGGGCCAACATGTAGTGCCACTCCACTCAAGGTAGGTGGAGTGACACTACATAGTACGCTTTTATATAACTTTGAAGAGACCATGGCCACCCTGGCTCCGCCCTTGATGTAGGGGTGTACAACATGCTGGATCAGCACAATTAGATTTTGTGCCATGTCTTACCATGTTTAAATTTAAACACATCATATCTAACACAGCACCCCACCCACGGCACAATTATGTTCTACCCTATTGTATTCATGTTTGAGCTCGTTCAGATTGTACTGAACGGTTGTGCCGTTCTCGTGTCCCTCCCCCATATCAGGACCTGTAAAATCCGGACACAACACATCTTATGAATGGTGGGCACTATTATGTTTTGCCATACTGTATTCATGCTTGAACTTACTCACATTGTAGTAGGACAGTCAACGAGTCCAGTTGGAGCTCTAAATTTAGGCTCGCGAGCCGAGCTAGAACTCGAAAAAAAGCTCATTATTTTAACGAGCTTGAGTCGAACTTGTGTAGGCTCGACTCGATTAAAGTTCGACTCGATTTGTATATATGATTATACGTTGATATTTTTATATCTTATATTATTTATTAATATTAAACACACATATTAATATATTATATTACATATAATAACAATTATCAACTATAATGTTAATACATTTATAATAATCTAAGCTTTTTTGTAAAGTCGATTTTTTTAGAGCTAAACTTTTTGCGAGCCGAGCTTTACGAGCCTGAGCCGAGATCGGCTCGGCTCGTTTACAGCCCTACATTGTAGTGAACGGTTATGTCGTTCCCGTGTCACGACCTGTAAAATCCAAACACAACACAACTTATATGAACCGTCCCTTTGTGCCTGCATGCAACGGCCCGACATGTTGTACACCTAGCCCTAGAAGTGCAAATGCTCTTATGCGGGACCCACTCTCCTCTCCAACCAATCAAACGTTAAGTTGCATTCCTCAAAATACCAAAATGACGAAACGCCCCTCGCTTCGACTCACTATAAATTGAAAGCAACGTCTGGGGACCAAATGAAGGGAAGATCTAGGGTTTCTGCTGTGTTTTCCACTCGCCTCTTCTAGACGGCCGGAGTTCCTTCAAACGAATCAGAATGGTGCATCTCTCTCTCTCTCTCTCTCTCTCTCTCTCTCTCTCTCTCTCATTACGATCTTTGAAGCTCTGTAGTACTCGTAAGATCCATTATGTTAGTGGATAAGCACTAGAAAAGTTAAAGCATTTCTTTCGATTCTTATTTACGCTTTGGTTCAGAAGATCTGAGAAAGGAGAGAGCAACGTTGCTGATCTTTCTCCGATTTGATGAAAATAGAGTTTGAGATGCTTTATTAGTTGATATCTATATTCATTTGTGTTATAAAGGTTGTGTGATATGTTACATTTTTTGAGTAAATTGATAATGGGGCAGGATTATGTAGAGCTACGGGCTTCTTGTTTTCTTCCCTTCTGTACTACAATGAAATGTGTTTATTCATATATATATAGATATTGTATGTGTATGCCTGCCTGTGTGCGTGTGTTTCTTGTTTTCTTCCTTTTCTTACTGCAATGAAATGTGGTTATATATATGTGTGTGTGAGTGTGCGTGTGCGTGTCGAAGGCTCCATTGCTGTACATGAAAAATGCGTTGACCAAAGTTATCAAAGCCATTATTTAGTTTTGTGAGGTTCATACTGCTACCATGATATGTTCGTCCTAGATTTTTTTTAACATGAAAAATGAGTTCACCAAAGTTATCAAAGCCATTATTTAGTTTTGTGAGGTTCATACTGCTACCATGATAGGTTCGTCCTAGATTTTTTTAGGTGATGTGGAACCCTGTAAACCCTGGATACATGACCCGACCCATAAGGATCATATATCAAGTAAGCATAGAGACTCGAACCATGGACCTCCAGTTCCTGCTCTGGAAAACCTGCCAGTTGAGCTAACCCGTGCGTGTTAGATTGCTTGGATTGTGATGACTGTCCCAGTTTCTACTATTTACAAAATCCATTGGCAATCTTTTTGACTCCTTTTATTTTGATTTATCATCACTAGTGGTATGGAGGCTAATATTCTGGAAACTGCTAATTTGATGGATTTAAAGGAGATTAATAATTGACATACATCTGTCTATAAGTTTGCAGCTAGAAATCATTGTCAACTCTGTATATGTTGTTGATAACTTTGCTTAGTTTGAATTGATAATTAATGTAATAGGCCACATCTGTTTTGGTATTAAGATTATATAATATCAATCTCTCCGAAGGTTCCATTTATGGTTAGGTGGGGCTTGTTTGGTTCCTGCTCGTCCTAGAATAAGTTTTGGATTTGTTGATTGTATATGGTTACTGCATCTCATTATTTACAGCAAGCACGGGTGTTTTACCCAAGTTGGTGTTGTTATTTGTATAGGGAAGAGTTTGGGCATTGTTTTTCACGTCCTCTTCCTGGCCTGTATTGTGAATGTTGCTTCCATGCAGAGGATGAAGGTCACAATTAATGCCATTGGGAAGTTATAAGAAAAAGTACATACATCTTTAAGGAATCTGTTTCGTTAAGGTATTAGTGATATAAATTATAGGAGTTTGTATAAATTTTATAATTAGTATTGTTAGTTTTCGTTTTTTTTTGACAGACGTTTAGAAATCTCAATATCTTCCGCAGCATCCTTATTTTCTATGTTTTATTTATTTTTTCTGTGTTTCTCTCATATTTCTTGTCTGAGCTGAAATTGTTTTACCTTTTTCCTCTCTTTTTTGTTTCTCTTGCAAGTCGCTGCTTGAATTTGATAAAGTAAAACGTTCTATGTCGAGCAGATATTCAGGCAGCCCCCTTGCAACTGAAGATTGCAAGGGAGGTGTTAATCTGCTCGGAGACTAAATCTTTTGCTCTTCAGACTTGCTGAGATGGATTTCTATCTCATCCTTGAAGCTGGTCTAGTAAGCATACGCATATTTCCTCTCATTATCTCTTTCACTCCAGATCAAACAATTAACGATGCTAATAATAAGAAATCATAATTATCACTATAAAATTTAACATGCATAGATATTATTTACAATAAATTGTCCATTAATTGTGTTTAGTTTTTGATATTAATTGCACATATTGTAATTCTAATTAGTATAAAATAAATTATAACTCATATAAATATATTATTGGTACCAAGTCAGAATAATATATGTATGTTTTTGTAAAAGTACATATATCTTTAAGTAATCTGTTTCGTTAAGGTATTAGTAATATAAATTATAAGAGTTCATATAAATTTTATAATTAGTGTTGTTGGTTTTAGTGTTTTTGTTGATAGAGACATTTAGAAAGCTCAGTATCTTCTGCAGCATCCTTATTTTCTATGTTTTATTTATTTTTTCTTTTTTTTCTCTCGTATTTCTTGTGTGAGGTGAAACTGTTTTGCTTTTTTCCTCTCCTTTTTCTGTTTCTCTTGCAAGTTTCTGCTTAGATTTGATAAAGTAAAACTTTCTATGTCGAGTTGATATTCAGGCAGCCCCCTTGCAAGTGAAGATTGCAAGGGAGGTGTTAATCTGCTCGGAAACTAAATCTTTTGCTCTTCAGACTTGCTGAGATGGGTTTCTATCTTATCCTTGAAGCTGGTCTAGTAAGCCTAAGCATATTTCCTCTCTTTATCTCTCTCACTACAGATAAAACAATTAATGATGCTAGTAATAAGCAATCATAGTTATCAATATGAAATTTAAATTGCATAGATATTATTGATAATAAATTGTCAATTAATTGTGTTTAGTTTTTGATATTAATTGTGCATATTGTAATTCTAATTAGTATAAAATATAAATCATATAAATATATTATTGGTACTAAGTCAGAATAATATATGTATGTTTTTGAAAAAGTTCATCTTTAAGGAATCTGTTTCGTTAAAGTATTAGTAATATAAATTATAGTTCATATAAATTTTATAATTAGTGTTGTTGGTTTTAGGTTTTTTTTTTTTTTTTTTGATACACTTTTAGAAAGCTCAGTATCTTCCACAGATATCTCGGAAACTAAATCTTTTGCTCGTCAGACTTGCTGAGATGGTTTTCTATCTCATCCTTGAAGCTGGTCTACTAAGCCTAAGCACATTTCCTCTCTTTATCACTCTCACTACTGATAAAACAATTAACATTGCTAGTAATAAGCAATCATAATTATCAATATAAATTTAAAATGCAAAGATATCATTGATAATAAATTGTCCATTAGTTGTGTTTAGTTTTGGATTTTAATTGTGCATATTTGTAATTCTAGTGAATATAAAATATAGCTCATAAGTATATTATTGGTACTGTGTCAATATTGTATAGTTGGTTAATATGAATAACATGATATATTAGTAGCAACTAATATATTGTAAGTACATATTATCATGTATAATCATTGTTTTGTCTCCCCTCTTTATCTCTTATTTTTTTGTTGGATGAATTGAATTTCCTTTCTTTTTCCTTATTCTCTCGCAAATCTGTTATGTATTTGATAAATAGATTTTCGTCGAGCAAACATTCAGGCAGCCCTCTTGCCAGTGAAGATGGCAAGGGAGGTGTTAATTTGCTCAGAAACTGATCGATCTTTTGCTCTTCAGACTTGCTGAGATGGGTTTATATCTCCTCTTTGAAGCTGATCTAGTAAGCCTAAGCACATTTTTTCTCGTTATTTCTCTGCCATTAGGATAAAACATTTAGTTATGCTATTAAGCATTCGTCTATATTAAATATAACATGGAAAGATATTAATATTAATATTTTATTACTTATCCATAAGTTAGGTGTGATTGATATAATTATTTTTATGTACTTTTTTTTTGTAAGTTTTGATTTGATTGTATATTTGTATAATTCTAGTTAGTGCATGTAAATATTTCATTGATAGTATTTCAATATAATTATACAAGTAGCTCATATAAATCATATGATATATTAGCAATATATAACACCATTAGAACTAGATACTAGCATGGGCTAAAACTTCGCCTAGGTGGTTGCTTTTCTGCCTAGCTGATCTCCTGCAAATACAGGCGGCGTGTAAATAAGCTTGCCTAGGCTAGTATCCACCTAGAACTTGAAATAATATCTGGTGTTGTGTCTTCTTGAGAATACTTGACTACCTCAAATATGAGAGTGGAGGAAACAATACAGAGACAATACAATCTTCCTTTCTGAAGTTCTGACTGCATTCTGATCTTGATCTATTAATTTATTGATTTCTTTGCTATATAATTAGAACTGCTCCATACGAACTGTTGTAATATCATATGATCATACGATGTAAAATTTTTATTCAATTTAATTTAATTTATTGTTTATTTTCTAGCTCTTTGATCTTTAATAGAAGTTTCCTTGTTGCCTTTGTTGTGATGCAGACCAAGAGAACAAAGAAGGCGGGTATTGTCGGGAAGTATGGTATGATGATGCCAAGCATTTTACCATTTTAGCCATATCTTATTGTTGTGCTGGATTATGTTTTAAGGAGCTCATAAACCACATGTAGACTGGCCAGTCCTAGATAAGCAAAGTCCATACTTATCGGGGATTTTTGATTAGGATGTATATATTCTGTGGTCAGACTGCACAACCTAGAGTTCAGACTGATCTTGATGATATTTACCTACTAATCATGAAGACCAAAAATTACTGCTTTTAACTGTCCCACAATTTGCCTCTCTTTTGACACCAAAAAAGGGAGTTTGTGAAAAAACTTTAATGTCTATACAAAGGAAGCATATGATTTAATTCCTATAAATTATTTAGCCTATTGTGTAATCTCCCTCCACCAAGTTTCTTAGCCTAGTTTTTACCTACAAATGCATCCCCTACAAATATTTTTAGTCTGCAAAACTATATTAATATTAATAAACCTTAAAATCCAGTATCTGATATTACGGATTAATTGCGTTGCAGGTACCCGTTATGGTGCCAGTCTTCGGAAGCAGATAAAAAAGATGGAAGTTAGCCAACACAGCAAATACTTCTGTGAGTTTTGCGGGAAGGTACATGATTTCTTATTGAGTGTATTCTGCACTGACTTGCGGTCCTGCTTCTTCATCTCTTTTGTGTTTGAAAGCATGGAACTGTTCTATTCAATTGTGTGTACACTGATGCAGTATGCAGTGAAGAGGAAGGCCGTAGGGATCTGGGGATGCAAAGATTGTGGCAAAGTTAAAGCAGGCGGTGCATACACCTTAAAGTAAGGATGACTCATCCTGTTGTTTCAGTTAATAGTCCTTGCAATTTTTTCATTCTTTGTAGATACTGATCGCCCTTTGGTTGGTTACAACAGCACTGCTAGCGCGGTAACTGTTAGGAGCACCATTCGAAGGCTGAGGGAGCAGACCGAGGGTTGATATTAGCAAAATTCTTGAAACCATCAGCAGCAGCACCATCTTCCCTTCCTTTTTGTGTTTTATGATATTATCCAGTCCTGTAAGCTTGAAAATGTTGAAGTGGGCTTGGATTGTGTTCTTCCCACAATTTCTAAGTTAATTTGGAGAAACTGGATCCTACTATGGTTTGCTTTGTACTTTATTCTTGAACTCGTTTCAAAGTGAGCTTGTGCTTAACATCATTATTCCTTTTGGTTGATTTTGAGTCTAAAAGATGAGAGAAAAACCGAAAAGCACGTGATTTTAAAAAATTAAAAAATCTAAATAATAAAATTTTAAATACAGACGAACTCCAAATCTAAATAAGAAACCCTAAATTTTGCGAGTGAATCTTTGATTCTGGTTTCAACTCACTTAGTATTCCAAATACCCAACCTGAGTTGTTGAGTTCAATACTGATTGAGTCACCGTGTCAAATAGAGTTGCATGAAACTTGAGTCCAACATGAAGGATCTACATAGGGCTGTAAATGTTAGGCTCATTAAAAAATTTTGGGCATGAAAAAACTCAACTCATAAAAGTATGGACTCGTAAAAAAAGCTTAACTTAGAATACATACATTAATATCATGGTCAATTATTATTATTATTACTAGCGGATGGCACGTGCAGTACTGCACTTGTGCCCTTCAAAAGTTTGCAAAATTTTTATCTTTTAAAGATATTAAAGAATTGATTTGTTTTTTCATAGTATTTTAATGTTTGAAGGTAAAAAATTGTTAATTATATTTTCAAAATTATATGGGACCTTAAAAAAAGGTTAAATATGACTTCTAATTCACTTAGTGTAGGAAGATTCATAATGGTTTCGACTAAAACCTGTTCTTAAATTAAGAACCATAACCATAATCATGGAAGACCCTCACTTGCCCACACTTTTAGATTCATTAAAAGGATATAGATGCTAAAACAAAACATTAGTGACAAATATTCAAGTATAAGCTTAAATTATTCTTATATACTTAACATTGTTTCATTGTTTCATTCAACAATGAATATATTAATTAACATTGTTAGTGATATTACGTTACATTGTAATGATCTAACAGGCAG
>JAUPMG010000020.1:6567113-6582791 GCA_031762675.1 Pachysandra terminalis
AGTGAAGAGTCAGATGTTAGTGGTTCTGATGGGGATGACACATCCTGGATCTCATGGTTTTGTAATCTTCGTGGCAATGAGTTCTTCTGTGAAGTTGATGATGAGTTCATCCAAGATGACTTTAACCTTTGTGGGTTAAGCAGTCAAGTGCCATACTACGATTATGCACTTGATTTGATTTTGGATGTCGAATCCTCTCATGGTAAGCAATTTTTCTTATTTATGTTTGGGTTCCTTTCTTAGCTTAATTATTTTCATTAAGCCCATGATACAAATTGGAGTGATTGTCAACTAACTTATGTTGTTATTGTTCAGTTTAGTTTCATATCCTTAATTGTTTTGTTTTTAAGTAGTAAAGGTAATTGTATTAAGATAATGGCCAAATCTAAGTACATGATGTGTATACGAGGCTAGAAGACACAAAGAAAGCTAGCTAAACCTGTACAAAAACAAAAAGTAGAACACAAGGTATGTATGTTTACTGTAGGTGCTCAATTGCTTGAAAAGAGCCAAAATCTGACCCAACTAAATCACTAATGGCTGAAGACAAGTAAAAAAGGCACAATATAACTGCTTATATGGTTAAAATTTGGAATTGGTCTTGGAATCTGTTATTGCGAGATTGATATGCACCAAAGATAACAGTACATATGTGCTGATATAGAGTGGTACCAAGCGAAAACTTGGCTTTTGTATAGAACACATAATACAAATGTGCTGATATAGAGTTTACCAAGCAAAAACTTGGCTTTTGTATAGAACAAATAATTGATTAAAAAAACGTCAAAAATATAATTAAGTTCTTTCCATGTTCACACCAATAAAGCGGACACTAAAATGATAAATATATCGTATGTGTCTTTTAATTGAAAAGTGTGAAAAAATTACCTTTAGGCTGTGTTTGGAACCCTGGATTTCAGAAGAAAAGAAAAGAAAGTAAAAAAGAAAGTACATTGCTTTCAACTGTTTGGTTTGATAGAAAAAATTTAAGGAAAAATTATAAAGAAAATGCTTTCTCTTGTTTGGTTGTGTAAAGAAAACCAAAATAAAAATTAGTTAGTTTTTTCTATAACCATTGACGTCAAGGTTGCTTAAGACGCAAAACGTCGACCACCACCACCACCCCACCACCACACTAGGTGGTGCAAGGGATGCACACTAGGTGGTGGTGGTTGTGGTGGTGGTGGGGTGGGGGTGGTGGTGGTGGTGTGGTTGTGGTGGTAATGGTAGTGTGGTGGTGGTGATCTAGAGGCTTTCTCTCCAACTTCTTTCCTTTTCTTCTCTCAAAATCTCTACCATTTTGGAGAGAGAATTTTTTAGTCTCAAAAAGAAAATTTGTAGAAGATTTTCTTTCTAAATCCCTATCTTTTACTTTAAAAAATGGTCAACCAAACAAAAGAAAGTGCTTTCTTTAGCACTTTCTTTTCTTTTCTTCCAAAGTCCAGAGTTCCAAACACAGCCTTACATGTAAACAATCTAGTTTCAAATAATTCGCTTGAATCTCAACCAAAAAGTTATAGCTTCAAAATTAAAGACCTTATTTGTGAAGTTTCATGGAGGTTGATAGAAAAGGTTTCAGTTGAAAAATGGTCTCAAATCCTGGTTTAACAATGTTTGCCCAAGCCTGACCATTGTATCTGAGCCCGCCCATGTTTACCCAATTGGAGCAAAATTAATACTACTTTTTTGCTACTAAGAATCGAACCCAGGTCTCCACGGGTAGAATGTGAAGTTCTCACCACTAAACCACAGCCATAGGATGAGGATGAGCTTAAGTGAAATTATATATTACTTGTTATCAGTCTTCACATCCTCGGATCAGGCTGGGCTAATCTAATATAAACCCGAGCCCGGCCCGGCCCTGCCCTAGGGGTTACTAACCCTTGCTCAAGCCCGCCCAAATATAAGGCCGGGCTGATCGGGCAACCATGCAGCCAGGATTTGGAGATCGTTTAATACTCTTTAAGTTAGTGTGATCTATTTCTTGGTTTATGAATTCAACATTCTCTTGGGTGCATGGATTGGCTTACGAGGTGGGAGATAATTTGGCAAATTGGGTATTCTTAGGATGGGGTTGTTACAGGAAGCATGGGACTGCCTTAGAGTAGTCATATGATGCGCATGCCTTTGTGCTGGTATATTGCTCTGGCTGGGTTGTTTTGGTTTGACCCCCCCTCCCCTCTTTTTTTTTTTCTTCCCTTCTTAAATATAATATGTGGTATATATTAAAAAATTTCAATGCATTGTCCAATTGGTTTTGCCTGGTTCTTTTATTGAGCAATTTGATTTGGTTTGGGTATTTGCAGGTGATGTGTTCACTGAGGAACAAAATGAGTTGATTGAGTCAGCTGCTGAGATGCTTTATGGTCTGATTCATGTACGGTACATACTAACTAGCAAAGGAATGTCTGCAATGGTGAGATCATGGTTTAACTTCCTTCTGTGGTTGCTGCTTCTCTTGACAACTGGTCACTATCGGAAATTAGCTAATGTTTGCAACTTCTGCAGCTAGACAAGTACAAAAATTATGATTTTGGGAGGTGCCCAAGAGTTTACTGCTGTGGACAGCCCTGCCTCCCAGTTGGCCAATCGGACATTCCTCGGTCAAGTACAGTCAAGATTTACTGTCCCAAATGTGAAGATATTTACTATCCTCGATCCAAATATCAAGGCAGTATCCTTCCATTTCATAAATGATGAGAAAAGTTGCAATCTCATACACAACCATTTATTATTGTCATGCATCTAAAAGTTGCTTCAACATGGCATTCTTAAAGATGGGTTTTCTTGAGATTGATCATCTTCTTCTTCTTTTTTATTTATTATTATTATTATTTTTTTTAAATCTTTCTTCATGTATCCATCAAATTTGCATGGAAGTTTAACAGTTGAGCCTCGCTTTTTAGATGCTGTAAAATTGTATTGTGTGAAGTTGTGGGGGTGTATAGAGGTGTTTTCTAATGATTGAGCAGAGCAACCTATCTCATTCTGTACATGCACCACATGGATGGTGTGCTCATTGGGACGTTCCATTGATGGGCCATGGGGAGATCCTTAGGTGGCAGACGCTACTCTAGATGGACTTTCTGTTCTGAATCTTTTTTTTTTTTTTTTAAATCTCTTTTCTGGACCCTCCAAAACAGTAAGATATAATGGCCGGTTTGAATCTTCAATTGTCTGAGATGATCATAATCTGCACCGTGGGGCTTCAAGTGCAGCTATATCGGTTGGAAATTCTAAGGATGGATGGATTAGTACTGCTATACTGGTTGAGGTGCATCCCGCCTGTAGATAGACATTATTTTGTTACCCCCCCGCCCCCCCCCACCCCTTTTTTTTTATATAATAAAGGTCTCATTTATTCCTTAAAAAAAGATGTATTGGGTTTTCTATTTATGACAAGCCATTTGAGTTTAAGTAGGTGCTTTCCATGTATGCATACCCAGGTAACAAATACTTGTGTTTTGGAAGATACTGGTTTATGCTGACATGCTCCAGGATTGGGCCTTACCATTCAATAAGTTAATGAAGAAATCTTTTTAGGTAATATGACAATACTCTAGTCTGTAGTTCGTTTAGATTGGCAGACATGTTGCATGATTGGTTTATATCCTTGGGAGTACACGTTAGGGGGACCGATAGAGTAGCAGACATGTGAATCTTGCAAAACCCATGCTTCTCCTCCTTATCCTTGTCTGCATTGATTTACTATAAACTTTTATTCTTTCTTATCCTTGTGAATTGCGATTCATAGTTATCATTATTGGTTCTTAAACTGCAATACTGTTTGGGCATTTATAATTGCTGCATTATTTTCAAAGTTTCTTTTAACTGTATCTAGACATTGATGGAGCTTATTTTGGAACCACAATTCCTCACCTGTTCCTGATGACATATGGGCATCTCAAGCCACAAAAGGTGTCCCAGAGCTTTGTCCCAAGAGTATTCGGCTTCAAAATCCGCAAATCATGATGCTAGAGTTGCAGGGTGCAATTCGGATGAGAATTTCAGTGCTCTGTTTTTCCGATTCTGTGCTTGCTGTTGGGAAGGAATGGCTCAAACAATCCAGGTAGAATTCAAAGTCCTCAAAAATTACAATTTTTTTCTTCTTTTTACCTCATTAATGTAGAGGAAAATGTTTGAATGTAATTAACCTACCCATCAAACCCTGATTTCTTCTCGGTTCAGTTGTGTATTCAGAGAGCAATTGTAAGACTTTGTTTTTTTTGTTGTCCAGAACTGACTGAAGCGCCTTGAGTTTGATTCTCTGGTTGTAATTCTTTTTGGTTTTTGATAGATATGCGTTTAAATCAATGGTGTCCTTCGAAGATAATCATCTGAGTTCCCATAAGGGTCCTACGCTCTCTTCTAAAATGGGGGTCCTTTTGTTTTACTCTATGTTACCTTTAATGTTGTGCTGCATCTTTGAATCGACCATGTGGAAGATACTGTGTCAATATGAAGCAATATATACCAAGTACAGATCTGAGACCGGAGAGTTGAACAATGTTGTACTTGTCTGAGATGGTAAATGGAAAGGTTTGATGGCAGATTTGTTTATATCAATTATGAAAATTTCTGCTGTTCACCTTCCCATTTCTCATTGCTTCGCACAGGTTCTTATTTTCAGCAAGAATTGTTGGGTTAGTTGCAATTTATTGCTTTGACACATAGGACTCTCTTTATAACCCAATCTGGGGAGTCCAGTACAATAACCAAACTGTCTCCTGTGGATATTCAAGTTTTCCATTGGACTGCTGTTGTATAAATGTGTCTTTACAGTTATCATTTGAAACTTATATGAAGTCTTTTCTTTCACAGTTGAAATTCTGGGATTACGATATATCCCATGATTTGGTTGATGAATTATCTTTAAGTATTTGAACAGTTTAGGTCAATTGAGTTTGGTGATTTTGTAGATCACAAAGCATTAGATTCCATTGTTTTTGACTCGTATAGTTACATCATGCAGCATTGTACATGCATTCGATTTCTCACTGCCTACAACTGCTATGTTGGATGATTTATAATTTCTGCATTAGGTAATCAGTGTATGCTCTTATTTTACTCTGGATGATTCCCATTGATTACTGTTTCTGGATCTAGCTGGTTTGAACATATGATGCAATTTTTTTATATTTATTTTTTTGTAGGCAATATTTCGTCTATTCATTTCATACCGAATGAAGATCTGAAACAGTTATACATGTCTGTAATATGTACAAACCATAAGAGAAATTTTTCTGTCCAAAAAAATACCACAGTAATATTTTTTTACAAAACACTGCAAAGAGTTGGTTTGTTTAGGGGTAAGAAAAGTTCTAGACCACTCCCTCCATAATCTATGAATATCATAGATGATTTCCATAGGTGTACTTTGTTTTCCTTCATAAAAGGACTTGTTACGATGGTCCCAAATCCTCCACATTATTAGGGCTAGTTTGCTGAAAACCTGTAATTGATTTTCTGTTTCCGAATATATCAGACTTGAGTTTTTCATCCATTCCTTGATTAAATCAATACTCAGCTATTGATCTTTGAGAGTAAGATCGACTCCAAACCATACTGATCGTGCTATTTCACATTTAAAGAGGGCATGATTAATGTCTTCCTCTGTCTTCGCACACCTTATGTCGAACTTATGTTTGTTTTGTGCTGCGGTTTCTTGCCATTAGGTAGTGCATTCCACAGACATTTCCAAAGAAAAATTGTGATTTTGAAAGGCATCTTCAACCTCCATAGCTTACAGAATTCACCGGTAGTTTCCTATTGTTTCCTCTATTAAGACAGATTTGGTGATACGCAGATTTTACACCGAATTTACCATTTTTGGAAGCAGTCCAGATTGGTATATCCATTTGCTGGTGTTGAGATAGATGCATTGATTTCATTGCAGAATTCACCAGTAGTTTCCTATTGTTTCCTCTATTGAGACAGATTTGATGATATGCAGATTTTACACCAAATTTACCATTTTTGGAAGCAGTCCAGATTGGTATATATCCATTTGCTGGTGTTGAGATATAGATGCATTGATTTCATTATTTGAGCTTCCGTTGGATCGAACACTTGGTCGACGGCTTGTGATAGAAGTTTACTTTGCCATCCTTCCATTCTTGCTTTAATCCTTTCCACTGACCCATTATCATCGGTAATCCGAGGTATTTGTCAGTCTTTTAGCTCTTTTCTCACTCCTAACAGAGTTTGTAACTCTCTCTTGGTTCTCTGGATTGAACATTTCTACTTAACAGGATTCCTGATTTCTCAAAATTGATAAGTTGGCTGGATGGTCCCCATAAACTTTCAAAATGTCCAGCAACTCTCTTGAGTTCTGTGATCCTAGCTCTTCCAAAAATAAAACAGTCATCTGCAAATAAGAGGTGTGATAAAGCTGGGCAGCTTCTAACCAATGTGATGCCATGTATCTTATTTGTCTGCTCCGCGTTCAAAATAAGTTGGGAGAGGAAGTCTGCACGTATAATGAATAAATATGGAGATGAGGGATCACCTTGTCTTAATCCTGTGGAAGATTTCGAAAGCTTCTCCATTGAGTTTTAGGCTGTGTTTTGGAATGTTGGATTTTAGAAGAATAAAAAAGGGATGGAAAAAAAAATGATGAGTGTTTCTTTTCAAATGTTTGGTTAAGACCATAAATATAAAGAAAAGAAAATCAAATTCTAATGACTTTTGACAATTTTCTGGTGAGTTCTCATAGCTTCTGCCAAGAAAAGACAAGATATACTATGAGTTAGGTTGGAACGATGGAGAGTGCTCTCCATCTTTCTTCTCTTTTCTTTCAAAACTTTATCTTTTTCAGGAGAAAGGTTTTGATCCCAAAAGAGAAAAAATTTCAAGTTCTTTTCTTTCCAAATCTCTATCCCTAACTCTTTCCTTCTTCAGCTAGATAGGAGAAAGTACTTTCTGCATTTCTTTTCTTTCAAAATTCAAGGTGCCAAAGACAACCTTAGGGACCAAGATATAGAAGTAATGTAAAACATTACCAATCTGAACCAATGGTCACAAAATCCTTGGGCCTTAAGGTAATTTCTACAAAGGGCCATTCAATGCCGTCATATGCCTTGGATATATCAAGTTTAAGAAGAAAGAGGTCACCTTTCCCTCTAAAAGATCTTATGTAATCCTTTTTGGGCCAAAATAAAGTTGTTTGATATTTGTCTATCCACAAAAGCACTTTAGCAAAACTTGACGGAGTCTATTAGCTATTAGTTTAACAATGGTTTTATAAATTACATTGCATAAACTAATGAGTTGAAAACATCCGCCTTTTTCGTTTTTGGGGGTTTTTATTTTATTTTATTTTTTTTTAATTTTTTGGAATAAGAACTATATTTTGTATGATTAAGTTAGAGTGCCAAAAGTTCCATACCTGAAAAAATATTGTACAAAGGATGTTACATCCGGTTCCACCAAATCCCAAAAGGCTTGGAAAAAAAAAAAACAGTATAAATCCGTCCGGTCCAGGTGCCTTATTTGCTCCAATCTGAAAAATCGTCTGCCGAACCTCTTCGATGGATGGTATTTGGTTTTAGCCTATGATTCTCTTCAGCAGTAATCTTTGCTTCATAAGTCTCATTAATAAGCTCTTGATGATAGGATCCTTGAGATTGCAGGATCTTACTCAAATGATTGATTAAGCAGAAAAAAATATTTGTATCACGATCCCCACAGTTCTCTAGATTAAGGCTGTGTTTGGCACGGCTTGTGTTTATGGATAAGCACTCAATCGATAAGTTGCTCAATGAGAGCACTTATCCACAACAACAATGAACTGCTTATTTGAAGAAAATAGTGTTTGGTAAATACATTTATTTAAGTGTTTATAAAAGTTTAAGGGTAAAATTGGTATTATAAAAATATTATTAAAGTTTAAAAATAACATTTATTTAAGTTCTTAAGAAAGTTTTGGGGTAAAATAGGTATTTTAAAAATATTATTAAAGTTGTGAACTTAAAGCGTAAGAGCTTGGGAGAAGTTGAGAGAGTAGCTTCTCCTTATGGGTAGCTTTCCTCTTCTGCTTATGGGTAAGCACTTACCCATAAGCACTACCCAACACATATTTAACTTTAAAAAATGCTTATATAAGCTCTAAGCTGCAATAAGTACTTGTAGAAGCCGAGTTTGGCAGCCTAAGTCTCCATAATTGCTCTTCTTGATCTGGGAGGCCACAACTTCTATTGGAAAGGCCAAGATAGTCGAAATAAAAAATTAAAAAAAAAAACATAATAATTATAAAATAAAGAAAAGGCCGCAAATAATAATAAAAGAATAGCTCAAAACTTAGTTACAGACAAAATATTTAGAAAATAAGAAAGCGGAAATGCCAAAATTATACAAGAAAAATAATCTTTTAATTAAAAAGGATAAAAAAAAAAAAAAAAAAAAAAGAAGAAGAAGAAGAAGAAGAGAAAACAAGGCATTCTATTTGCTTCTCTTTGAAATAGTACAAAATAATAGGGCCGGAAGAAACGGTTTATCCTAAGCCCACCTAGTAGTGTATCATTCATTCAATATAAAAATATAGAAATCCTAAATAATGTGAAAAGCTAGAAGACCCTAGCTTCTCACATTATTTAGGATTAAAAGCAAGAAAGCAGGTAAGCATCTCTTGGCAGTGACTTTCACCTACTTCACTGATATTTTCGGTAAAATACTGATACTTTTATTTCAAAAAAATAAAATTAATCTGATCTTTGG
The DNA here is from genome assembly GCA_031762675.1 of Pachysandra terminalis. Lineage (NCBI taxonomy): Eukaryota > Viridiplantae > Streptophyta > Magnoliopsida > Buxales > Buxaceae > Pachysandra > Pachysandra terminalis. The sequence continues at coordinate 6,575,829 of JAUPMG010000020.1, forward strand.
ATTAAAAATTAGGTTATTCTTTGACTATCTTTAAATAAACTATAAGCAATTAGTTGAATGTTTAGAATAACAGATGATTATAACCGTTCGGATACCAACCCGAAAGTAATTTGTATGAAATCAATGTAAAAGAAAGTGAAAATAACTTTCCTGATGCTGTTTGGACGTTGCAAGAAAATTGTATAATTATTAATGAAAGTCATATAATTGTGCTTTTAATTAGCAAGAAAATCAAAAGAATCCTGACATAATTTTTAATTATGTATTTATACCATAAGCCATATTTATGTTATATCAACTAAGGGTGCAACTTATGTTTTCTTCACCGAAAAAAAAAAAAAAAACTAGGGGTGCAACTTGAGTCGTTAAACCCGGAATTGAACCGATTGAATCTGACATCGGTTTGGGTTGGGTTGGGTTTCTAGATTTTGAATTCAATTTTGGTTTTGAAATCATAAAACCGAATTAGATTGGTTTGATTTTGGGTTGAAGCCTCAGTTAAACTGAACCAAACCAAACCGGGCCGCACCCCAAATGTCAACCCTTGTAATTTTGGATGGTTTGGAAGAGAAATGTAAGAAGAACACGGAAAAAAAAAAAAAAAAACTTTTCTCACTACACATTTTTGGACTATTGTTGCAAGAAATTTTTTTTGCTTTTTTATCATTCATTTTCGCACAAAATTAATGGGGGGGTCTCATAGTTTCTTGCATTTTCTGTTAGGAATGGATCAATCTATACTTATGTAGATCAATCTAAACTCACCAAGAGTTCCCAGATCTTGGGATTCGATGAATTAAGAGAAAAATAAGTAAAGCAAATAAATATAAAAGACAAAGTAAAGCAAAGAAGAAGAGCACAGAAATTACGTAGTTCGGCGATCTTGCCTACGTCCACGGAGCGCACCAGAAATCTAGTAAAAACTTGAAGTTTTTACAGTCTGAGAAAACCTTATGAAAAACTTAAATCTGAAACTGGAAATTGCATATTTATAATAGGACTTGACGGGCCGGGTATAAAAAATGGACCCGGGTCGGGGGCTCTGCCCCCGAATCCCAGCAAGCTGTCAGCACAGCTTGACCTGCCGCAGGGGCCCCTCGCCCTCCTCGCAGAGGGCGCTGCCCTAGTGTCCCCCGAGAGCTGATAGGGCAGCTCGACCCGTGATTCGCCCTACTCGCAAACCAGCTCAGACTCCACAAACCCAACATTTGCTTGATATCCAAACGCATTTAGAATATGAAAAACAGTGAACTTTCTTTTCTTGGTATCTAAACTCAGCCTAATAGGGATTGCATTGCCCCCTCTAATTCTTATATCAAGTATATCTAAACTGAAAGAGTCCCATATTTTTTTTTGGTCTAACCACGTGGTGTCCCCACACCCACATAGATGTGGGACTAATCCACGTTCGGGGTGGGTGCATTAAAGGTAAACCCCTGGTCACGAGTGTTTCTAGCGGGATTTGAACTCCAAACTTACCTCCGGAGACTCCCACTAGTGCCCAGCTTGCTACCAACTGAGCCACACATCGGTGATTGAAAGAGTCCTTCGCCATCTTTTTCTCAACTCTATTTTTATATCCTTAGTCTCATTCACATTCCAACTCGTATGAATCTACAAAGATAAGCTTATTATCACTACTAGATAGAGACTCTTTGTTCTCATTTTAATATGAAAACAAACAGGAGACATTGTTTTCAAAGCTTATGTTATAATTCTTTATAGCTGGATTAGGAATAGAGATGCATGATGAGAGAGACGATAAGGACAATGGTATGTGTGTGGGCTATGCAAGGTCATGAAAAGGGAAGGCAAAGCGGAATAAAAACAAAACCCAGTTGCATAATTATTGTAGATTTCAAGGCCACATCTTACCCCACCCCCCAATTATGGAAGTTTTCTTTCTTTTCTTTCCCGTTCCCACCCCCAAGTATGTATATAATTACAAAAAAGAAGATTTAATAATGGAAATGATTTGAAATTGCCTGTCTGGATCACCGGATCTTGTGGTTGCAGGGCTTTACATTAGATTAGGAAAAAGGACCAAAAGAAAAAGATATATTACACAAATCTCCTTTGAGGTTTTCTAAAATTATGGATGCCTCCTTATTCTTTGTAGTATTTATTATCCTTCTGCTAAGTGATAACTAAAGGTTTTAATTAGAACTCATGAATTTCATTAATTAGAATTAGCGGTTGACACGTACAATATTGCACGCTGATAAATGTATAGAACGTGTTAATCGTTTTTTTTTTTGTCATGTCATTCTTTTATAACTGAAAGGTGGGAAAGATTATTTTGTAAATTTAACCGTCGCCTCCTAGAATAAATCAAAAGACAATATTTTTCTTAATTATATTAACAATTTTATGATATAGTTTTTTTGAAAAAATAAAGGGTTAGTTATGAAAAATTTTAAAAATTCTTTAGCACTCTTTACCATATACCCTTTCTCTTAATAGTATAGATTGTTTTACCTTTAGGGATTTATATATAGCCAAGTAGAGCTGGCAAAACACGACCCAACCCGCCAACCCGACTTGATCCAATCCGACTAAACGGGTTAGAGTCGATTCGTTTATTAAATGGGTTAGGTTCGGGTTGAGGTTTTCTCAACCCGTTGGTAAACGGGTCAAACCCGATCCAACCTGTCAACCGTGTGATTCGTTATTATTAATTTTTATTATATTATTATTATTTTAAAATTAAAAATATAAAATAATTAATTAAATTTTAATAAACGGGTTGACGGATTTGACCCGTTTATGAGTGGGTTGGGTTCGGATTGCAGTTGTCTTGACCCGTTGATAAACAGGTTGAACCTATCACAACCTACGACCTGACCCGACTCGACAAATTGCCACCTCTATAGCCAAGGCCAGTTATAAGGGCAAAGTACTATTTAATAAGGATAAATAAATGTTGTCTACTTAAACGGCTAGCTTTACACAGAAAAGATGATTCAAAATTAATGAAATTCATCATATTCACTCGGTAGTCCTAACTATCAAGGAAGGGTGTTAGTGCTATTTTAAAATAGTGTGAGGCGGTATGCATAGTTTAATCAAAACTCAAGGAGGTATGTGCAATTTTTCCTAAAATTAAAAGGCCATATAAATACCCTCAAATTTATAGTATCGTAAAGGCTCCAACTTCATCCGGTGTTTTACCAAAAGAATTCAGAACTGGTTGGGTCGACCAGCTGAACCGGCAAACCTGGCAGATTTTTAATGTGGTCCCAAAGCATCTGATCGAAGAAAAAGGTTTCGAGATTTGCAAAAAGCTCAGTGGACGGCAAGTGATGCGTGATCAAACGTGAGGGAGTGTGTAGAATATTCTTTCGTGACTTCACTCTTTTAATGCTCTATATTTATAGTGGAATATATTACCAAATAAATCATTAGAAGAGTTGATGATGTAGATTAGAGCTGGCAAAACACGATCCAACCTGGCAACCCGACCTGACTAAACGGGTTAGAGTCAACCTGTTTATTAACTCGGTTGGGTTCCGGTTGAGGTTTTTTTGACCTATTGATAAACGGATTGAACCCAATCCAATCTGCCAAACCCGTGTGACCCGTTTATTATTATTTTATTATATTTTTATTATTTTATTAATTTAAAATTTAAAATAATAATTAATTAAATTTTAAACGGGTTGACAGATTCGACCCGTTTATGGGCGGGTTGAGTTCGATTCGAGGTTTTCTAACCCGACTTGTTTAAGCCTTGACCCGATTGCGACCCGACCCATTGCCACGTCTAATGTATATCAACCCTAATTACTAAACCTTTAAAAAAAAAAAAACTTAACAAAATATGCTAAACCTTAAAACACATAAATAAATAAAAAAAGGAAGAAAAAAAGAAAGATAAATGCTACTATTGTGATATTTTAGTTATTTTTTAATTTTATATTATTATATAAAAGAGTTTTTATCTGATTTTTAACTAGAAAAAAGCTTTTATCTTTAAAAGAAACTTTTATCAAAAAGGAAAAACCGTTTGAACATTTCTTCAGTTGAATCTATTGTCGTATTGGCGATATTATATTGTGGGGGACCTACCTTTGCACATGACGCTCTCATTATTCAATATATATAACTTTTTTTATGTATTTACTTATAAAATTATTTTTTTACATGAAATAGATATGATAAAAATAAACTTAAATATGATCCGGTCGGACCAAATCCAATCCTAATTAGCTATTAAGAAGTCGACCCGTTAAGGTTGGAGCGGGTTATCTGTTCAACCCGCACCATTGGCATTCATAACAGGCCCACACCTGCAGGGCCCAACTAGTCTCTTCGAGAAGGAAATGAGTGGAGTGGCGTTTCTGTAAATGTGGTACGGAGATGTCCTTTTTCTATTTCTTTGATCCAATTTCGGTAAAAAGAACACAAAAGGTCTCTCCAATCCTTTTGCTTTTACTGTTGCTACAGAGGCGGCAGAGAAGACTCGGGACGGCTTTGCCACGTGTCAATACGATTAAAAATGCCACGTGGAATGTGGAAGATGGTTTATTTGCGTTTCCTTTTTGAACGGGTCGTCTGTCGTTTCCCGCAAGTGAAGTGAGAAGACGCCAAGAGACCAGTGGCTAAATGTTTTTCGTAAATGATAACCTCTTTTATGCTTCAAATTTACAAAATAACCTCTTCCTCCCGAAACTTTAATTTGCTAAATATCAAATATCGGCTTATGCTTGAAATGGCGATAATACCCATCACCCCAACAATCATTTGGTACATTTCTTCTAATACCCAAGGTTTAAAGGATCCGGTCCGTATTGGGACTGGCCATGACCGGTCCAGTCCCAAGCTACGATGCAACTTTTGTATCGTGAGGCTATGGACCAGTACAATTGATATTGATCTGGATTGGCGGGTCAATCGGCTCGATTTCTCTCTCTCTCTCTTTTTTTTTTTTTTTTAAATTTATGAATTGAACAGTCCAGACCGATATCGTCAATTCGATGATCTGACGATTGATTCGAACAATTCATTTGTTTTTAAATTAAAAATAAATAAATAAATAACGAGCCACTTTTTGTATTGGATCCAGACCAGACGGTACCAAACAATACCACTAATCCAGACCGGGATCAATCGAAACCGGTTCCGATCCTCTAAACCTCGAATACCCATCCCCTATTAATGGGGAATTTAATTAATTCATCAAATATGGTACATGTTTCTAATGTTATTTGAATATTTGTCTTTTTGAGTGGCTTCATGTTGATTTGTTTAGGGGCAGCTTTTACTGATCTTTGCTCACTTGTCATTGTAAAGTCATTTTAATTTAATAGATAAGGTATTATTACAAAACAGTGTAAGAAGCTTTGGCATTGATTACTTGAAATGAAAATTCTAGTTGTTATTATGTCCATCCTCATGATTCAAAGAAGCAAAGACTTTTGAGTACCATCCATTGCACAAACACATTGGCTTTTCTATTGTACATCATTCATTTATAACCTTGTAAAGACTCCAAACCAAAAGAAAAAGTTTCTTTGGCATTCTAATTATATTCCATTAATTTTTATTTTTATATAATTGATTTCCAGAGCTGTAAATAGGCTTAACCTAATCTAAAACTAGTTGGTTCAAGTCCAACTATTGATGTAATTGACCCAGCCGGTTAGATAGGTCCCATTTAAATCCAAGCTGATTTGGGTGGGTGGACCCCCTACTTTACTTTCTATGAAGTGGCGGGATAAAATTGGAATTTGATAGAAAACTAAGGGCATCTTAGAAGCGCCCAATAATTTTAAAAAATGAATGGCATTTCAGTAATTTAAGTTGAATTCTAGGGCAATTTCCTAATCTCGGTCTCTGCCATCCCCCATTTGAGTCTGTGCCTGCAGAAACCCAAAACCAGAAACTGAGAAATAATTGGATACAAAACAGAGAAAAAGCAGAGATTTGAAGATAAGTGTCCAAAGAAGAAATCACACAAGAAACAACAGAAGAAGTATCGAAGGGAAGGAAGAAAAGAGATTCTTTATATATGTAAATGCATCAGAAGAAATCCCAAGTTCAGATCGGGAAAGAAAGCAGCGGTGTCTCTTCCGATTTCAACCCAACACCGCCTCTCGTATCTTCTTCAATCCACCAAAAACACCTTCAATTTCAATCTCAAACCCAATCGAACCAACCCCACAAAACCCTCCATCTCCATATCCAAATCCCACCTTCGTCTTCTTCTCCTTACTTCCTTTCTTCATCAGCTTCGTATTTGTCTTCATCAACAGCAACCTCTCGAAATCAAACTCAACAACTTCAAAATGATCCCATCTCGAGCAACCCCACAACAGCAAAAACCATTCTCTCTACACCCCACAAGAGACCTATAATGAACCACACGCCTTCCTCTCTCTCCCACTCTCCTACCTTATCCTCTCTCCACCATTACCGCCGAGCAGCTTCTTCTTCTTCGTATCCCTCTCCTTTTCCGATATCCCCCGCCACCAAAGCTGCCGTCTTCCGGCTCCTCCGCCACATCCGCCGCCTCCGGGTTCATCTCCGTCTCCTACTCCTCCTCTCCTTTCCCTCTTTCTACTTCTTCCTATCCAATCCTCGTCGTTCCTTTCTCCTTGATTTCCTATCTGCAATTGCCTTTTCTGCTGCTCTTCTCCTATCCCTCAATCTCGCCCTTCCTCGTCTCCCCTCAATTCGCCTCCTCCTCGCCCGGTCGTTCCCTCTCAAGCTTTCTTCATCTTCTTCTGCCTCAAGACCTTCGCCTGTTCTTTGGTCAATTGGGTCGAAGCCGAAATCGGAGAAACAGGTTGTTAATTCGGGATCTTGGATTCAGGTTTATAGTAATGGGGACTTTTACGAGGGCGAATTCCATAAGGGAAAGTGCTCTGGAAGTGGGGTTTATTATTATTACTTGAGTGGGAGGTATGAGGGTGATTGGGTTGATGAGAAGTATGATGGGTATGGAGTGGAGACATGGGCAAG
>JAUPMG010000020.1:6585361-6598058 GCA_031762675.1 Pachysandra terminalis
AGCATGGCCTTGGCCATTACCATTTCAGGTAATTTGGATACAATGTTCTTTGGTTTCTCCATTCAAATGTGTTTATAGGATCTCAATTTATTATATATAATTCTGTTCTGGTGCTTTAATTTGGCTGGTTATTGTAATTTGACATTTGGTTCTGTGGTACAAACGGTTTTTGAAGTTAGATGGTTGTATTTGTAAGATTTGACCTAATATGGACTTTGTATTTGTGTTGTTAAGTTTTTAGATTTTGGAGCCTGTTTTACTTTTGGATTATGTGTTGTGGGTTGTTACTATTGAGAGATAGTTCCTCTTTGATTTTTGAATGTGGCGGTCTGAATTTACAATATTACTTATTAGGATGAGTTGAGCCTTTTCTTCCTAATTTTGGGTTTACTGATTCAAGTCAAAGATCCATCTTAGGATTTCTTTTCATGGTTTTAGAGTATGGACTGAATGAACTATGTGAGGTTAGATTTAGTAATTTGTATATTCATTTTATTTTTTTATTTATTGGTTGCAATCAGTTGATTGATTACTAACAAATTTATTTAGTAATTTGTTAGTATTTCTAGGTGCAAATTCTGTACTCGGTTTGCTTTAGTAATTCGTTCCTTTAGAATTTGAATCTAGCAGCTGATTTTTTAGAGTGTTGTGGATGCTTTTGTCTATACTTGTTAACATGTATGATGATGTTTTCACTGCTAGGTTTAAGAGTAAAGTTGAAAGATTGGTTCTTCCTTTGTGCCATATATTGAATGCATTCTTCTTGATGCTGAGAGTACCATTTGACTAATGTCAAATTTGAGCTCCATAAATATGTTTTTCTTACCTTGAGAGTTGAACCGCATCCATGTACTCTAGCTTCACAACTATCAAAAGCTCTTCTGCACATCATCCTATATATCCATGGAACATGAAACTCAATTTCTTAATCTAGTCCTTCCATATATATATTTTTATGTTATGCGTCAAAGGCTCTTAAGTTGAACTATAGAGCACTGATTTGTATACATGATTTTCTTTGCCATATTCCTCCATCCTTCCAGATTTCTTAAGCGTCCTGACAATATCCGTCATCTCTTTATCTGTTGGGCTATTATCTGCTATGCCTTTGGGATGAATTGGAGAAAAATACCATCACTGTTTAAGATGGTTTGGAGTAGGCGCGTGCACTAGGACTGACTCAGAGTGGACTAGAAATTTTGTGGTTTTTAGTACCACATAAGTATTTCCTTCAAATAATTGAAATTTCATTTACAGGTTCAATCTAGAACAATGCCTTTGGTTCTATAGCCAATATTAAATGCCATCTTATCCTTCAAAGTCTTAACGATTAGCTTCTTGTAAATGGTAATACATGCCGATGAGTTTGGAGAAAAGATATATGTTCCTGTCAACTAGTGCTGTTTAGGGGACCTTTTCTATATGGTTATGTAATGGCCCTTGTGCTCCTGTGTTTTGAGGAACTCATTTTCAGCATGTGTTGATGTCAGAAAGGTAGTTGTAGAAATACTCCTTACAAACAGATAACATCTGCAAAATAATATGGCTATAAAACAATTTAGTCTATTTAAGTTGACAATAAGGAAAAAAGGACATATAAATAAGATGATAAACATGAAAATGATAGCTGAGATCTATTCTATTATATTATGCCAAGGAGCTGCCATGGAGGCAGCTCCGCCTTTTTTTTTTCTTCTCTTTTTCCTCACAAATGTGACCAATCAGATCCATTCCCTTGTCTCCATCTCTTAGATGTTTTTTTTCTTTGTCAAAACTTTCCAAAAACACCCTAATAGAATTGATCATTAAATACTTCTAAGGGTAAAATAATTTTTTATCTTTGGATTCATCATTTGGGAAAGAATTGACATGTGGGCTTCTTAAAGTTTTGTCTTTTTATTAAGGTAACAGGTTTTGAGTAACTATTGCAGCAGCTTTCATTGGCTGCTGCGACAGGCCCTTTTCACCACGTGGAGGAATGATCTCACTAATCCAAACCGTCCATTTGTTAGGGAAGCCTTTGGATTAGCCATTTGTACAATATTTCAGCGTATCAAGTCCTAATAGTACACATGTATTAGGTTTTGCTACATGTATTATTTGCTGTCCAATTTTTTAATGTTTCTTAAGTTTTACTATAAGACATTAGTTTTAGGTGAACCCTTTATCCACGTGGCAAATGTCTTTGGGACTGAAACTTGGTATGCGATGTGGGGTTGGCCAATTGTTCCCATGGAGAAGTGGGGTTCACCAAATAAGCTTCCTCATTTGAGATACCTGTCACAACATGTATCTCTCTCTTTACTGATAAAGAAAAAACATGTATTTCTCTCTGCAATGTCCCACCAGTAAACCGGGACTCTTTTACTAATTAATACTCCCTTTATTTTAGGAAATGCATTTGTCAATCAGGGAAAAAACTAAAAGCTAATAACTTTTGATCTATTCATCAAAGCTGAGCTTGATTTAACTCTAGTCAATGTCATTTTAATTATATTCTCTTTCTCATATTGTTATTTAGTATGGATATAATATTTTTCGTATTGATATTTAAAATACTTCAAAACTTTATTTTATCATTAGTTTTTTTATCCTATTTTTAAGATAATTATTAATTGATATATATTTTTTCCTTTGTTATTCCAAATTGTTAGAGCTCGTTTTTTCACTTTGGAGCACAAGCATTGGTGGCGCTTACATGGTGCGAGACCCAAAAGGACTTAAACCTCATTTTTTGGTATAGAACCAACAAGACTAGGAAAATGAAGCAAAGCTCACCTCTCTTTGGGTTCAATGCTTTGCCTACAACAAGTTAGAATGATTTGTTATGGTGAGACTTGATTGATAGTGATCATACTTGACAAAAATATGAATGAAAGACCTTGTTGTACTTGGCGACCAGCCCGAATTGGGGTACCTCGTCGGGGCTGCTTGGGTCGATGGGTTGGTTGGGTTGGAAGTTTGGCTCGGTCACACAAACACACACACACACACACACACACACACACACACACACACACACACACGTCTCTTTATGTGTGTGTATGTGTTTTATGCTAAATGGGAAAGTAATAGGATCCAGACAAGACTCAACGAACTATACAAGTTGGGAACTTGGTTTGAGTATGTTATGTTTATACATACATATAGTTATAGTCTATTAGCATTGGTACTCAACGTCATCCTGGCGAGTTCACCAGTCCTAGGAAGTTCGTTGGTTTTAGCCAACTCATCGGTTTGCCGGTTATGTGGAACCAAGTTTGCATTTTTTTTTTTTAAGTAAAACTGTATATAATTGTTGCATATTCCCCCATACGTTTGGATCGGGAAAATGGCCTGCTCTCTTGACCCCTTGACCTACCCAAATGAGGCTGGGCTCCGCCTAATATTGAATACTTACCATGTTAAACTTACACCTTATATGTAATGTGGAACAGTTCAGCATGCCCAGTTCAATTAATTCTATGTTTATGCCCATACTTGTTAGTTGGGTCATACCCATGGATTCTCTAGTAATCCCAATTATTTGGGTCCTTTTTAGGTTAGTATTTTATTATTATTTGTTAGAGTTTTACTAGGAAAGCAATTAGAATTATGATTATCTAGGAAATTCGTGTGAAAATTTTAGTAGGATAATATTTCTTGTTTGAGATGCAATTTTGGATGTATTTTAGTGTCTTTAGTCTTTTTCAACTGTATTTATTAGATTATGACTCTTTTTATGTAATTAGGGTTTAGGAATATAAGTCTATATAAAGGGTATATTTTTAGAAGCTATTTTGGATGCATTTTAGTGTTTTTAGGTATTTTTAAGTACATGTATTAGATTATGACTCTTTTTATGTAATTAGGGTTTAGGAATAAGTCTATATAAAAAGTCTATTATTGGTGTAAAGAAAGATGACGAAAATCGAATAGAATTTTGCATATTATGTGTTTTGAGGTGTTATTCCTCTTCTTTTTTTTTTTGGTATTTGGTGAGATTCCTTTACCAACCTTTGCTTCAGATTGGTGAGATTATGATCTGTTCAAGGTCCTGAGAGCGAGATTTTGTCAGATTTTCCTTCCCCTTTATTCTTTTCTGTTTATTTTATTTGAAGATCTTCCTGCTATCCTGCATCAATTTTGGTATTGGAGCAAGTTCACATCCTTGGATTGTAGTGTTCGTGCTTGAACGATCGAAGCGGTAGTGAAGAAAATCTGATTTCTGAAGAAGTTGTTCAAAGTAGATTAATCTGGATACAAGAACAATTTTGGAATCATAGCATGGTTTCCTATTTAGGGTTTCATTCTTAGTCTTCTTCTCATTAGGGTTTTCTACAACTCCCTAGTATTCTAGAGCCTGTCCTAGGTTTTTAAGGTCCTTTCATATAGGTATAGATATCATATAGTTGTCGATAGTGCATCACATTAGTTTAGGGAGCCCAGAGTCGTGGTTATGTCCCGTGGTTGTGCATGTTTGTGCGTAAACATACTATCTATCATCTTAGATTCAGGGGTGGTTGTGTGGGTGGGTAGGTGGTGGTTGGGTGGTTCTAAGTGGTCCTTAAGGTGTGGAGACCATGGTCGTGAGTTCATTGACGAGTGGATGGTCACTGCGTCTAAGGCATCCTTACTCGATGGTCTATGGTGCAAGACGTGTTAGGTAAGTGTCGGGATACCCATGGAGTTACTACAAACCACTATACACGTTGACTGACAATTTGACGTGTCGACTAACAATCTGGCAATCCGATAAATCTGTATTTTTGTATGAATAGGATACTTTCCAAACCTTTAGGGACAAACTTTTTACATCAATCACTTGATTATTTCAGACTTATCCATTGCAGTATTCTTCCTTTCATTGCTCCTTGCCTTCATTATTACAAGTCAAAAGGACCTAGGCCTACATTCTTTAAGTCACCTTAAAGAATACTAAGATTCTCTTGTGTACTCTTAAGAATCTCGAAGTTGGTGCTGTTTTGCTTCAATCTTCGTTGTCCTAACTCAAAGCCATTGCCTGCCAATCCACACCTTTTGGACTCACCCTTCCCCATATCTCTTGGTTGTTTAAGTAACAATGGTGGAACCGCCGTTGTAGTGGTTTAGGTTGGTGCTGTCTGGCTGCTTAGAATGTCCCTACTGGGGCTGTCTGGACCTTATCCAGCTATACCTTATTAATAGTGAATCTTTATGTAACATAGATTTGGCAAGCCCATGTCCAAATTGTGTGGACACAGTTTTGAAAACAGACTCTCCACAAAAATAATCTGATTTGGTCATTTGTCGAATCCAAGAAAACAAGAAGAAAAAAAAGAATCATAATGCACGAAAAAAAAAAAATTTAACCAATCTACTAGAAGAGAAAAAGAAAGGGAGGGGAGCCCTTCTTCGGCAAGTTCTTCTCAAACAGACCAATAACTTCTTATTTAAGACGGAAGATTTATGTCAAAAGACCTAAATAACCTTCTTCTTAAAGTCCGTTTACTATTATGTTTTTATTAAATTAAATTTTCCTTTAAAGTTATAGAAATTATAGATTAGTACTTTGTATATTAACTACATAACAAAAGTGGCTCTAATGATATTGTAAAATATAATATCAATACATTTATATGTACATTCGGTCAATCCTAGGTCGCATGCCAAGTTTCAGTCTCAAAGATATTTGCCATGTGGCATAAAGAGCTCACCTAAAACTAATGTCTTCCCTTGTATAAAACTTAAGAAACATTAAGAAATTGAGCAACCATCAATACATGTGCAAAACCTAATACACATGTACTATCGAGGCTTATATAGGCTAAAATATTGTACATATTGGCTGTTCCAGAGGGTTCCCTATCAAATGGACGGTTTGGATTGGTCAGATCATTCTTCCATTTGGCAAAAGGGACTTGTTACAACAGCCAATGAAAGCTATTGTGAGTTGTGACAGTATAAAACCTTTCGCCTATTATGTTATTTACATTAATATATTGATCCGAAAGGAACAATTTATATTTTATATTTAAAATATTCTCCTTATTATTACTTATTACATTTTTATGTTATACTAATAAAAAATATTTAAACATATTCCAAGTCTCTGAATCCTATATTTTGGGGTTTACAATATATGACACCTCGTGTCCATATCGGACTCCGACACTCGCTCCTCATTGGGCACAACCCATGACCAGAGATGTTTGAGGAGTTTTTAGAGATAGTAGTGACCAGATCATCCACACTTTTTCAGGTCCTTTTGGGATAGGAGATTCTTCATGAGCAGCGATGTTGGCTTTACTAATGGGTATGTGGGAGGCAAGTAGACTTGGTCTGACCCGTATGTTTATTGAAGGAGGTTTGTATGCTGTGATTTCTTGGATGTCTAATGCTCATCAGTGTCCATGGAGATTTTGGCTTTTGGTGAGGCAGGTGAAACATCTATTACAGGGTCTGGAGATTTCATTTGCTCATGTTATGCACATGGCAAACACAGCTGCTGATAGACTAGCTAGAGACGGCTTCAATAGATCCTTTCTGTTCATACGAATCCCTAAAAAGGATATAATAGGAGAGGGGTGATTGGTGCTGTCATAGCTTATTATAGTCGTTCCGATAGTCTTCTATAGTTGTTGTATAAACTCTTTTATTTTGTTTTAGGTTGTCTATCTCAGTCAACCAATGCACTATGCATTGCATCTTTTTAATGCTTGATTATTAATGAAATCTTGTTAATTACAAAACAAAAATAGAAAATTTGCTTTATTGTAACCCCCCCTTCTACCTTATTTTCCTCAACTATAAGGAAGAGCCCCTGAATCTACTTCGTCTTTGATTGAAGTTCAACTTTAAGAATTAGCATCAGAATAGGTTACAATTGTAGATGTTGATTGGTTGTAAAGTATCAAAATTTATACTATAGTGTCAGATCCAGGTCTGGGTACAAAAAGATATAGTTCTATACTGGCCTGTGAAATATGATACATCAAGACTTAAAAGGGGTGCTTCTCTTTCTCCATTCTGGGAGACGGATGTTGAATATCAAGACTTAAAGGGGTGCTTCTCTTTCTCCATGCTGTGGAGGTTCACTAGGAGGGATGAAAAAAGTGTAAAGGATGTTAGGTGCAAATCAAGTTGGGAATGTGTCTTTCCCTTTTATTCCACCTTCGTTGCCTGACATGAAATCATGGGAATTTTTCATCAGTCCTTGTTAACTGGACCTCCAGAAGTTAAAGGGGGTGCTTCTCTTTCTCCAGATCTGGCAACATTGCTTGTATTTAGTTAACTTTTTCTCCCAAAAGCACCAAATTTGTGCCCATCCATGTATCTAAATTGATAATTTGATGATAATAGACCGGTCTTCCCTATTATGTGGCGATATGATAATAGGCTTTCTTTCTGTATAGGTATCGGATAATGAGCCTTTCAGTTGATTGATGTTATAGTTAAGGAATATTAGATGCAGTGATGATCACACTATGCGGTTTTGATACAAGATTGCATGTAAAATTGAGCTTTTTAGTCAAGTTTTGTATTAATTCTCCTACACGTGCAGAAATGGGGACACATATGCCGGAGAATATTTTGCAGATAAGATGCATGGATTTGGAGTATATCGTTTTGCAAACGGGCATCGGTATGAGGGAGCGTGGCATGAGGGAAAAAGACAGGGTCTTGGGATGTACACATTCAGGAATGGGGAGACTCAAGCTGGTCATTGGAAAAACGGAGTCATTGACATTCCAAGTATGCAGAACTCGCATCCTGGATCTCCCATTGCCGTCAACCATTCCAAAGTACTGAATGCAGTCCAGGTAATTAAACTTCACTGCCATCATGGTGCAAGGGTTATAAAAAATATTGTTTGAAAACAACTATAGAAGTTCTGATTTTGGTCTGTTTTGTAACAGGAAGCACGGCGAGCTGCGGAGAAAGCGTACGATGTGGCCAGAGTGGATGAGAGAGTGAACAGGTCTGTAGCAGCAGCCAACAAGGCAGCAAATGCAGCAAGAGTTGCGGCAGTGAAGGCTGTCCAAAAGCGGATGCATCACAGCAATAACAGCGACGACATTCCCATCCCAAATGTATAACATCAACGATCAGCATCTCTACACAACAGCAAGACCTTGTTTACCCTGAGGATGGAATTTTCCTTCACTCATGCTGCCTTATGTTCTACTACAAGTTGTTCTTCTGTTTCTCTTTTCCACAACAAAATTGCAATCCTGAGGTTCCTCTTTGAAACCACTTTCAGTTTGGGAAATGGCTGAGAGGAGCAGAGCAGTTTAGTTTTTCTCCTCTGTTTCAATGTAATGGTGTACATAGGATGAATGAGAGAGAGATGGCACCAATAATAATGTGCCAAAAGTAGGTAGAGTTCTCATCATTTTGTTCTTTTTTTTTCTGGTTCCTTTGTTGTTAAAAAAAAAAGCAGTTGGTTTTCAAAGTGCCGGTGCCCAGGTGAAACCTTTGCCCAGTTACTGTATTGTATTCAAACTATGGCTTTTTATGAGAGAGCATTGGGGTGGGGGGGTGATGAGCCATCTTGTTTCTCTTTTGAGCTTTGGTTTTGTCAAGTGTGTCCAGCCACTCTGGATTTCTGTATTTTGAATCGATGTTTATGCCACGTAGGGAGCTAGGGATGCACATGTCCGTGCCAGGCCGGTCCAATCGTGCCGTCTTTCAGGGGACTCGGCCCAAAACCGCCCATGCCCCTGTTAGAATGGGCGGGGCCGTGCCTGTGGGCCTTTTAAATAAGTTTATATTATAATTATTAATTAATATACTTAAAAGTCTTTTAAGCCTTTAATATAAGAATGCAATTTATAATAGTTTACATCTTTATGTCATGTATGTTTTTATTATAGTTTAATCATTAATAATTAATATACTTATTAGTTCTAACTTATAAAATGTAAACTATATTATAAGTCATTAATATAAGATTTTAAGCTATATAACTTATATTTCATATAGATTATAAATATCAATTATATTTAATTTTGCGGGCTGTGAGCCGGGCTGGGCCACTGAAGGCCAGCTCGTGGTCTAGCACGGCCCGTGTACAAACAAGTTAGTATTAAAGAAGTTTTGTTTATAGGGAATTTATTAGTGTTTTGTTTTTTTGGTGAGATGGAATTTATTAGTGTTTCAAGCACCTTTCTTTCTCCACCATTCTCTTTCTTAGGAGTTTTATACTCCCTTTCTCCTTGGAGTTTATGTTGGCTCATTAACAGCTCTAACAATAGGGGTGGTTAGGGTTGACCCACCCTTGGGTTTAAAGGATCAGATTGATTTGGTTTGGACCGTCTGGTACGGATCAGGATCGGATTGTTGCGATACAAATTTTTATATCGCAGGATTATGGACCGTACCGATACAATCGATACCAGTTTGGACTGGCTGCTACAATCAGTCTGGTGACTGATACAATCGGTCTAGTATTTTTTTTATTTTTTGTGTATTGGATGGTCCAGACTGGTTTCAATTTGTATCGGTCCTATACCAATCGATTGTAACAGATATCATTGGTCTGATAACTAGCATTGTCGATTCAGACCAGTACCGGCTAGGATCGATTTGGTACCCGAATCTGATCCTTTAAATCTTGAACTAGGGGGGGCAATAGGCCGGGCTTAAACCCCAATATAACATTGTTGATGTTGGCCCGAGTCCGGCCCTACAAATTCAAATGGGCTACTTTTTAAAATAAAAAAACTTTAAATTATAAGGATATTTCATAAATACCTATAAAAAAAACTAAAAATTTTGAGATTTTATAGTGTGATTATGTAATGAAAGTATGACATTTGCATTGATAATAAAATATTTATATGTATAAAATATTAAAAAAAAATAGTAATTATATGTAATGTAGAACTCGGGCCGGGCCAATCTAATATAAATCCGAGCCCAGCCCGAAAATCTAATTGGACCTTAAATTTCATCCCGACCCGACCTTAGAAAAGCAAGCAGAAAGAGAAGGAACCAGTTAAGCATGATAATTGCTGGCGTTGAATCTTTAGAAGTCGATGGCTTTGAATCTTCAGAAGTTGAACTTTCACGAAATTCTCTACTGCCAACAACAATACAAGTTCCCCATAGTAGTGTGAGAAACAAAATGGTAGAGCCAGCAAGCAAGCAAACCAACGCCCATTACTACTTGTTCTTGAGCAATCTCTTTACTCTCAGATGAGATTGATAGAATAACATCATCTTCTGAAACTATTCTTCAATGGAATTTTAATTTGAAACTTAATATTCCTTGAATCATTTTTAGGTCCCTCATATACCTATAAAGTGGGCTTGGACAAGAAATTCTTTTAAATAAAAGGGCTGCGTTAGAGGGTTTTACTATCCCAAACATTTTGCTCTAGGCTTTGTTCTAATCAAGCCCAAACCAACCACACAAATGTTGGGTCTTGGGGCCATAAATAACAAAGCTATATCTTCAAATTAATGATCTCGCAAGCACATCATAATGGAAGATTTATCCGTTTACAAAACATTAAGAATTCTACTGCTATATTATTCTTACTTGCATTATCTAATGCTATACGTATTATTTTATCTTGTATTTCATACTTTATAAGGACATCTCTTATGCTCATATCTATGTTCGGCCTAGTATGTCGGTACTCAAGTATATGGAAAGAAATAATTTTTTTTGCCTAACCCAATTATAATCTATGTAATGGGCAGTTACAGTTATGTAACTGAAGTTAGATGTCCAAATATCTGAAGCAATAGCAATCTTACCAGAGTTAGACTTAAATGTTTGTTTTAATTTTTCTTTTCCTTTTTTTTTTTAAATATTTTAATAACACCTCACTTTGCAGTATTACGCAAAATCTTGCTAAATGCTTTCGTAAAAGTATCATGAATAACATTTTCAAAATACTTATCCTTAGAAATTGCAAATGATTGTTCACTTTTAATAATGTATTTTACTAAATTATATCTTATTCTTTGTGGGTTATATGTAAATGAGGAAGCACTATCATTGGATTGGCTAAAATTCAATTGAGATTGTAGTGGATTTCTTTGTGCAACACATTTTAGCTTGCAAGCTAATAGGTGTCTTCTTAGGTGGCCAGTACCACCTGTACTAGCATAACATAAAACAATTTTGCACCATTTACACGTGGCATTTTCTTGTATTTTGTCATCAATTAAAACTTCAACTGACATGAAATCTTTCCAAACCTCTGATCTACGATTTCTTTTTTTAGGAGGCTTAAGAATACTAGGTCCAGAAGGCCCAGTACCATGTGGTGCCGACTCTTATGGTTGTGGTTCATTGACTGATTGAGATGCATTTTCATCCCCGACTACAGGGATTTGAATCATATTATAACTTGGAAGTGAGGATTGATTCACTATCCTATTGTATGCCTCAGTATCTAGGTAGAAAAAGAGAATTACAATATATAGTAAAATTATATATAAAAAAAAGATTAATTTAAAATAAGAATACCTATTTGTAAAGAATTGCAGAACTTCACAACTTTGGAGACCTTCAAATGTTTTAGACAACTATTGGATTTATGTGATGCGACGACCTGGTTGGTCCGACCTGGGTCACCACTTAATGGGACATCAATGCTTGGTTAGAAGTGTGGATGTGGATAACTCTCTCCTAATAAAATTAGAACATAGTGTTCTAGTAAAAGTTGAGGAGTCTTCTATTTATGGAAGACTTCTCCTCCCTACCCATTCATGCTCTACACGTTTATGTGAGAATATAATTTAAAGAATCACTCTTCTGTTTTCATCTTTTCTTCCCTTTGCGATCTGGTTTACTTAGAGCATCTCCAACGCAATAGTCAAACTTATTGGAAAAGTTAAAATTTGATAAAGTTTTATTTAAAACGTGCTCCAATACACAGCCTTTGTCATTGTCAAAATTTGACAAAGCCAAAAGTTTCATCAAATTTGGCATAGAATATAGCTAAAGCTATTTGTTTCCAGCACAAGGGAAGGCACTCAACAACCTCCACAACGGCTCTATTTTTCAACAACCTGCACAACGGCTCTATTTTTACCCAATGGATCATTTCTTTCTAACAGCTCTATTTTTTCTCCATAAAAAAATACCTATAAATTTAACATTTGTATCCATTTAAAATTTGCTCATGCTCAAGTTTTTTCAAAATTTTTCCAAAGGAACAATGGAAGATACTTAACAACCAACAAAGTGAGGAAAGTCATTTTACGATAGATGAAGATGTTGCAATTTGCCAGTCTTGGTTGAGCGTCACCCAAGATCCAATTATTGGTAACTTGCAATTACAAAATAATTTTTCGAATCGGGTATTCTAAAATTATACCGATAGTACTAACGATCAAACGCGATCACAAAGTTCTATTGTAGTGACCATAACTTAATAACTAACTATTTAATGATAACCCAAGAATTATTAAATTGATTTAATAAGCATGACCTGGAAACACACCTACACACACACAGATATATATATATATATATACCGACAGTACTAACGATCAAACGCGATCACAAAGTTCTATTGTAGTGACCATAACTTAATAACTAACTATTTAATGATAACCCAAGAATTATTAAATTGATTTAATAAGCATGACCTGGAAACACACCTACACACACACAGATATATATATATATATATACCGACAGTACTAACGATCAAACGCGATCACAAAGTTCTATTGTAGTGACCATAACTTAATAACTAACTATTTAATGATAACC
>JAUPMG010000020.1:6598158-6608924 GCA_031762675.1 Pachysandra terminalis
ACCGGTCCGTACCGGCGATCCGGACCGGAACCGGACGGAACCGGTCCGGCGACCGGTTCCGGTATTTAAAACCTTGCTTTAAAGGTCCTATGCCCAATTTTGGTTTAGTGCTGTTGAAGTTTATTAGGCCTTTCTTCTTAAAAGGAAGTTTATCATCAAGACCAGGCATGTGAAAGGAGGTTTTACTAAGACCCGAATTGAGTTGATTATGTGATTATTTTTCTGTTATTTGAGACAGCTCAATAAGTTGGTTGAGTTCTCAAGAGTTCTAGTTCGTGAGTTGAGTGCTCAATTGAGTCACCTTCTTATGAGTTGACTCACTTCATACAAGCACCTTCTAGCCGCCAAATGAATTGACGAAAAGTCAACCTAACTTATTTTTTGATATTTAAGACTTTTCTCATAAACTCAACCAAAATTATAAGATGCAATCTAACAGTCACAAGGGCAGTACCTAAGTATTCTTAAATTTTAATCAACTATGTAATGGATTAATGCTTCAGTTCAAATTATTCAATAGGCCTAAGTTGGTTGACAGAAACTCAACGGAAATTGTCAATTAGGACCTAGAGAGAAAATGGAACAACAAATCATCCTAGATTTTTGCAAATTGATCAGAACATAATGCATGCTACATTGAAAAGTGAATATTAGATCAATGTAGCATTGACGTTTGACCCAAGATGACCCGCCGGTCGAACCTAATTGACGATTCCAGACCCTTGACTGGGTCAATATCCAGTCCGGGTTTCAGAACATTGCTCATTTGCTCTTTTTTCTCCCTCTCTATCTCTCTCCAAATTAGATCGTAGACCTACAGAGCTCCTCATCGCATCTGATCTAAATATCAGATTCGACTTTGCAAACCGATCTCTGGCCAGGTGTGTAATCTCTCCCTCTTTCTTTCTCACTCAACCACAAATGGAGAAATCTGAGCTGCATTTGTCTTATGCATTGTAATTTAATTCCTCATTTTCCCAGTGTTTCAAAGTCACAGTTCAAGAAAATTGCATTAGTAATAAATTATAATCTGTCGATGGCTTCTTGTTTTTCTTATCCTTTATATTTTGTTTATTTCTACTTTCTTCTTACCAATCTGGAATAATCCACCAAAGCCATTTCATAATTCCAATTTCCATTTGTACCCCATTCTTGAATCTTTCAATTGAAATGAAAATCAAGGCACCTAATTTTCAATTTTTTTTATTCATTTCCGACAAGCACTTCATGAAGAGAACTGGAAGGTGGAGCATTGAGGGTTTAATACATGAATATAGTTAGGTTTATTAGGATCCACAAAAAAAAGGGATTTATTAGGAACTGAGCAATTTGTTACGGACCTAACCGTTGTTCCAAAAGCCCTAGGACTGATAGAACATTAACATTTAGGATGGTAGCATTCCACTACGCTTTTGTAGTTGACGTCCACGGCAGCCCACTCTAATGACATTGACTCGATGGTAGCCCTTTCTCTATTTGGTTGCTCTACTCACCTATTACTATTCAATGACTTAACACCATGCCTATACATAATACCAATGCATTTCATCCAGTCTATAGATCGCCCCCTCCGTGGTTCAAACCTGTGGCAGTGCCTGCTCTGAGACCAATTATTATAGACCTAACTGTTGTTCCAAAAGTCCTAGGACTGATGGAAACTTATTGGGTTAGGCCTTTAACATTTAGGATCATAACACAATTGTTAAAGTATGATTGGATTGAGGTAGAGGTTGAATCATTTGGGATTCCTTGTGTTTTTGTTTTTTGGGTGTAAAGATGTTGATTCAAAGACACACACACAAAAAAAAAAGAAAAAAGAAAAAAGAAGAATTGTTATCATATGTGTTTAGAAGTTTAGCAATTACGCTACAATCTGTGCAAGTTTACAAGCTACCAAACTAGCAAGAACTGGTCCATATTTAACACATCTTGATTATGCTGATGCTTGCCTATTTTTTATTTTTTTTTTTAAAGCAAACTTAAACTTCTGTTGGAATTTAGAAGATATTTTGGAATTTTTTAATTTTTTTTTATTTTTTATACCTATTTCTGGACTGAAAATTAATAAGAAAAAGTCAAAACTTGTTATTTCTCCAAATATTCCAAATAAATTTAAATGTATTTTCAGTAGAATGTACTAGAATGCTACCTTCAAGGCTTCAACACAAACTTTCCAAGAACTAGTTTAAAAACTCCAACGAAAACTCAGCTTGGAAATATTAGTATCTATCTTTAGCTGGATGTGTTATTCTAATCAAAGCCACATTAAATGCATTGCCAAGGTATCAATATACACGCTTTTAAGTTATCTTCAAATACACTTGAAATAGTGAACCAAATTATCAAGGAATTTCTTATGGCGATCTTCTTTCCAAAATAAGAATTTACTAATGTAGCTTGGTGAAAGGTTATACAAACACATCAAAACGATCATCTTGGAATTAAATATGCTAAAATTCAAAACCTTGCGCTATTATCTAAACTGAGCTGGAAAATTATTCATAATGATACAAATGATAAATTTACAATCCAAATTTAAAATAAAAAAAAAAAAAAAAACAAAGAAAGAAAGAAAGAAAGAAAAAAACGGGTTCACAGTTTTGGAAAAGCTTGCTTCAAACTAAACATATTCTTTGAGAACATGCTAGATGAAGATGGACCATCTCTTAACCCTTTCATGGATAAATGGATTGATGATAAATTATATAAACTGTAAAGTGCATACAAATATTGACGAGAATGGTTCATAAAACTAAAGCTATATTACTTAATTGGAGAGGCACTTGTAGAGTGTTATGTGATTGACGTATTCCACTCGAGCTAAAAGGCAAGTTTTGTAGGACAGCTACTAGGCCTGCTAGGATGTTTGGAGCAAAATTTTGGGTGGCAAAGAAGCAACATATTCATAGGATGAATGTCGTTGAGTTTGATGTGTAGAAAGTTTAAGAAGTTTAAGTTAAGAAATGAGTATTTGTGTGTGTGCATGGGTGCGTGCGTGTGTCTGTATATGTATATGTATGTGTATATGCATATGTATGTACACATATATGCATGCATTAATCTTTCATGAATGATATGTATATATACCTAGATCTTACAGGTGTAGCCATTCTATATCGTAAGAAATAGCGATCAAACCGATTTGACACCTAAGTTCATACCTGCATCCAACACCTGTGCTTAAGTCAATGTTTCAGTCTTGGAGAAATACACTCTTGAGTACTGGGCAGTAGAAATGCATATTATAATTTGTATGAAGAGAAGCATTATTTCTGCTGTTTTTCTTGTCTTTCATGTCATCGTGGAAATTTGAACAAATTATTTGGTTTAGTAGCCTGATTGTTTGAATTACACAAATGGGTAGTTGAGTGCAACACAGTTATGGATTAGTTGCACTCTAAAAACCCAAATCATCCTGCTTGTTTTACTTCTAAGTACTTCAATGTTATATGGACTGAAGAAGAAACTCTATCTATTGGCAGGTCAATATGGCAACCCTTAGAAATCTTAAAATCAAAACCGGTACGTGCAAACGTATCATTAAAGAGCTACATTCCTATGAGAAAGAAGTCGAGAGAGAAGCTGCCAAAACTGCTGACATGAAGGAGAAAGGAGCTGACCCTTATGACCTTAAGCAGCAGGTATGGCTAATGCTTCCATCATTCTCCAGAGGGCATCATAGACTTGACAGTAACCCTGCATTTGCAATTTTAGTTTTCTGAATATTGAGAAGTGGTTTATGAAATTTCTATGCAATAACCTGGTGATTATAACAGACTATCTTTTGTGACTATGACAATATTATCACCCGTAGGCCACACAGCATATTCAAAACTTCTTTATAATTGTTTGGTTTTGCAACTGTGTATATGATCACCGACTTGCTCTGCGTAGTTTAATTTTTTAGGTTTTACTTGGTTATTATATGTGGGTTTAGTTAACATGTGTTGTCAGAGATTTATGCAATCTCTACATCTCATTCTCTAGATGTCATTTCTAAGGCTGCGGATATTTTCATGAGTTCATTTAGTGATCTTCACTGAGCATGCTCTGATTTCTTAAGTTTATCTGTTCTCCTATCCCTTTATATTATCTCTCTCCGCTTCCACTTCCACACATTTACGCCCACACCTACAGGAGTCAGAAATCCGAAACCTTACGGGAAACAGAGAACTTGATTTGTTCATAAGAATCTGATATTTGGATTTAATTGCTTTTAACTTACTGCTGTGTTCTTTTTTCATAAATAGCATTGATTTTATTAAATGGGGGAAAGGAAAATACCAGCAAAGATCAATCTGATGACACCAATCGCAAGAGCAATGAAGTCGAACAAAACTACACTCCTCGGTCAGCATCTCCATCATTGGAACGCCTCAGAAAAAAGAAATTCCTTATAGACTCTGCTCTTGGCAGATCTAAGCACCTTTTATAATGAGATCGCAATCAGAAAATATGATAAAATTACCCTCCAACATTTTGGCCTAATGCTGTAAATGTGCTGAGCTTTGTCCAGCTCGGATCAGTCTTGCTAATATTTTGGGCTATGTCTCTGCTAGTAAAAGCTTAGCTTTGTCCAATAATGTTACTTGGCCGCATGAGCAGTTAGAAATCTACTAGTCCATGCATGAATTAGGCATATATAAAGTTAAAAACGAATTAAAAAACTACAAAATAAAATATTTTATTTTCAAAAATTAATGATATTATTTTACTTTTATTACTAGTATATAAATATATTTTATAATAAAGTAACTGGGCCAATTAAATTAGCCAAACCCACTCAAGCTCGGCTCAGGCTTGTTAAGGAAATGAGCTTTCTTTCCAAGCTCGGTATCGGCTCATGAGCCTAATTGTTGAGCTCAAGTTAGGCTTATGTGAGCCGAGCTAGCTCAGCTTGTTGAAGGCCCTACTTTGGTCAATGAAACAAGTATAAAGCTAATCAACCTCCACTGCTAGACTAGAAAGGATCAGATTTCTCTATTGCCAGAGACAATAAGGCCACAGACCTTCTGTCCCTCAAGTATTCTGAGACAGAAAACCCTCTAAATTCCTTGAAAGCCTTAGTCAAGTAATCAATTTCTGTGATCATCAAATTTTTTTTTTTGATGAATAACCAGCATATATATAGAAATGAGAAAAAACCATGGTTATAAGTGAAAAAGAAAGAAGGCCAGGCACACAAGAGGGGGCACCTAACAAAGTAGAGAACAAGTAACAGAAAGCATAAAACAAAGACTTAAAACCATAAAAGGAATACAGTGAGAAACGGGGCCAAAGGGCCCAAGTGGAAATCCTCAAATTATGAAAGCTTTGTTCTCAAAATCCTCCGATTCTCTCACCCAAATCACCCACATGATAGCATGATCCAATCACCTACACAAAAGTTTACCTCGAGTCGGGACTCAGAAGAGGCTTCCTTTGGTAAAGCATGACACATCCTGTTATGCAGCATAAACCGAACTTGAATTCTATTTCATTAGTAGAGTTGCACTTCTTGATTTATAGAAATATTCCCTGTACAAAACGGCTTCGTGTATGAAGAATGTGACCTCTTGAGCTTGTTTTGATGATTGTCTGACCGGTTTCCTCAAATAAATGGGAATCATAAACTTTAGTTTTAATACATTTTTGTTCTGTCACGTTTTTAAACAGGAGAATGTATTGGCTGAATCAAGGATGATGATTCCTGATTGCCGCAAGCGCCTGGAAGCCTCCCTATCTGACTTGAAAGGCACTTTGGTAATGTATCATTAGCCTCAAGAACACTATAAATTATCTTGTGAGATGTTATATATCATAAACCATCATAGTAATATATTGCAGCTTCCAACACCGTTGGACCCTGCCGCCAGAGGTCCTTGGAAATTTCATCTTTCTTGACATAAGCAATATGATATCTGGTTGCGAAGGTTAATTGGGTGGAGTAGGTTGTAGAGGTGGTAGCTTTATTGGCTGTCTTGGGAGGTTTTCCTATGTATTTTTACTTTTTGCTCTGGGCTTGAGACTAGCTGCTTAGCTTGGGTGTTTGTCTTCTTTTCTTCTCCTTTAATTTTATATAATTCACCATTTATCAAAAAAAACATGGTTCCAACTTTATGGACTCCGATCTACGCTTTTATACCAATCCACATTGACATAAGCAACATTGATTTCTGACATGTTTGAAGGCAGAACCAGGTTGGGACATGCACCATGTCTAGGGTTGAACGGTGTTCTCTGTATATATGGACCCATGGTGGTGAAATGGGAGTTGCACATTTAGCAGAGCTAACCCTTGAATTATATATTTTTTCTGCATTTTCTTACACAGGGGGTTTTAAACGAGCTGAGCCGAACCGAGCTTTGCCTAACTCGACTCTGGCTTGTAAATCTTGAGCAAGGCTCAGGCTCGGCTCAAGCTCGTTAAAATTTTAGGGCTCGGGCTCAGCTCAGGCTTGTTAAAATAGGGCTCAGTCTCGGCTCGTAAAAGGCTTGACTCCCAAAGAAGCTTATTAGCTTAATCCAAATACATCAATATTAGAATTGATGATTGTTATTATATAGAATATAATATATTAACATGTATGTTTCATATTATATATAGTATAAGATATTGGAATATGGATGTATAATTTTATATACAAACCGAGCCAAGCCTACCCATGCTTGGCAAAAGCTCGTTAAGATAATGAGCTTTTTTTGGGGCTCAAGCTTGGCTCTTACGAGCCGATCCCGAGTCTCAGCCGAACTAGCTCGGCTCGTTGACAGCCCTACTTACACATCAATTATTATTTCAGGCTGAGTTCGAAGAGTCAAATCAGCAAGAAGCCCCAGAAATCAATGAAGCGCTAAGCACCATTGCAGAGGTTGAAGCATCGGTTCAAACAACCGATGCTTAGCATCTCATCTAGTTGACTGATTTAGTTGAGTTTTTGATGCAGAGTAACTTGTTATGGGATTTAGTATCTGCTTCTTTTTTTAATCTTTTTGATGAATGATCTGTAAATGTGATGCTGTGATGGGATTTGGGGCCTAGATTTCTGAGGTTTAACCTGCATTTCATGTCAGTTCACTTGCTCTCTTTGTCATGGTAGTCTCTGTATTATGTTTGATTCTTTCATGAACAGCACTGAAGCCAAGACAGCAATATAAAAGCAGCTGTTCTTCCTTCCCCTCTACAGACATGATTCACATGTTTTCCATCAAGGAGATCCAGATCTTGTGGCTCTATTGGAATGTGGGGCCCGTGTAAACCAGCAATCACAAAATCTCAACTTGGGCAGATTTTGTGAATTCCAGAAGGATGGTATATGCCATTTGGTTTCCTAAAGATTGAGATTGCTAGGCAATTTGAGTCATTGAATGAGAATCTGTGCTTTCCTTTTTTATAAGGAGAAGAATGTGGATCACACTCTGCCTCTCATCAATTTTATGCGGCATTTAGGACCTGTTTGGTGTAGCTTCCTATAAATGAAAGGGGTTCAATGTGAAGCGCTTTGAATCAAAGCTGTAGGTTAGAAATTATGTTTGGTGAGAAAAATTATATAAAAGCATGCTCTGTACATAATTTTATGGATATTTTTGTCTTTTTAAAGACTAATAAAAATTGTTGGATAATTTTATCATATTCTTGCAAATGCAGTTTTTAAAAACAGCCTCACACCTACTTCACAAAAATGAGATTCTTAAAGAAGCTTTTCCATCCAAAGTAGCTTTAAAAAATGTCACTAACACTCGAACATTAGGTAAAGAGCCCTTTTAGGTCTATGAAGGATCTCTTTGCCCTTAGGAAGCTACGCAAACGAAGCCTTAATGCTTAAAGTTCTTTTTTATTCCTGCTCAAAGAAAAAGAAGTTAGTTAACTGGAAAAGTAACAAGAAAAATCTAAGAAAAAGTAATAAAAGGTTCATTCTAAACAATTACAATTTTCCAGTAGTCCAAAATACCCCTAGGCCTGCCCGTTCCAACCTCTTTTCATGGCGTAGCTTTGCAATCTGACCGACAGCCAAATGCCAAAAGTATGATATTTTCTAAACTATTTATTTATTATAATTAAAAAAGTGAAAGATTTTCTGATATGTATCACTAGGATTAGCTATCTAGTTGAACATCAGTTTTTTGATGACATGGCTAATTCAGGCTATCCACCTAATAGCGGTCTCTCTAGAGTGATGATAAATTATTTGGCCAATCCTACTTTTGTGTGTTTGAAATAAATATTTTCATAATTTATTTTACATGTCAAGTTTCAGTCCTAAATACACTGTTATATTAAATCAAAATATAAAAATTTTCAAAAGCTACAATGGCAATGTAATTCGGTCGGTTTGGTTCAGTTTGGCCAACCGAATTATAGCAAATTAAACCAAAAGTCAAGCTGAATCAAAATAAAATCCGTTATTTAAAACCAAAAATTGAATTGAATTATAGTGAACAAAACTGAAAATCAAATCAAACTGAAATAAAAATCAAAAAATTCGATTTTCGGTTCGGTTTGACAAAATTAATCCTATTTTTATTTTTTTATCATATATTTATGTAGATACACATGCGTGTATACACACACACACATATATATATATATATATATAATTTGGTTAGTTACGATTTAGTCAAAACTTTAACCATAAACCAAACGAAACTAATTCGGTTTTTAATTTTTTAAACCATAATTAAACAAAAAGAAATAAAAATCATATTGATTTTTTCGATTTTGATTCGTTCGGTTTTTGGTTTAGACCAAGCCAATTGACACCCCTAATTATAGATGTCAAAATCGAAATATATTAATGATGCTTAAATGAATGGAGCTCAGCATTTATCCACGTGACCGGTCTAAAACATCCGGTCGGTGGTTGATCTCGATCACTTCACCAATCCACGTTGCCAAGAATAATCTTTTTTTTTTTTTTTTGGCGAAAATGGAAGCTAATAAACTAAAATATTATCGATTAACACCAATGGTTCAAGATTAATTCACGATTCTCCAATAGACGGTCTAGATCAAAGAGATCAGTAGCATTAGAATTATGATAGAACCGGTACCAGCATCCGATATTTCTCCTTTCCCATTGTAACCGGTTCTCCACCGTCTACAATAGGAGCTAGGGTTTCCTTTCCCTCTCCTTATAAGAGCCCTTCGTATTAAGAAATCCATCTTCGAGACTCCGCCATTTTATTTCTATCTATTTCTGCTTAACGATTTTAGGGTTTCGACAGAAACCCTAACCCACCTAATCGTCTACGAATTCTCTCTTTTTCTAGGGTTCGAGCTTTTGATCTCTGCTCATCGATGCCTCCACGAGCTATGAAGAAGGGTGTTGCAGCAGCCGGGCCGAAGAGGACCCCAAGATCGACCAGAGGGACACCGAAGTCTCAACGTCAATCTGAAGACACAGAAGAAACGATGAAGGTCGAAGAGGTTTCGGTTTCTGTTGTTGAAGTTAGGAAGGAAACTAAGGTGGAAGAGATTGTCGACGTTAAGCCAAAGGAGAAACCTTCAGAACCTGAATCTGAGGAGAAATCAGTGGCAAATGGATCGGTTTCTTCAAAGGGTACGTTTTGATCTTCTGTTTTTGATATGGTATTTGGATTTGCTTAAGATCTGATGATATTGGAGGCTTGTTAATCCCTTTTAGTATGTTTAATTTTTCTAATTGTCTCGATGATTTTGAATCATTGCGGCAATATTGTGGTATCTGGTTGTTGAAATCGGTGTAGAAATTATAATTCTGTTCATAGGATTGTTCAAATTTGTGAAAGAGATGTCATGGTTCCTGTGTATTTATATTGAAAGCTTCGACCGTAGGATTTCAATTAGAAAGATTTGCATGAACAGCTGTTTTTATTCTTTCTTACAATTTTTTTATGAAAAATTGTGTTTCTGTTAATGGGGTTATTCAAAATTGTGAAAGAGATGTCATGGTTCCTGTGTTTTATATTGAAAGCTTCGACCATAGGGTTTCAATTAGAAAGATTTGCACGAACAGCAGTTTTTCTTCTTTCTTATCATCTTTTATGAACAAGAAAATCTTCTTCTACTACTACTTTTTCTTTTCGTTTTTGGTTTTTTTTTTTTCATGGGGATGCTGAGGGTTTTAATACCTTTTGTCATGTTATTCCGGGTTTTCCAAAAAAAATTCTGGTTTGGAAATAGACATGTCCAATATACTTTGAATTTGCTTCTGTTATAGGTCTTTGTTTTGGGTATGGTTAGTCTGTGTGTGTATTTGAAGGTTAGGATTGCTATCTAGTTCTCCATATAAGACAGTTGATAAATTCCAGTTTGGATAATGGGTATTTGTACTATGCATTGATTGGGATGGACATTCCGATCTACCTGTTTTCATGGCAGAGGACGATGACGTGAAGGAACCATACGATGAATCTGACAAAGAGGAAAGATTAGATTTGGAAGATAATGAACCAGAATTTGAACCTGAAGAAGATGGTGGAGTGTACTATGATGAGAAGGATGTTGAACATGAAGATGTTGAGGAGGGTGGTGATGAAGATGATGAACGTGTCGAAGAGGAGGATATAGTTGAGGAGGAGGAGGAGGGTGATTTGGTCGAGGAGGAAATAGAGGAGGCTGCTGAGGATCTTGAAGGTGAAGAGGATGAAGAGAATGCTGAAGAGGAGCACGGAGTGATGGTTGATGCTGAGGAAGAAGAGCACCATGATGTTGTTAACGAGAGGCGTAAGAGGAAGGAGTTTGAAGTATTTGTTGGGGGCTTGGACAAGGATGCAACTGAAGATGATCTTAAGAAAGTTTTTAGTGAAGT
>JAUPMG010000020.1:6634684-6650098 GCA_031762675.1 Pachysandra terminalis
TATATATATATCTATATATATATATATATATCTATATATATTATATGTATAATTAATAAAATAATGTACCGACTTAAATTGGTATTAATTCCAATTGCATACGTATATAACAAACTTATACTAAAATGTAAAAATAATTAGGTAAAGATAACTTTCTTTACCTAAGATAACATGGATAAAAAATGAGTGATAAAAAGAAATAAGACCTTGAAGATATTTATAGGGCTTGAATTTTGTTTCTTTTAATATATATATTTGCTGAGTTTATTTTAGTCGAAATAAATGAAATTTTCGGGAAAATTTTGTTCGAATAAAGAGTATTTCCGTTGAAATAAATTGGCGAAAGTACAAAAAATTTGACAAAATAACACCAAAATTTCAGCCATTAATACTTCAACCCGAAATCACATGTTTTCAATTTCGTCCAACTAATCTGAAACCGAAATTTTGTAAAATTCCGACAAAATTTAAAACTACCTACATGCAATATTGCATATGCCATGCTCTAAAAATATTTATGACAGAATCTAGGGTTATCAGGATTAATAACCCATCAGGGTTTTGAAAAATTGGATCCTGACATGTATTTTGCTTTTGAAAATAATTGGAACCCACCATTTCATAGGCCACATTGAAGAGATCAAATATGCTAATTCATAGTTTGAGAATTGGTCTTAGCCATTGACTTCACCATGTTTCCTTCGATGGTGAAAACCTATTGCAAAACTTAGGTTTACTTCTAAAAATTGAATATGCAAATCCATTTTCGTACAATTGTCTAAGTTATTTTCATGTCCATTCTTGTAAATGTGACCTATTGAATAGTGGTCATGGTTTTACTACATTTCCATTAATGTGACATATTTGATGCTTATCTATTTTTAGTATTAAGTCTTATACCTTAGATGTTTCCCTAATATTATATTAAAATGTTTATTATTGGATTATAAGGTAAAAAAGGAAGAAAAAAAACTTGAACTTGAAGTAATTGTTGTTTTCTTTACTTCATAATTATAAAAGAATAAGTTTTTTTAGATGGTAAAATTTTGTACTAGTTAAATTACAATATATGACTTGGATACCAAATTCATATTTGTAAACTAAGCATACAATTTAATGTTAGTTCCTTTTTTTAGTTTACTTTTCTCTTTTTTTTTTTCGGTATCTCTATACCATGTGACCACTCCCCTATTTATGGGGTAGACACAGAATCCTTTCTCATCCCATCCCTCAATTTGAAAGAATGTCCTACCAATGTCCGAAGACAGGAAGACCTTTTAAAGGTAACTGACATTTTTAAAACCCTAAGAGACGTGTGAACCTCAAACCCACTTTTATGAGCCTGAGCTGAATCTAAGCCTATGCTAAGATTTATGAGGCCAAATCGAGCTAGTCAAAGCTCGACTCAACTCGGTTATTTTGGTCTCCAAGAAAACCCGACATGTGGATAATATACATTATGCAATGAAGCTTACAAATAAGGATGTCAATGGGGTGGGTTAAATGGATAACCGGTCGGCTCTGTCACTAATGGTTAGGGTTTGGTAACCTATGAGTCAGGTTTAGATTTGCTCAACCCACCTCGTTGCCATTCACTTGTATTTTATGCATAAATATATATTTTATAAGCAAATAGGCTTAAAAATATTAATAATTTAACTTAAAAAAGTAATTATTTTTAACGAATCTTACAACAAGGTCGAACTGCGTCCACCCCGCTATCCCCTTATAGATTTAGGAGTGGGTTTGGCATGAGGAGGGCTCCTTTAGGAGTGGGTTAGGGTTTGTCAAAACCCGCCTTGTATCCTACTTACAAAATTGGGCTATGCTTGCCCCAATCCAAAAACCCAATTAGATAAAGGTTGGGTTATGTTCGGGCTCATGACACTGAGTCTAAGATTTTGGGCTTTGGGTGGGCCGAATTAAATACCAAAATAGACAAGCCGGGTTGGGCTAACCGTAGTTCAGATCAAGTGTAAAGAGTGATGGGGGCATTTTCATCTGATGAGCCTCGTGTCAGTGTTTTTAAAACCGGGCTGGTTATGGTTTGGTTCAAATCTCGTCCCAATTCAATTATAAAACCAGTATAACTCGGATATAACCGGTACAAACTGATGAAGATCGGATGTGAACCGGATTAAGCCGAACGTCTTGGATTTCCTCTATTTTCTCTTTAGTTAAGTATGTTTACGATGGTTCATAATTGTATCGGTTTGAACCACCGGTACCCTCTTCGGTTCAATGTAGTTTTCAAAACATTGCAGGCATTGGCTCCCACGATAAGAGATAACTAAAGCCCCACTTTTATCCACTTGTCACCTTTTGATTGGCTTGCTCACTAGAGAATTCAAAATCAAACTTTGCTCAGCGAAACACGACCGGCTCCAAGTAGGACCCATGTCAGACTTCCACTAACATGCGCCGTATTGTCCCCCATATTTTTAAATAAAAATTCCCATTAGTGGTTAACTACGTCAGCAAACTTATCAGTTTGGAGCAAACATATTAATATAGGGTAAATTACATCACACTCCCTTGGGTTTTGTATGATGGCAACAAATACCTCTTCAACCTAAGCCATTACAAACATAGCCTCTAAAATTTCAAAGTATGTTCCAACAAACCCCTTTTGTTAGTAGCTGTCAATAAAGTAATAAAATATTTACTTTTTACTTAATATATTTTAAGGACAAAAGTACATTTTTTAACCTTGCTTGATGATCTTAAGAACAAGATACATAGCATATGGAACAAGGTTTAATGTATTGGAATTGGAGATTGGATCGACGGTACGGGCCGGTATCGACTGGTCTGGTTCATGTGCAAAAAGTCAAAAAAAAAAAAAATTAAAAAAATATCAGATCGGACTAGCAGGACCGATCATTGAACTAAAGGAACCGGTCATCGGACTGACAGTATCGATGGTTCCAATAGCCGGGTTGTTAAACTGATAATATCGGTTGTCGGACAGCCGGACAAGCAGTACCGAATGTCGAACCGTCGATCCATAACCCCGAAATATAATTGTTTGTATCGTGGGTTGAGACCGGACTGGATTAGACCGCTCCGTGAAACCATGATATGGAAGAAGATTGGTAATACTGAAAATTGTAAAAACCCCAACTCTCTCTTACAATTATAGATAAGATAAATTATTAATAATTTATTTTCTTAATATACTTAAATAAAACGATTAATAGAGGGGTATTATGGTCAAAGGGCCAATTTCTGTTAAGGATAGTTTTATATACCTCTAGTTTGACCTTAATAAGACTATTTGAGAGGTATTTATTGTTATGTTTCCAAACCTAAGAGGTGTCAATGTAATTTACCCATTAATATAATATAGTTGGTTCGGCACCTCTTCGTTAAGCAACGGTTAGCGGTTGGGACCCATAAAGGTGCACGTTAGTAGACATCAACTTTTAAAATTAAATCCCTGCAAAGGGAAAGCGACTTATCCTTCACCCACCGGAAATAAACCTACGCATACTTTCTCTCCGCGTGTCAAGAACGATGTCTGGAAGCTTGTCAATTGTCATCGTCAGATATTAGAATCCTACTAAACGACGACACTTAGAAGTGATGGTTTCTTCCGTATACGTGTCCGTTAATCCCCAGAGAAACTAAAGCAACAGAGAAAGATTTGAGTTTTGCTTTCAAGAGCGACTTGGGCTCTGACTATTATTAGAATTTTGATTAGAATAATAAGAATATCTATTCTGAGTTGGGGGTGGGTGAGGTTGTGCTCTTTGTCTGCAACTCTTCATATCTACATTTGGGTTTCTCAATTTGGTTCTTTCTTCTTACTGCTTTGAGATTTTTTTTTTCTATTTCTTCTTGGTCTCTGTTAGAGGGGGTATTTTATTTTTATTATTAATATTTTTTTCTGATTTTTTTTTGGTGGGGTTAGTTGGGATGGAGGAGCGTTATGAGCCATTGAAGGATCTTGGTTCAGGGAACTTTGGGGTGGCTAGGCTAGTGAGAGATAAGAAGACTAAGGAGCTTGTTGCAGTTAAATACATCGAGAGAGGGAAGAAGGTAATCCTTGTCTAAGATCGTTTTCTTCTTGTGTTAATTTTTCTGGTTTCTTTTAAATGGGTTTGTTTTATTTAGTGATGAACTGATATGGGTTGCCGGGATTTTTTTGGAATTTCTGTCTTTTGCTCTTAAAGAGCTTGTTGCAGTCCCTTTTTTATTTTTTTTTTGAAATTTTACTGACTTGTTTTGTTCAATTTACTTATTATTATTATTTTTGTTCATATTATGAGAATTGGGATTTTGTTTGACAGTGCTTATGGATTTCTGTTTGGTTCAAATGGTCTTTTGTTTTCTTGATATTGCAGTCTTTTGCCTTCATGTTGTTATTGGCTGAAATGGTATTCATGTAAGCTTGGAAATGGAAATTGGGCAATATATTGATTGGGCTCTGTTGTTTTCTTGATAAATGGGGCACTATACAAGTGACTTGTGCATACCTTTTTTGCTCCAAAAAACTTTATTTGTGTCCCAGTTATCAAAATGGTAGTGTTCAAATTACTCATAAAAAAATGGTAGTGTTCAAATCACTAGTAAAAATTGAGTGCTGAGTGTTTTTGTTCTGGTCTAAATCTAGACATCATTTTTTCCCCTCTATTTTTTTGTTAGTCATTGTGCAGGTGTTATTGTGGGTTTGTTTAATGTGGACTTTCTTTCTGTTTTCAGATTGATGAGAATGTTCAGAGGGAAATCATCAACCACAGGTCCTTGAGGCATCCTAACATTGTTAGGTTCAAGGAGGTGAGAGTAATTTATGTTGACTGCACCGTATTTTGATGCAATTGAAATTGATCAAAAATGGAGTTCTAAGAATTTCTATGTGGAAAGTTAAGTTGATAGAGCTTTAAAAAGTATATTTTACACTTGTTGCAAGCACTTGGATACCAGTGTGACTATTTCATGATATTAAGGGGTATGTTGCTTCATACGTTTCTGTGATTTGTGTAGAATTGGGGAGCAAGGGAAGTGGTGGAAGTATCACATTTTCCCATTATATAGGCCACTGATTCACCAAAGTCACCATTACTACTGCCACTATCATCACGATTCACCAAATATAGCACTGCAACCATTACTACAACTAAGGTTTTAAATTTCGCTAGCATATCGCGGCGTGCCGGCGAAATGTTGCCATTTTCTAGTCTGGCGATACGAAATAATTTGGCAATATTTCCCCATTTTGGCAAATATTTAACGAAATTTCGTCGATCTTCCCCTGGCGAAATCTCAGGTGAAATCAACATTTAAAACCTTGACTACAACCACCACTGCACTCCACTATCTAACTTTTTTATGTTTTGGCCAAATAATGTATTGGCCAGTAAGTATCAGTTTTGGTGGAGACCATTACGTATCAATTTCATCAGAGAGCCGGTAGAGATCAATACAAAACCTAATTAGTCCGTATCAGGTGATACTTCACTAATTCTCTCCAATTCCTCATTGAATCTGCACATTCATACCAATACCTATTGGCTGATAGGTATCGGCTTTGGCAGGGTTCATCATTGAGGCTTTAAACCATGCAATCATCATCATTATCATTGGTTATTAGTCACGCATGCATTCTCCATTTTTCCTTTGTATTGGGTTGGTAGCATGCCCTGTTTTGTTATTTATCTAGGCTTCATTAAAGTCACACTGTGGGAGTGGGACTTAGCCTTCCTAATTATGAAGAGAAAAAAAGGATAAAAGCCACATCACAAGAACCATAAATGTTTTTTTTTTTTGAGGGGGGCCGGGGGGGTACCTCCAGCCTTATCAATTGTAATATCTGTGGAGCTTACATGCCCAAATAGCACAATCCGACAGTTATCTCATTGCAAACATCCTACACAAATTTAGGGACTCGCATAATGTATCACCTTCAATTGCCTCCTGAAAAATCCTTGTGTATTGGCCACACCTGGCAAAAGTCAGCCTTGTGGGGCCAAATGCAAATCGTCGGCCCGTGACAACACGTACCAATACCAGTTCAACATAGGTTATATATCTTCTTTGATTGTGTCATAGACTTGTGGTAAACCTTATGTAGAATAATTGAATCTTTCATATTATTTCGTTGCACATTGAAGTCTAGATAAAAAATCAAAACAAGAACAAAACCTAAAAAGAGCATTTTTTTTTCCCCTTTGCAGGTCTTGTTGACGCCAACACATCTAGCTATTGTCATGGAATATGCTGCTGGCGGTGAGCTCTTTGAAAGGATATGCAGTGCGGGTCGATTTAGTGAGGATGAGGTTGTAGATACATGACCTCTGTACTTTTTTTTTTTTACTATGCTTAGTCATATATATTAATTTTACGTGTATATCAAAGTTTTCATTGTAGCTATTGAGTTACTCTTTGCTTGTTGATAATTTGTTCTGCAACAGGCTAGATATTTCTTCCAGCAGCTTATATCTGGAGTCAGCTACTGCCATTCTATGGTAAAATATCTCTTTTCTTTTATGTTTTAGGTTATAATCCATTCCTTTTAAGAACCATGTTGATGTCAACTATTGTTTTTAATGCAGCAAATTTGTCACAGAGACCTGAAATTGGAAAATACACTCTTGGATGGAAGTGCAACTCCACGCCTTAAAATATGTGACTTCGGTTATTCCAAGGTTGGATGTAATCTGATTGTCCGACTTGACATTAAGAAGGCCTTTTCGTTTCCAAAATTTTACTGGTAGGCTTCTTTTTGTGTTACAGTCAGCTTTGTTGCACTCACAACCTAAGTCGACAGTAGGAACGCCAGCATACATTGCCCCA
This sequence comes from Pachysandra terminalis, assembly GCA_031762675.1. Classification (NCBI taxonomy): domain Eukaryota; kingdom Viridiplantae; phylum Streptophyta; class Magnoliopsida; order Buxales; family Buxaceae; genus Pachysandra; species Pachysandra terminalis. Next base: position 6,641,480 of record JAUPMG010000020.1, read on the forward strand.
GAGGTCTTATCACGAAAGGAGTATGATGGGAAGGTAATTTTTTTATCATATCAAGAAAACAATATCAAATAGAACCATCTCATCCATTAGCTTTTCTAAACGGCCTAGATTGCTGCATAATTCTCATAAGTCAATAATCGTGAGAGAGTGGTAAAGAGGATAAGCATAGCAAATGGTGTCAAAATCAACCAAAGTCTGCATGCACACACACACACACACACACACACACACACACACACACACACACACACACACACACACATATATATATATATATATATATATATATATATATCCAAATTTATGCTTCTAAATTCTTAAATCAATTTCGGAGTAAACCCAAATTCATAACAAAACCATAACTTTGACAATTTTTTTTATTCATTATATCTTTCAATGATGAACCCAAATTAACAGTAAATATTTACCGAATTAGATTTTTCTAGTATCACAAATTACTAATAATGTATGGATCTATGCCAATTGATTCGGGAAAAAATATGGATGTTGAAAAGGATTTGTGACCATTATATTGTATTTATCATTACTGAATACTACCATTTGATTATTATAAGCAAGGGTCTTATTTCTTAGTCTTATGTTAAATATTGAAAGATCCAAAATGATGTTAAGCTTATAGGTTTTCTTTTTATTTGCCCAAACCATCTCAACCTGTTTTCCTTTATTTTATTTCCTATTAGGGTTTTTCCTTGACTCTTAGAATATGTTTTTTCCTTATCTTTTTCTAATTTTTCCATCATCCTTCTAATCATCCCCATCCCCATCCTAATTGCACTTGTCCACAAATTAGGGTTACAAGTTGTATCTCTAACCCGGTATATGAAAATCCCCGATATACCGTTACAGTATTGCAGGGAGTAAAGCCCCCTGCACCCCCCAACCTATGGTTCAATCTGGGTCCCTCAGGTCCCTCTCCCCTTGGATCTAGAGACTAGTGTAGTTAAACTCTCTCTGAATATGAGCAACCACCTCTAACCGCCTGTGTAATCAGTTGGGCTAGCTTTTGTTCATTAACCTAAGAAATGGCATGACCTTGCTTTAATCCTGCAATTTCCATGGTAATCTGGACCTTTTTAAATTGCAGATTGCAGATGTTTGGTCTTGTGGCGTGACACTGTACGTGATGATGGTAGGAGAATATCCATTTGAGGATCCCGATGATCCTAGAAATTTCCGTAAGACTATCGGGGTGAGTTCTCTTCTAAAAACACTATCAGAATCTAAATACTTTTATAAAGACTTGTTCTAAATTTGATACTAACGGCAAACATACCTTAATTGAAATGCTTGACAGAGAATAATGAGTGTTCAGTACTCCATACCCGACTATGTACGTGTCTCTGCTGATTGCAGGCTCCTCCTTTCTCGTATTTTCGTCGCCAATCCATCAAAGGTAGCATCCTCCTCTCCCCAAATTCTTTCATTTTCAAATACTCTTAACTACTACCTTTGACTGATCTTGTATAATCTTGCTTGAAGAGGATTACTATTCCAGACATAAAAATTCATCCTTGGTTTCTAAAGAACTTGCCTAGAGAGTTGGTTGAAGGTGAGAAAACGAACTATGAGGGCGCGAATCGGGACCTACCTGCTCAGTGCGTAGAGGAAGTAATGCGGATTATACATGAGGCAAGGAGGCCGGCAGAAGGATCGTCAAAGGTTGGTGGGCAGTCTGTTGCGGGTATGTTAGACCTTGATGATATGGAAGCCGACGTGGAATCTGAAGTCGACAATAGCGGCGATTTTATGGTCCCAATGTGACAATGGGCTGCTTAAGAACCTACTTCAGAGAGGTATGTGTTATTTTAACATTTATATGATGCAGTGCTTGTATTGCTATCTAATACCTGTGTTTTAATGTTATTTTGTTACACTATAAAAACCTGGGTATGAATAAGGCAGGGGAATTCATTCCTTTAAATGGTGTTTACATCATTAGAGTTGAAATCCGAGATGGCAAAACAAAACTGCGCGATCATTGATACATCCATAATCCTAATTGGCACAGGACACATTAGCATGACGATCACTATCAAAATAAAGACCCACGTGGCAAACGACATAATCTACCGATGGCGAACGTTGGTATTCTTACTCGATTCTTCGTGGCTTAGAAGAGGATTAGAGAAGGAAGGTTTTCCTTCTCACAATGGTTGTAATCTGCTCTTTCTCAACTTAGTAAACCGTAGATGTAAGTCATCTGACCGAAACATGTAAATCATTGTTGTTGTTAGTTCTTCTTCTTTCTTCTTCTTAGAGATTGTGTTTCAATCATCCGAACGTTCAGTCAATGGACTTAGACGGATAACTGGGACTACCCGAATTGGACCTTAACAGAGTCCAATCTAAACTATAGTATGCCCTAAAAATTGAGTTCAAGCCCAATCCAACCCAAAACAAATTTAGGTCCAGCTGCTGACAAAGTTACTTCAAATTGATTGGGCCATTGGTGGGCCTGCGCAAACTTATGGCCTCTCCCTACCAATTACTGCTTTGATGTCTGCTTTGAGGGGTAGTCCTCTGCCTCCAGCTTTGATGAAAAGGACCCAGATCCGAAGGTTTAAAGTCTTGGGGTCGGGGACCAGACTGATCCCGGCTGATCCCGGTCCGAACCAGTGATACCGGCCGGTACTGGCCAATTCGGATCTGGTACAAAAATGGATGGCTCAAATTTATTTTTTGGATTGGCCGAACCGGCTATATTGGTCAGTATTGGACTGGTCCAGAGTGATACCGGTCTGGACTGTTCAATTTATAAATAAAAAAATAAAAAAAAACATTGAATTGGTTGTATCGGTTGGTCCGTATCGGTATTGGTTGGACCGATTTGATCCAAAGCCTCACGATAGTTGGACCCGTCTGATCCAAAGCCTCATGATACAACTACTGTATCGTGGCTTGAGACCGGATTGATCCTGGCTAGAGATGGAAATTCTCAACCTGACCCATCAACCCGCTCAAGATTTAGCGGGTTTGGGTTTAAGTTTTCAACCTGTAGGCCGGTCTGGGTTGAGGATTTTCAATCCGCAAATAAATTGATTGGGTTTGGGTTAGCCCACCTAATCCGTTGGGTTATTATACTTTATGTTTTACTTAGTATATCTTACAAAATATATACCAACTATATATACATATATTTTTATATATGCACATACATATACATAACGTAAAGGATATGATATTTTTTCCTCTTCCTTTCTTCTCTTATATCTTTTCTCTCTTATATCCTCTCTTATATGATAGAGCTTGGTTGCTAAATGCTTGAGCATTAGAGAAGTAAAGTAGAATATTGTACGGTATATTGCATTATTATTGTTTACATGAGGTTAAATAAGATTATAGAAAAAAAGAGTATTAAATTACAATATCATTACAACTTGTAATCAAGTTGTCCTCCAAACCTTTGAGATGCCTTTGAGATGATGGTAGGACATCCCCTCAATTGAGGGTTGGGGTGGGGTGAGTCTGGGATTGATTCGTACGTCTCCCCTATGGGGGTGCGGTCGAGTGACCAACAACGCGGAAACCAAAAAAAAAACGGGTCAAATGGGTTAAGGCGGGTTGGGTGCAAGTTTGATTATTTCAACCCGTTTAAATAAACGGGCGGGTTTGGGTTGAGTGCTAAGCCGTTAATACTGCCTATCAACTTGACCCGAACCTGCTCAACTGCCACCTCTAGTCCTAGCCGATTCCGATATAGACCCGGCAATATGGATCTGGGTTGAGTGCTAAGCCGTTAATACCCTATCAACTTGATCCGAACCCACTCAACTGCCACCTCTAGTTCTGGCCAATCCCGATATGGACCGGGCAATATGGATCTGGGTTGAGTACTAAGCTGTTAATACTCCCTATAAACTCAACCCAAACTCACTCAATTGCCACCTCTAGTCCTGGCTGATCCCGATATGGACCAGGCAGTATGGATCGGATCGATCCTATCCTTGAAACCTTGTCGATCCTCTCCGGTTATAATCACCTATTAGTTGATTTTGATACCAAATAAATTGAAACATGTGGAATAAAGCACAAAAATTGAGGACAAAAATACTCCGTCATTAGTAATGGTGTGACATTTTATCACACATGTCGCTTTTTAATTGAATTCAAATCAACTAACCCGTGATTATAACTTGAGAGGATCAGATTACTTGATGAAATTCGGACTATTGGTCCATTAGCCCAAGGAGGTTCTATAATTAAAGTTACGGATCAATCGGTCCTGATCTGGTAAAGAAATAGATCGCCAAGTTTTTTTTTTTTTTAAAAAAAATTGGATAGGCCGGATCAGTGGTACCGATCGTTAGAACGGCGGTACTTGTCGTCGGATCGTCAATATTGGTCGGTATCAGACCAATCCAGAAAGAAATTATAACATCAATTCATAGAAAGAAATTAAAAGTATATTTCAAAATATATCCATCTTTACCAAGGGAGGTTGGCCCGAGTGGAAGGGGTTCGGGTCGCTTAAACAAGTGGTATCGAGTCCTTGTGGATGCAGCAAACCTTGTTGAGAGAGGTCCCTGCTTTGGCGCCCGACAGTACCTCGGAGGAATAGTCCTGGGCCAAGCCTGGGGATATCTTGGGAAACCAAAAAAAAAAATATATCCATCTTTAAATTAACATTATATTAACATTTTTTTTTTTTTTTTTAAACAAATCATTCTTTTGATATAAATTATTATTACTATCTTAATGGCTTTCTAAAGGCCTGTTTGCAATGAATAGCTTCCTATAAATGGAAGGGCTTCAACGTTAAAGGATTTGTGAAAAAAGAGCTTTGACTCAAAGTTGCGTTTGGTGGGAAGAATTACAAAGAAGGATGTTCGTTTTTTTTTTTTTTTTTCTTTTAGCAATTATAAAGGATGTTCTTGTACAAGAGAATAATTGCCGTTCTTTATATGTTACAACATTGTCTAGTTAAGTTTGTTTCAAAATGGATTAGAATCTGAAAATAAGGCATCATATTGCATATCCTAACTAATATAAGTATTTGTTAATAGAAAGTTAATTAGATTTCAAAAGGATTTTATTTATACTCACAAACTATAAATTGTTTGAAAGAAAAAAAGTTGAAACATCTTTTGCCTTCTTTATTTTTTCTACTTTAGATGGTTATAGGTTGGGTAATAGTTTTCCATAAATGGAATATTTACTTAGGCTACGTTTGAATAGTCGGATTTTGTGGGAAAATAAAGAAAGTATTGTTTTCGTGTATAATATGCATGTTTGGATATCTGAAAAGTGTGGGCCTCACAAAGAATGTTTCAGTCAAACTCTGTTGACCGAAGAAAAATGAACTTTTTTGTTTTTCAATAAAAATGAAAGGAATTTGTGAGAAAGTGAAATGAAATGGTGAAACATTATTTCTTTTGAATCTATAAATATTGGGTTTCTACACAGAACAATACACATCTCTCACTCTATTATCTGCTCTCGTTTCTGATTGCTTTTATGCTATTGTCAATTGTTTTGTTTTGCCTTGCTGGGCAAAGGGTTTTTGCCATTGGTGGTGGGTTCTTTCCTCTCTGTTAGTGCAGAACAGAAAGAGGAATACACAGTTTGTTGGGCTATTGTATCATCGAGGTATCGTGTTACTTCTGTCTGCTTTGAAAAGTTCTTGCAGAGGCGCGAAACGTCTTAAAGAAAACGACTTGATCCGCGTCTCAACCCTGCCACAATTAAACAGTAAAATTATTTCTTTCATACAAATTTAATTAGACAAAAAAGATATCGTATGATCGAATTACTTGCTATATTACCAAAACCTTGTCTAAGAACTTCCATACCATTGTCTTCTACTCAAGAAAACATTGAATACATGTATTCTAGTACTACTTGGTTATGAATAATTTATTTTTTATTTTTTTACCTTACATTCAAAATGAAGCTCCTAATTTTTATTCTATAACAGTTTAATTCCAACAACTCCTCTTGTCTTGAAGTTCAAGACCTTGATACTCTCCCCCGAATCTCAACTTTTCTAAAACACCCACGTCATCCCGTGAATGCGGACATGTTTGGCTAGCCAGACAAATATGGTAGGCCCCGTAAGAAGACCTAGATCCATGAGAGAGAGAGTAACATCAGTGCAGAAAAATAAGATCCCTTAATCAAAAATGAGAAGACACAGTCAAGATTGCCCCAAACAACAAGACGGCACACCGAAAGTTCCCATCAGCTCCTACCCTTAATTTTTACAAGTTGGTTCTCCCCATTGGATCCTCAACTAACAAGGTTTAAAGATTCGGATCTGGTCCGGTCTCAAGTTATAATACAACCAATGCATCGTGAGGCTCTGGATCGAAATGATACAACTGATATACCAATCTGGATTGACCGTACTGGTACAATCGATGCATTTTTTTTATTTATATATTAGACGTTCGTATCGATTTGGACCGATCTAGTTAGAACCGACTGGTACTACCAGTCTGGATTGGGACAGGACAGTACTGGACGGTACCATTCGTTTGGAACGGGATCAGCCGGGACCAGTCCCATCCCCGGTCCCGTGACTTTAAACCTTAACCTAATAAGTGAAGTAAAATCAATCACCATTCTTGAAGTGTGATGCATTCCTTGAACATTAATGGGTTTTTCTCTCTTTATATTTATGGGACTGTAATGGAAAGAACCCATCCTTGTACTTTTGTGACAAACACTGTTTACATCAGCAAGAAAGTCAAAGAGATAATATATACATTGGCTACTTAACTAGATTCCTTCCTCTACTATTTCTATGTATATAGAGGCAGAGGTGTTTGATAAGTTTGTGTGAGCTAGTGAACAAAGAGAGAGAGAGAGAGAGAGAGAGAGAGAGAGAGAGCTGAAATGAGAGGAATGAAGGTGAGTTCATGGGCTTTTATGCTCTATCTGGGGCTAACTGTTCTGGGTATGTGCGAGGTGAGGATGGCTGGAGCCCAGCCGAGTGCAGCCCAGTGCAAGGAAGAGAGGTGGCTTGCAGTTACCGCGTGCAAGCCGGTTTTGTACGGCAAGAACCCCTCACCGGCGTGTTGCGAGCGAGTACGAGTCAGTCATGTTGAGTGCATATGTCCTGTAATTACACCCAAGTTGGCGGCCCTTATCAACATTAATGGAGCAATTAGGCTCGTTGAGGGTTGTGGAAGGAGGGTCCTTCGTCACTTCAAGTGTGGAAGTAAGCTCTCCTTATCTCTTTCTCTCTCTATTTCTTCTCTCATTAACGCATTACAATTAAGAAATTTGTTCGTTTGCAGGTATCACCACTCCATGAAGAAGGGATCCTGCTTGGATTGGATTGCATATTACTTTGCCATATATTGTAAGCTTAATTAGCTAATTGTCCTAAGAATATTGCTTAGTGTTGTTATGGTTGGGAGAGAGAGTGAGAGCAAGTTGTGTGACATTGTAAAAGATATTACAAATGAATAAACATGAAACAGTTGCCTATTATTATTAGTATTTTTGGGCTTCAGAGTTAACATCTATTGCTCCATCCCTTCACATGATTTCTCTGAGCTGGTAATTATGCTGTTCGAAACCCTCCGATCAGTTCTAAAAATCACCAGACATGAAGAAGTGCACACTTGCCCACATGTAGTTTGTCTTTGTTACGGATATACATTCCATTAGCTTTGAATGGAGTCCAAACCAGTCTTCCAAGTTGTAGTAACTCTATTCTCAACTTTACTTGCCGACATGTAGTTTGTCTGTTACGGATATACATCCTTCTAGTCCCATCATCAAGCTCACCATGGGTTAACTTAACCTTCGAATTAACTCTAGTTAGGTCCCAACTGGCCGAGTTGAGCTGAGAGGCCTGAGTGAACTGAGCCATTTCCGGCGAGTCGGAGCTCGACGAACTAGACTGGAGAGAAAGGAACCTATTATTTACAACATCAGGTTTTGGTGGTTGGGGTTTGTTTAGGGGACGCATATCTTATGTACTGAATCCCATGTGCCCGAGGTGTGTGTTGTGAAATACACCGTGGTGTGTGCTGTGAAATACACCGAAGGGGCAAAATTGTAATTTTGCATGCTTTTATAAGGGCAAAATCACACACCTCAGCACACTGGATTCACACAAAGGATCCCGATACGTGTTTAGGTGGTCTTCGTTTAACACAAAAGGGTGCTTTCTCCTTAAACGGGTGGTTCTCAGGTCGCTGTGTATTTCCTCTATTTCCTATCCTGATATGGCTATGTGAGAGCGAGAAAGAATGGTCTAAGATGAGTGAGGATCTTCTGTGAACCTGTGCATAGGAGAACCTCTTATGCACACAAATAACCTAGACCTGAATTGCTTATGAGGGCAAAATTATACCCATTTAGGACAATCATTTAGAGCATTGGTGCACATAGAATCTCTTGTGCACAGAAACAATCTCGAGGGCAAAATTATAATTTTACTCACATGAATTGTTTTATGAGAGCGAAATTATAATTTTGCCCTTGACGTTGTTTCTATTAGGGGTGCAACTTGGGTCGGTTAAAACCGAAACCGAATCGATCCAAACCGATTTTGGTTCGATTTGGTTTCGGTTTCTAAAGGTTCGGTTCGGTTTTGGTTCTGAAAATATAAAACCGAATCAAAACGGTTTGGTTCTGGGTTTATAG
>JAUPMG010000020.1:6687314-6712735 GCA_031762675.1 Pachysandra terminalis
CCAAAACACCAATTCACCACTCCACCGTCCCTTACTAGCACATCTTTCACCCAAACATTCTTATTTACTACGAGAGTTGTCACTCCCTATTCTAGGCCTCCACTCATTAAGGCACAGAATCAGGGATAAGATGGACTCCATTTCCCTATCTAGGAAGGGTCTTCGAGGACCAAAACACCAATTCACCACTCCACCGTCCCTTACTAGCACATCTTTCACCCAAACATTCTTATTTACTACGAGAGTATAAACATCCGGGTGCCTTTCCATCAATGACCTCTCCCCAAGCCACTTGTCCTCCCAGAAGCGAACTCTATTGCCTCTCCCACACCAAACGACATTTCATCCTGAATCCTCCCAACTCACCCATTATTGCCTTCCAAGGACCCATCCCATGCGGACCTCCCACTGTAAGAGTTTCCCAGTCACCAACCGAGCTTCCATATTTGTTTGCAATCAGTAACCTCCACCAACTGTCCCTTTTGACCGCAAATCTCCATAACCATTTTCCCAGTAAAGCCCTGTTGAAAGCCACAAGGGACTAAATCGCCAAACCACCCTCCTTTTTAGGTTCACACACTACATCCCATTCGACCAAGTGGAATTTGTGACCACCAACTCCGTCACCCCAAAGAAATCTCATCTGAATCTGTTCTAATCTATTTGCCACTGATTTTGGTATTCGGAGAACAGACCAAAAAGTATGTAGGCAGTTAGCCAAGGTACTCTTAATAAGAGTAATTCTACCTCCCTTTGAAAGGTAAGCCCCCTTCCACCCCATCCAATCGCTTCTCCATCCATTCAATTAGGGGAACCCACACACTCTTATTCTTATAGGACAACCCAAGGGGAATACCTAGATAAGATATTGGCCATGATCCGGACTTGCATCCCAAGATGCTACACAGATTCCCATGGTTCACTACCCCTCCCACCCCAACCATCACGCTTTTGCTTAGATTCACCTTTTGCCCCAACCTCGTAACAAAGGAGCATACACCGCACCCAGAATACCTGATTTGGGGAATCCCCACAGAATAAGAGAACAACATCCGCAAACTCCAAGTGAGTGACCTTCAAACCTTCATCCCCCACCCCAAAGCCTTCAATAATGTTACTATCCACTCCTCGCTCCACCATTAGGCTTAAGACTTCAGCCACTAAAATGAATAAATATGGAGATAATGGGTCGCCCTGCCTCAAACATCTAGACGGGGTTATTAAATCTGAAGCCACCCCATTCACCAAAACAGAAATGGAGACCGAGGAAGTGCAAACTTTAATCCATCCCCTCCACGTCACCCCAAAACCCATTCTTCTCATCACATACATTAGGAAATTTAAATTGACAGAGTCATAGGCTTTTCTGTATCAAGTTTATACACTACACCCTCACCTTCTTGCTTAAGTTTTGAGTCCAAACATTCATTGGCTATCAAAATGCCATCAAGGATTTGTCTACCCTTCACAAACGCCAACTAAGACTTTGAGATCACAGTGGATAGCACACCCTTCAACCTATTAGCCAAGATCATAAAGACAATCTTATAGAAACTGCAAATCTATAAGGTGAGAGACTCCCTCCTTTTTAGGGATCAGGAAATAAAAGTAGCACCCACCCGTTTTCCAAGAAAACCATTCTTCCAAAACTCACCAATTGCCGCAATCAACTCCATTTTTATGATATGCCAACACCGTTTATAAAATGCCATTGTAAATCCATCAGGTCCCGGTGTTTTATCCCCCTCAAAACCATTCACCACCCCCTTGATTTCCTCCTCCGACATCCCCCTCTCCAGCCTATTACTCTCCTCCTCCAATAGCGTAGTAAAATGTAACCCATCCACCTTAGGCCGATAATGGGCTGGTTCAGAAAACAGCTTTGCACAATACTTCACCACTTCTGCTTTGATATCCTTCTCATATTGTTCCAGAGATATTGCTTCTTATTCATTTAAAAAAACCGATAATGGGCTGGTTCGAAAACAGCTTTGCACAATACTTCACCGCTTCTGCTTTGATATCCTTCTCATATTGTTTCAGAGATATTGCTTCTTATTCATTTAAAAAAAAAAAAAAAAAAACTCTACAAAAATAAAATAGAAACTTCTTGTTACGCGTATTATTTCTCCAGATAAGATTTAAGTAGATACTTGGCAGATGTTCTATAATGTCATATTACAATGGTACATTAAGCAGGAAATATGTATATTTCTATGTCAACAAAGACAATAACGTTAAGACTTCGCATCTGTAGAGGGCATTATTTGTAGTCCTGTACACAGTAGTATAAACACAACTCAAAGCAGAAACAAAAAGTAACAAAAGGTGAAACAAACAACTAACGGGAAAAAAGAAAGAAAACATAAAGATAAAAGACTCTGTCACACCTCCTCCACTAGTTCGATGGGAACGATCTGCTAAAGAAAGAGTCCCTGATAGTCTCCTCTCTAGCCAATCCGTCTGCCATCCCATTAGCACTTCTAAGAACATGTGAGAATGAGATGTTTAGGTCATCCACTAAAAAGAGTGTCAGTAGAAAAGTATGTGATAACTTCCACGACTAACACCTCCTTTCCCTCATCCGTGATATAACAGCAGCCGAATCCCCATCCACAACCAGGTTGTGAAAACCTTGACCCCTTGCCTCTCTGATCCCCTCTCCCCAATTGGACCGAAATACCCATGCAGTATACTCCCTGTATGGTCCCTGAAGACCCCCAATCCCGGATGGTCCCAGATTCCCTAAAGAAGAGCCATCAAAATTAAGCTTGACTATCCATAAGCAAGGGACCTCATCCGAACCTAAAACAACGTTGTACAAAGCAATATGACTGATCTCTAGTCTCTAATCACAGTTGATGTCAAGACCCTCTAAACGCATGTCTAATAGTCACCCATGATGCAACTGAGAGAGAAGCATTCTCCATAATCGTCTGAGTGCCAGGATATATACCCTCAAAGATTCTTTTGTTCCTTTCCCTCCAAACGGACCAAATAACCGAGAAGAAGAGGGCACTATACAGCAGTCTCCCACACTTGCCCATCCAGGGAAAACTCCACTATTCCAAAAGAGACTGGATATCATGTGCCATCACAATAGATGTGTCCACTAAATGTAGAAAGCTGGTCCAAATCTCTCTGGCTAAGCTGCAATGAACAAATAAGTGATCAACAAACTCCTCCTTTTTCCTGCACATAAAACACATCTAAGGGAAATAGAAAGGTATTTCCTTCTCCGCTGAAACGAAGGCCCTCACTTTAGGGGGAGCAGCAGACCTCCACATGTAACTGAAAGGAGCCACAGGGCTGGGAACAATGAAGTCAGACCACAGAAAATGGAAAAAAGAACGTGAGGACAAGGTTCCTTTATTATCAGGGATCTTCTGCGGTATCGAAACAGACATCCTGAATGGACTCAAGGAGAGAGGATAACTCGTCAACATCAACAGGCCTAAGGTCTCGTCTACAATGTAAGTTCCACACTAGCCCTGAGGGGGCCCAAGATAAAATATCAGCCACCATAGCATCCCTGAAGGTGGCTAATCTGAATAGGCGAGGAAAAAGATTGGCTTGCCACCAAAGATCAAGCCAAAACGAACCCTAGCACCTGACCCTACAAAGAAACGTAAGTGCGGATAAAAAGATGGGGCTAGGTCAAAAACCGCTTTCCAAAAGAGTTCAGACCCGGACACCCTCCAAATTGGATCAACATCCCATCCATTGTCATGGGGACCATATCTGCTGTTAATAACTTTGCACCACAAGTTTTCTCTTTCAACACTAAATCGCCAAAGCCAAGGCCCAAGGAGTGCCAAATTTCTGGCTGCAATGTTCCCCAGATTGATTCCCCCTTTCCTTTTTTCATGACATACTATGTCCCATCTGAGCAAATGATCCTTTCTCTCATACCCCCTCCCTCCCATTAGAAGTCTCTTTGACACTTTTCAATGATCTTGACCACCCTCACTAGACATTTAAAGATAGAGAGATAATATACCAGAATATTAGCAAGGGTTGAGGATCAAAGTAATCCTTCCTCCACGTAACCAACCTAGACTCCATTTTTTCAATCACAAGGACCCAGAACTGATACGACCCATCGTTTCCTCCCAGAGGCATCCCTATGTATTTAATAGGAAGCTCTTCTCTTCTACGCCCCAAAATCCCAGCAAAAGTATTCATTTGTATCATATAACTATGTTCGGAACTTGATTAACAAATGATATATATTAGACGGTTGGAAACAAAATCCAATCTACTGGTCGATTTGTTTTATTTCAATCAAATAAGTATCCTATTGTAGGGCTGTCAACAAACCAAGCTAGCTTGGCTCTATAATTAGGCTCACAAGCCGAGCCTGAGCTCAAAAAAAGCTCATTAGTTTAACGAGCTTTTGCCAAGCTTAGGTAGGCTCTAAAGCTCGGCTACGTCAGTATACGGTATCATATAAATATTCCTATATCATATATTATATAATAATATCGAACATGCATATTAATACATTATATTATATATAATAATAAAACCATCAACTATAATATTAAATAATTTGGACTAAACTGAGCTTTTTTGAGAGCCAAGCCTTTTCGTGAGCTGAGTTTCTACTAGCCAAGCTTTTGCGAGTGGAGCCTGATGAAAAAAAGGGATGGATCTATAATTCTGCATCACGTATACTCTTTGGAAAGTCGGACTGAAATTTTATGTTCCTAACAGATCCAAATCTTCAATATAAATTGCCAAAGATCATGTGAACTTTATCAAGTTAGCAAAGCTGCAAAGGTAATAGCAGGACCTAATCATGTCTCGGACATCATTCAAGCATATTGTTTCCTAGTCTGGTCGACACTTCCATGTTCGCTATTACATTTCATTTGTATACTAAATCTAGTTACTACTGTCAGCATTAAGTTGTATTTTTCATTTTAATTCTGCACCAAATAAAAGCAAAATCAAACCTCTCCATAACGAAAAGAAAGAAAAAAGAGCAAGCCTGCATTAAATACATCAAGCACCATATCTCCATGCTTACCCATATCCATAAGAGGAAAAGTGAGCAGGGCCTGGCATGGTCGGTCTACGGCCTCGAAAACCATAAGGACTGGGTCGCCTTCCTCGAAATTGCTTCATTCCAGGAATGTTGGTTCGCTTAGCAGATACCTGAAGAAACAAAAAACAAATGATTATATTCAAGGAAAATGTAAAGAGTAAATTAGGTTCAGTGAATTCAAAATTCAAGACCTTCAATTGACGACCATGCAACTCTGATTCATTTAGTAAGATAGCAGTCTGGACAGCATCAATTTCAACAAACTCCACGTAAGCAAAACCTTTTGGCTGACCAAACTTATCAGTCAGAATTGTTACTCTGTTCACCGTACCACAAGATTGAAAATGCTGCTGGACTTCCTCAGGAGTACATGAATAGTCCACCTGGAGTAAGAAAAAAAAATTCAGAAAATTATTCTATTATCCAAGATTTCTCTAGTGGCACAGAGTTGATACAAACAACGAGATCCGAAACAAAACACGAAGAAAGAAAGAGAAATAAGCTGAATATTGATGGTTATTCTTGGGGAAATTCATGACTATCAGGAATAGGAGGTATCTTTAGGGATCACTTGGGACAATATTCTTCCTCTGCCTTTACTGGACCAATCTCAGGGGTAATGTAGTGACACCATAGATTTGGGTATTGCAGATCGGTTTGAGAGAGGCTAGACCCTCGACTTCCAGTTGCTTGTGGTTGAGGGAGACTCTTCTAAAGTTATTTCATGGATGTCCAGATCGACTATGTGCTCCTGGCAGCTAGCTTACATGGTATGGCAAGTTATTCGCAAGCGTGTTCAACATCTTCTTCTATCACATGCCTATGTCAGCCAATGACTTGGCGGATAGGCTATCCAATAGGGGATCAGTAGAGAATCACTGTTCTTGGGGATACTCCCGGAGGAGATGTCATATGAGAGGGATTGATCTTGTTATTGTGGGATATGTATTTGTTAGGTTTTGCTTTATTTTCCTTTACTTCAGATTTTAGATTTATTCACCTTCTTCTTGACCTATGGGTCCTTGTGAGTGGAACGAGCGTATATTCTAATTCTATACTCTCTTTAATCTTCATTATTCATCCAAAAAAAAAAAAAAAGCAATACACTGCTGATTGTAAGATGGAAGAAAATGAGTACCATATTCTATCACATTGTCTTTCTCATAAAAACAAAGTTGTAAAGATGTCATTTCAGTTTAATTAGCAGGAGAGAAAAGAATTAATGTGTACAGCGACGCTAAAGGTCGAACAATTTTTTTCCATCAATAGAAGATCCAGGTAGTACAAATGCTAGTACCAAATCTGGATAGTAGTAGGCAATTAATTATTAGATCCTATAATATTAGTATAAGCCTCAGTTAATAGATCAAAAAACTAATACATATTTGATGACATTAGTAAATGTTAAACCCTAGATGGAACTGTTCACTACCAATGTACCTTTTTTCATTCCCCTACAACATTGCTCAAATAGTTGTTGCTTTTACAGTTTTTCTTTTGCGCGGCTGCCTTAGGTCTTTGTCGTATCCTCATGGTTTTATCAAACTCAATTAATTGAAATATTTTCAATGTTGTGCTACTGAAGATAGAATATTATGCCATCTTCCTTGTACACGTTGCAAAAATCATTTATTTGATATATGTTTGACCAAATAAAATTATTTAATATATAGCTAAGACGATAGAAAGTAATGTCCTTCAGCGTCAATATTGCACAGATCAGGAATCCCTGTTCAACTAACAAGTCTTTTACTCATCTTATACGACTAGCTTGGTCTCTGAGTAGGGATTGGAATCTCTCGTTCCATCCGTCTCTCAGGGGGCCAATGTAGCGGCCGTGAGATTGGCTAGGACTGGATTGAGGAGGAGTATTATGTTTGAGGAGGTCCGTTAGGAGATGATGCAGGAGGAGGACTGATCTATAGGGCTGGTGCCTGGGGTGGTGTACTCATGTTGTATTTTGAGCTTCTGAGCGGGAGATTTGTCTGTATTTTGTGTCTTCCTTTGACCAAGGCCAGAGATTAATCTCTCTAGCTTTGGTGCTTGCTTTTTCTGTATTTCTCTACCTTTGATCTTTTATTAAATTCATCAATTAATAAAAAATAAAAAAAAACAAGATGCTTAAGTGGACTATCATACATAAAATCCATAATAAAAGGTATATAGGTGCAGATAAGGACATTTGTGTAGTTCTACATTGCATTTGTTGTACTTAATGCACTTATCATCATCATCACCATCATATGCCTTATCCCAACTAGTTGGGGAATGCACTTATCATATACTTATAATAAATATAACTATCATAAGATATATTTATCATAAGCAGAAGCAGTTTTTATCACATTCTTATTCAATAATTAAGAGGTTTATTATAGCTGTATGTGAAAAAAAAAAAAAAATACAGTTCAAAATGGATCATATCTATCAAATGGAAGATAAGAGCACATAATTACCTTATCCACCCCATTATTGCAATGCACCAATAAATCTGTGAATCCTACTGGCACTTGAATGAATACGGTAAGAAGAATGCTCAGAAAGAGAGAAGATTCACATAGCCCTCTGTGAAAATCTTACTTGAATTCAGGAAGTTGAGAAAAAAAAATGGAGTTACGGATTCCTATATAGTGCATTTTTCTGGCTACCATGGTTCTTTGAAAGCCATACTGAGAGAACAAGTGAAGTGAATGGCAAGAAGAGGAGATGAAGCAGAAATGAAACAAAAAAAATTAAAATGGAAGAGAAACCCTAGAGATAAAAAGTTTTCATTTGAACAAACCTTCTTTTCCTATCTTATAGAATCCACAGACATAACACGTCTAGCCCAATTTTCTTGGTTCTGTTTTGATTCAATCTTGAATATGCCTGATTCCCTTGTCTGACAAATGGGCCATTCATATAGACTAACCATGGTAGCAAGTACAATTTAATCATGAAGGTGTAATTCTTTCTGTTAATAACATTAAGGAGGCTGCCAATCGGACTCGTATTTCGATCAAAACCTCCATTTCTTATAAAGGTTAACCCCTCAATCTCTTATTTCATTATTTCTTCTTTTTCTATAGAGGTCAGGTCTTTCTACGTAAAGATTATACACCAGCTGGTTCACCAAAAACACAACCATGTCTTCTTTAGGTCAGATCAAGATCCTCCAATTGCATGATCATACGCAAAGGACCCAACGGTTAATAATATAATATACAAGAATTTCTCAAACTGCAATTGAATCTTCAAATTTTTGTTTGTGAAGGAGAGAAAAAAGCAAAATACTCGTTACGCGCAACATACTGTTTTAGCTCAATGGAAACAAATTTCTTTTGATCAGGTTTCTCACAAATAAAAATACAGAATGAATATCCTCCTCTTTTTAAGAGATAATCTAGAAATGTAAAATATTTTGGAGGGATTCAAACTGAAAGCTGACAAAGATATAATAGGTCACACACTTTTTGCATATAAAACCCACACAGCTATGCCTTAAATATGGGAATTTATCATCTTCTGTGAAGAAGCAGACAGAAACCAAAGTTTCAAATCTAGTTTTGAATTGGAAATATCCACCAAGAGTGATCAATCTCTTTATATTTTCCATTGTAAGCCTCAATCTGTTCCTGAAAAGCTTTTTCCTAAAGGCTTATCCTTTCACAAGAAATGTCTTGGTAGAAGATATGAGTACTTGGATCTGAGATCTATTCATCTTATGCATGCATGCAACTAACCAAGAAATCAATTTGCCTGGCCAATTTCTAACATTCAACATATCAAGCAATCTTAAACACCTTTTTCTTATGAATAACAAAGGCAATCTTAAACACCTTCAATGTACACTCGTAAAGATCATTAAATATATTATTGTATTGTATGGAACCTTTTGAACAGGTGAAGTACCTGGGGGTCAACAAGTGTGAATTTCAAATACTCCAATTTTGATGTGGTGTTTCTAATTTTCCTCTGATTTGTTTCCTACACTCTATGACATAAATTAGCATTATAACCATGAAAATGATTTCCTAAGTTGAGAATGTGCAATAAGTAATAGCCGTCACCTTTTTGCATTATGTGTTGTACAAGCTTTAATTGGAAAAATGTAATCCAAAAGAGAATATTGGAATTTACTAGAATTTAATTTACTGATGAAAAACATCAAAGACAAAAAATTTCCTTGTTAAGATATAATTAATTGGTTTTAATTACTGTATGCCATGTTTTGGAATAAGGTGGGACTGATGAAAAATTTCTTCAGTGGAAACTAAGGAATTATTCCCCTTCGACCATAGATTATGATAAACAATTTTGGTAGAAGAAATTTTTAAGTGGCAGTTTAACACAATGAAATTTATTTCTGCTCTTACTTACAGAACCTTGAATCCCATAAAATTCATTATAGTCCGGAACTTTTTAGTGAAAGTTTTAAAGTTATGGCATTAATGTAATGTGCTCTTACTTACAGGTTCTTAATATAAATCATAACACGTCCCATATATTTTAAAGTTATGGCATTAATGTAATGTGCTCTTACTTAAAGATGCTTAATATAAATCATAACGCATCCCACATATTTCTTTTACAATGAACAACAAATGGTTTCATTGATTAAAAAGGCTACTGATCCATTATAATCCTTATCATTATGCCTAATCCTTCTACATTGTTGACGTACTGTCTACTCGAGGTGTCTTCTTTTATATAGCTTTCTCATTCTAAGTTTCCAAAATTCCATGCTAACATCAAATAATGACATGCATACCTTCAATGCAACATAGAAAATCATGTAGAGATTCAAAGTGCTAGCACTCCACAACATAATGAAAATCAATCAAAAACAATTTGAAACAAAGAGAAGGATCGCAAAATCTCACATTACCAACATATATCGAGCGTGAATCCACCTCCTCTTTGTCAGCTTGGATCACAGAAGTGTTAGATGGATCTTTATACATGATAGAAAAAGAAAAGGATAAAAAAAGTTATATATGACTACAATTTCTACATATGGCATCAAAACTCTTAAAAAGAGAAGCCAGAGGAATAAGACAACTTGAAGCTATAAATGCTAAAAAATATACAATCGAGTGTGATGAATAGAAAGCACTCCCATTAAAAGAAAATATATTTATTGTTTAAAGTGTACGAAGCTGAGAACGTGAAAAATGATAAGAGCATACATTATGTGGTTCAGATAAAAGAAGGAAGAAACACAAGTAACTCCATCAAAATGACTCATGCAGACCAATTCTATTGCTTTGCTTCTTGAAATGCAACACCAAACACATTGTAATGATTAGATGAGATAAAGTATAACAGAGGTGGAGAATGTAATATATGAGTACAAGAACTCAAATGATGAAGAAAAGCGAGATCCAATAAAGACGCATTGCAGTCCTGACATACCAAAACAATAGCTATATATGCATACTACATCAAAACGGTTACAGAAGGTTCAACTGTTCCACGTGGAATACTCACACACATGAGAATATGAAAAAATATTTAATTGCCAGACAGAATATTTCATATCCCCCCCGTGTTGACATGATTGGTGGGGACCCACATGAAAATACAGTATGACCTGTCCTTAATGGTGTCAAGGTACACAAGAAATACCCCTTTGAACATAAAATTATTTTTCCTAAGAATATGGAAGCTGTGGCATGCCCATGGTTTAAAATTTCCAAAATCCTAGGAAACTTTTTTTTTTTTTTTTGATAACTTAGGGGTCCGGGCCTTAGGCCCGACTAATCCCAAGTAGGAGGCTTGCGCAGCAACCCACCGCCACGACCTCCCACTTAAATCCGAACTTGCCCAGCTGGGAAATCGAACTTGAGACTGTGCGCCTAACCCACAAAATCCCCTATTCTTAGGAAAAATCCTAGGAAACTTGCCATTTCATTATATCTATATTTTTATTTTTATTTTGTTGTGAAAAAATGCTTTATAACATTTCGATGAAGATGAAAATCCTCTGCCCTCAAAAATATGTCCATTTTTTTCCAGAAACCATGGCCGTGTGTATATGCACAACAACACACAAATACTTCATTGTTCATGCTTAAACAAAGGGTGAGAACATCTAACATTGCCATGCTTCTTTAGAAGCATTCTGAAGCCCAATCAACAAAGAAGAAGCAACATAAATAAGATGAAAGAACCAACAGAAACCATTTGCAGCTATCCCATCACAAATAATAACCCGATACAATGAAGAAAAGCGTGACGGTGTATGTTTTGCTCAAAAACAAGCTCATTATCATCACAGCACACTAGATAGCATTCTGACTTCGTCATACAGCAGAGACAGTGTGTTATGAGTTCAAGCCACACCCGAACCTAAGACGGCTTTTTTCAAGTTTAAACCACAGGAAACCCAAATAAGATCTTTGAGAGTTCAACAGTTCAATGAAAAATTTATCTTAGAGCAAAAGACTACTTGAAAATCGCAAAAAACACTCGGAAAAAAAGATTAAAGAAAAACAAAATCTTGATTTCTCTTGAAGTATTAACAGAAATATCAAAAGACAGAACAATCCATCAAAAATCTGAAACAGAACAAACCTCGATCACTAAACACAACCAATTAAGAAAAAACAAAACACTCAATAAATAGATATAGAAAGGGAAACCTAAACAAGAGAGAAAGATATAAAGTATATACCATGAACGCCGTCCACTTTGGCCTTCATGTCCTCTGGGTTCTGCAAACATGAACCAACAAAGAAAAAACAAAAAATAAATAAAAAATCGATTATCCCCCACTGAAGAACACACAAACAGAGAAAGAGAAGAAGAAGAGGAGTAAGTGTAAGGTAGAGATTAGGTAAGAAATTAGGGTTTTGCAGTGAAAGAGAGAGAAAGATACATCGTTGGGAGTAAAATCTTGATCGTAAACCCTAGACATGTCGATGTCGGGAACCATCTCTCCTTCGTCTGGAATCTCAGTTCCGTATACTTCAGGTTCCTGCTGCTGCTGCTGCTGCTCCATTGCTACTGCTGCTGCTCTCTTTCTGTTGCCTATAGACAGATAGTTCAGTTCCTGCAAGTCTTGGGCAATGGAGAGTAGGAAATGTTGAGTTTGGGACGTTTGTTCTCAACCCAACAAGCGAAGGAAGAGAAGGGTATTATTGTCTATTGCTTTAACGTGGAGCGGTTAATTACGCGTGACTAGTATGGTGGGGCACGTGCGTTAAAAAAGGGCCTACCGTAATAACTTGAACGGTTAATTACGCGTGACTAGTATGGTGGGGCACGTGCGTTATAAAAGGGCCTACCGTAATAACTTGAACCAACATGAATCGAACACGCAACCCTCTGATCCGGACTCAGACGAGCTACCATTGCGCCATGGATCCCTTCGTTTATTTAGTTATCTTACATTTAAATACTGATACAATGGCTGCATTTCATAACATAGTCCCATAGACCTTGTATCTAAAATGGATTTATGATATAATTTGATAGGTCGGAAACGATTGTGATAGCCTAAGTTTGCAGGTCGCCCCTTGTAAAAGAAGTTTGAATTAGGACAATGGGTCGGGTTTGGGCCGGGCCGGGCCATGCTCAACCCTATCTCATCCCAATCAAAACATAAGTAGGTCCTAGCCCACCTAAGGTCCTGTCACGACCCTATTTTTAGCATAGTTTTAAATTTTGAAAATTTTACCAAAATAATTTCACTTTTTTTTAATTTAAAGTATTTAATATAGACTTAATTTTAGCCAATTTTTTTCTTTTTTTATTTCTTTTTTTAATAACTACTAGGTAATAACTTCTAAAATATAAAAAACAAATTAGTCAATAAAAAGTGATAACTTCATTAAAATATATTATGAACCTACAAATTTAGAAAAAAAAAAAACAACAAATAATATTTTGATTAATAATATGAAATAATACAAATTACAACTACGTAATAAATACAACATTTATGTTATAAACTGAATGGTGAAAAGAGTGACCATTAGTTGCTATTTATAAAGTTTAAGTGCTTTTTTATTTTTTATTTTTACTTTTAACATAGTTTTTGAACTTATTTCAGTCGAATTATTCGAAATTTTTTTTCGAAATTTCAGTTGAAAAAATGAATATTTTAACAGAAATAAAATTTGCAAAGTGAAAATATTTCGTTCAAAATTCGCCGAAATTTCGATGATTTCAGTCACTTTTTCGCCGAAATAATTCTGGCCGAAATAAGACCATTTCTCATTTTGGATGACATATCCAAAATCGAAATTTAAAACTATGATCTTTAGTAGGGGTGTCAATCAGTTCGCTTTAAATCGAAAATCAAACGAACCTAACCGAAAAGTCGGTTTGGTTTGGTTTTTTCATTTTGGTTTGGTTATAATTTAGAAAACAAAAAACGGAATTAGTTTGGTTTAGTTGTCGGTTAAGACTTCGACTAAACTGAATCGAAAAAACAGAAGTAGATTATATATAATATATAAATATATGTGTTTATGTGTTTTGTATAGAAAATAATATTAAATTTGTCAAACCCGAGTTTTTGGCTTCTACTTCGATTTTCGGTTTTATCCATTATAGTTCGGGTTGGTTTCAATTTTCTAATTCGGTTTTTATTTTAGTTTAGTATAATGTAATTTGGTCTGGTTTAGGTTCGACCGCTAAACCAAACCAAACCAACCGAATTACACAATCTTTAGAACCCTACCCGATCTTAAGATTTTTTATAAGGTTAAGGAACCCTATGTAAAACCATAAGATCATAATCGGCTTTCTCCAGAGCTTAGAATCTCCCGTACTAATTTAAGACATTAGTAGACTTTTCAAACACAGCTCTGAAATTAGAATTAAAATTTAAAAAGAATACCCGAATAGAGTATTTGTTACGTACCCCAACACAATTCAAATTAGGACATATTTGTTTTTTTAATGTGAGTCCCACCCGTCATGCATACATGCCTTCTAATGAATGGTATCCGGGTATATAACAAATACCTTGTCCGAACACACAAAAAAAATAAAAAAATAAAAAAATCTCAATCGCCGACAACCTATCGTCGAAACAAATAGACAAGGTCTCTCTCTCTCTCCACACACACACACACACATATATATATATATATATATTATATGCACATCCAAGATACCTCAAAACTCTTGCTCCATTTGTATATATTAGGGGTGCAATTTAGTTGGTTTGGTTCGGTTTAGTGGACAAACTAAAACCAAACTGAAATTTACTTAACTAAATCGAACCAAACTGAAATACAAAATGATTTATAAAACCAAAAATGAACCAAACCGAAATGCAAACTGATTTATAAAATCGAAAATGAACCTAACCGAAAACTTGGATTTTTTTGGTTTGATTTTATAAAATTAATGTTATTTTATTTATTAAATACACATACATACACATGCACAAAAACATTAGGGATATTTATTTTAGTTCGGTTCGGTTTAATCAAAGCCTTGGTCGAAAACTGAACCAAACTAATTTGGTTTTTCATTTTTCAAACCAAACACCAAATCGAAATGAAAAAAACAGAACCAATCAAACTTTTTTTTGGTTTGGTTTGTTTGGTTCTTAGTTTAGATCGAACCAATTGACGCCCCTAATATATATTATGAAAGAGATATTCAATGGCATCAATAATGGTGCAATCGCACAATGCATTCAAAACATAAAGACTCATAAGGGATAAATGTAAAGGGATTCATTTTCGATCTTATTTTTATCAATAAAAAAAAAATTGTTGAAATTTATAATCAATAGGTTTTTCTTCTTCTTTAATTTATGATCTTGAAAAAATTATACTAATAACCAATCAAATATTGCTCCATAAGATAGAATCCTAGCTCCACTCCTTGTTGTTTTGCCAAAATCATATTAAAGATTTGTTTGAGAAAATCTAAAAAATTCTTGGCAGGCTTTAAGATATGCCCTTTCTAGTATAGATTTCACTCATCTCATCTAGAGCCACATTTTCTCTGTGAACTTTTAACAAAATCCTTTAGTTCAATAGACATTATAAATTGATTTAATAGATTAAGTTAATGTCATAACCTTTTGATGTAAATCAAATAAGCTATTTGAAATTGGTAGGGTTAAATCAATGGAAGCACATGATTGGAATGTGGGTGACTGAATGAATGCTATTTCGCCCAAAAATAAAAATAAAAAATCAATCGAAACACATGAAAAAGAAAAAGATTTTTTATTTTCTCTCTTTTTCTTTATTTAAAACTTTTAAAAAAAAAAAAGCAAAAAACAAGAGAAGAAAAAAGTTCCTCACCCATCACAACCACCTCCCTAGTAGGAGTAACTTTCACTTCCACAAAATCACAATTTCACCCACCCACCGATCATCCCCCAAACCAGTATCAATGAGTTACATTTACACCAAACACCCACTACCACCGGTCCACCACCACCATCCAACACTCAACACACCTAGCACCAAAAACAAAAAAAAGGCATTCAACCCGACAAAGTCAGACTCGGCCCATTCGGGCGGTGGTGTTTGAAAGCGAGACAGAGAGAGAGAAAGAAAGAAAGAAGGAAGGTGGTGGTGGGCGAGTAGGTAATTGTGGCTGTGGTGGGGGTGTGTAGCTTAAGTGCTTAACCCCTCACCGCGTATGCTCGCGTCATCCACCCCCTAAGCGGTGGTCGATCCTAGATCTTGAAATCGGCCGCACGTCCCTCCACCCACCCCACCCCACCCCAACCCCACTTTTAACACCCACCCATCATCAAATATGTTAACTAAACCTCCCCCCTCAAACACCACCACCACCGCCTCTCCTCCTCCTCCTTCTCCTTCTCCTTCTCCTCCATTTCCTGCTATCATACGCCGAATTCTTATCTTCCACCCCAACCATGGCTGCGTCTTCCTCCTCAGCCCAAGATCTCTCCACCCAACCCAACCTTCCCTTACTACTACAACAGCAACAGCAACAGCAACAGCATCAACAACCTTCCCCTTCTTCTAGAAGACTCCCTCCTCCTTGTTGGACACACGACGAAACCCTAGCCCTAATCGACTCTTACCGCGAAAAATGGTATTCCCTTCGCCGGGGAAATCTAAGAGCTACTCACTGGCAAGAAGTCGCCGAATCCGTCGGTCGTCAGTGCCCCCTCGTTCTCCCTTCCAAGACCTCTGTTCAGTGCCGGCACAAGATCGAGAAGCTCCGGAAACGGTACCGTACCGAGAAGCAACGAGCTCTCACCGTCTCCGCACCGAATCGGAATCGGTTCTCATCTTCCTGGGTGTTCTTTAAGAAGATGGATTCTATGGAGAAAGGACCGTCTTCTTCTCCCAATTCTGATTCTTCTGATAACGAGGATGATGAAGAAGACGATGATAACGATAACGATGAACATGTAAACCCTAATACGCGTAGTATGCACGGTCTGATGGCCAACGGGATCAACACCGGAAGGAGCAGCAGAGGAGGGTTTCGTCTGAGAATTCCCGGGAAAGGGGCGAGTTCTGTACCGCCGATTTCTGGTTTCGGATCGAAGAGTTATGGTAGGGTTGATGAAAACCCTAATCCTGGATTCGATTATTCTGGGTTTTTGAACGGTTGTTCTTCGTCGAAATCGGGACTTGGGAGTGTTGGAGGTGGTGGAAGTGGTAGAGTTGGGGGTAAGAGAGAGGTGGATCCGGTGGCCGAGATGGTTTTGTCGATTAAGATGTTGGGAGATGGGTTTGTGAAGATGGAGCAGATGAAGATTGAGATGGCAAGGGAGATGGAGAAGATGCGAATGGAGATTGAATTAAAGCGAACTGAGATGATTCTCGAGTCGCAGCAGCGAATTGTGGATGCGTTTGCAAGAGGGTTAAGCGAAAAGAAGAAGAAGATGAAGAGGATGCCTTCACCGGATTGTTAGATGGAGTTAACG
The DNA here is from genome assembly GCA_031762675.1 of Pachysandra terminalis. Lineage (NCBI taxonomy): Eukaryota > Viridiplantae > Streptophyta > Magnoliopsida > Buxales > Buxaceae > Pachysandra > Pachysandra terminalis. The sequence goes on from JAUPMG010000020.1 coordinate 6,704,231, forward strand.
GAGTTACGATTTTGGGTTCTTTTGTGGGTTCTGGACTAAATTCTCTGTAATTTCCGAAACCCTGAATATGGAAACTTTTCTTCCCCTTTACAAGCTGATGGAGCTTCAATGTTAGGCTATCTCATGAGTTTTGATCTCTTACCAAGATATCAAAGTTGGTGAGTTGAAGCCCATTTTTTTTTATTTTTTTTTTTAATTTGTTTCTGTAGTTTTTTTCTCTTGTGACTGATAACTGATAACAAATTTCACTCTTGATTAATTTTTGTTACTTGTTTCTGGATATATGCAGTTTTCTTTTGAATTTCTCATGTAGAGCAAATAAATAATTTTTTTTTTTCCTGTGAATGCAAGCAAGGTTTTAATCTTATGTTTAGCCTCTATCTTTTGTGTTACCATATAAAGCTGGTGAGTTGAAGCTCATCCTTCACTTTTTCTTTTTAATTTATTTCTGTTAGTTCTTTTTCTCTTGTGACTGATCAAAAATTTCACTCTTGATTAGTTTTTGTTACTTGCTTCTGGATATATGCAGTTTTCTTTTGAATTTCTCATGTAGAGCAAATAAATATTTCCTGTGAAGGCAAGCAAGGTTTTAATCTTGTGTTTAGGCTCTATTTTTTGTGTTACCATATAAAGTTGGTGAGTTGTGAAGCTCATTCTTCACTTTTTCTTTCTGTTAGTTCTTTTTCTCATGTGACTGATAAAAAAATTTCACTCTTGATTAGTTTTTGTTACTTGCATCTGGATATATGTAGTTTTCTTTTGAATTTCTCATGTAGAGCAAATAATAATTTTTTTTTCCTGTGAAAGCAAGCAAGATTTTAATCTCATGTTTAGGCTCTATTTCTTGTGTTACCATATAAAGTTGGTGAGTTGAAGCTCATCCTTCACTTTTTCTTTTCTTTTTAATGTATTTCTGTTCGTTCTTTTTCTCTTTTCCTCTTGTGACTGATAAAAGATTTCACTCTTGATTAGTTGTTGTTACTTGCTTTCCTTTGAATTTCTCATCTAGAGCAAATATATATAAGAGCAGGCAAGGTTTTAATCTCTTGTTTAGGCTCTATATTTTGTGTTATGGTTACATGTTTTGGGTTCTAACCTATCCCCATGCTTAAGTTAATGGATAATGGGAAATAGCAGAATCATGATTTGAATATTTTTGTAAGGTATTCTCTGAAAATTTGTGGTATGTTGTTTTCATTCCATCTTAAGAGGGGTGTTCATTACTTAATTTGTTTCGTCTCTTTGGAGCTGATTCTTGTAGCTAAATTTGAAAATGTAAAGGAGGTTAGCTGATGTCTTGCAGTCGATCCAGTTCATGCTGTTTAATTTCATGAAAAGAGTATTTATTGCTTCAGTTATTTTTGGGCTCCTATTGCATATTTCTAGATTGTGCCTTCACTTGGAAAATTAAGTGTCTAAATGCCAATTAAGTTTGCGTTTCGAACTTCGGTTATATGTTAGCATTCTTCAATGATGTATCTTGTTAACCTCGGAAACATGATACTCGATATCTCTCAAATGGTTATCAGGTAATATTGAAGAGGAAACATGTAATCTGAGCACTACAATATGATTAATGTCTCTACATAATATCATTATCAATGGTGCGCATACAGGGAACCGTGAATACCGTTTCCTTGATCCATTTCGGGGTTCGTTTATTAGTTTCCTTGAACAGTTTCTCATGGTTCGTCTACACTTACGTCATCTCATTAAACTCCTTTATAATTCTGTTGGTGTGTTCATGAAATCTTATACCAAAAAAAAACTTGTATCATGTATTCTCAACAATGCTTTGCTTACATATTTGTTTTTCACTAAATTCAGATTTCCACAAGACAAGTATGGAGAGATAACCTCCTCTTTGTATGCCCCATTACTACTTGTCCAGTAGAAGTAATTTGATCCAACCTAAGCATATGGGTAATGCTGGTTGAATTGAAGTCTGTTATTGCAATGGCTGGTTAGAGTTAATTTTGTTTCAGTTATGATTCAGCTGTGGATGCCATAAAGTGAAATGATCATTTAAGAGGTATTTTGTGATGCAGCTATGTCAACCTTATTAACATTTGGGTGTTGGGTATGGATTTTGTTGCCAGAATAGATTCACACTTATGTAAGGAAAGCAACCATTTATACTCTTTTTCTTTTTCTCTTAGAAATATGTACAAGTTTGGGTTAGGTGTCCAATCCATACCTGATTGAGGTTCCAAGCAAGGTTTTAAATTTCGATATTGCCAGATTTTTTTGGGTGAAATTTTGCAAAATTTATCAACTTGGCGGAATATTTCTCGAATTCCTCCTACATTTCGTTTCATTGGTCGGCATATTGGCGAAATTTAAAACCATGGTTCCAAGTTTGCACCTCTTTATGTTGTGCATGCTTGCATATTTCTCCTGTTTTGATTGTAAAATAGCAAAAAACTTGGCTGTTGCTTAAGAGCTGCTTTTATCTTGTGTATCCTAACCATCTTGTACAGGATTTGAGCATCTAATTCAATTAGAGGGGCAGTTAGCTTAAGCTTAAGAAGTTCATGAAACCAACTACCCACTTGCTAGCTACCTGCTACTTACTCCTCAGGTTTCTTAATTTGTCATCTTTAACATCATGGTTTGCTATTTAGAACCACTCACACCATCTATAACCACCACTCTCTACTTCTACCACTTTCTATATCCATCGTCACATATCTCCATCACCTACCACCACTACTACTAAACAACCAACACCCACTGCCTATTACTACCAACCACCCAACTACAACCTACTGCCTAGCATCAACACTAATAACCACCATCACCTGAGCACCATCATTACAAGTCACCAGTCATCACCTAACACCATTATGCTTATCAATAAGACTCGTAAAAAGATTTTAATTTTCATTTCTGTTTTCTTTTTGTAATTTTGTATTTATTTTCATTTTTTTTCCTTTTCCTTTTTTATTTCATACCATTGTAGCTTTCTACTTGTTGCATCTTTTTAAGATCACCCAATGATTATAAAAGTAAACCTACCCTTTTTTGCAATCGTGTAAGATATATTTTGATGGGTAGACATGATAAATGTATAATAAATTGTAAAAGTATTCATGCGTTGCACGTGAAAGTTTATCTTATAATACATATTATAATTAATATAATAATTATGTATTCAATAAAATTAATTTTTAATAATAGTATAGATACTCTTTTTAGTCTCTTATTTTATTTATAGAATTAGATATTCATTTTATTCTTTTTTATGTATTATTATAATATAATTATATTAACTAAAAGAAAATTTAAAGGTTTAGTATATTATTTAATTATGAAGTGTCGAGTGTAAGATCAACCTGATCCTATTTGGACTTTATCCTCTCTTTTAGATAGAAAAGAAAAAGATGTCTAATATTTTTATAAAAAAATTTAAATACTGTACTGAAATATTCTTAAAAATAGTATTTGTTTTTAATAGTAGTATAGATTTAATACATAAATGATAGGGCCGTCGGGCTTTATCGGGTTGGGTTGAGGAAGGATCGAACCCAACATATGGCACTGACTTAAAATTGAGCCCAATCCCAGCCCAATTAAACCAGACAAAACATAAATTTGGGCCCGTCCTAAAGTTACTTTGAGCCGAACGGGTCATGGACTGGCCCGCGTAAATTGATAGCCGTAACAACAAATTCCCCTCAAACCTTGACCATCACAAACACCTCAACTATATTTTGAAAGTATGTTACAACAATCCCCTTCCATAAGTAATAGTCAATAAAATAACAGTGTATTTGCCTGTTTGCTTATAACAGCATATTTTAAGGACAAAAATACCCTTATATACCTTGTTTAATGATCTAGGTGCTTCTTTGGAAGAAGAAATAAGTTGCGTAACATTGAAAATTATGAAACCGTCAACTATCTCTTATAATTATAAGGTAAATTAGTAATTTAATTTTGTATCCTTCTATTGTACTTAAATGTAACGATTGATAAAAGGGTATTATGATCAAATGACCATTTTCTGTTACAAATCGTTATAATAGATCTCCTCTAATTTGGCCAATAAGGATATTTGTTGTAATGGCCAAGGTTTTAGGGATATTTGTTGCCATTAACATATGCTTAAGACTGGATAATTCATAATATGACTAAAAATTAAGGCTGAAAATTATCCGCGACGTTTTTCGTATTTTTGAAAATCTTGTACAAATTATTTATTTATTTCTTTATTAATTAGTGAGCTTTTGAATAAACTCCATTAATTATTTGCTCAATTTCCATCTATGATCCCCTCTCTTGGTATGCTTAATTGGGACTTAATTTTCCATAGAGCTTACATGGGCCAGATCAAATAAACCCTGCACAAGATTATCATTTACCTTAAGCCCAACCCATCCTGCTAAGGGTGAAAACTAGAAAGCCCAATCCCAATTCAACTAACCATTTAGGGCCCAATAGTAACCTCAAGATAGGCCCAAGTTTTACACTTAACTGGGCTAGCCCGGCCCATGTACACTTGATTTGACTTCTATAAGTAATTATCTTTCAATTCAATGTGTTATGGTATTTCCACACTTTTTTTTTTCTTTTTAATTAGCTTGCAAACATTTATGATTTTTTTATCCATTTTTATGACTAAGTTACCCTTTTTGAATTCTATTAGAACTCTCTCTTCTTTATAGGTGTTAAATCTCAAAAATATACTCAAAACTCTAAAACAAAAGTCCTATTATAATAAAAACAACTATTTTTTTTATACAATTTATAATAGAAAGGGAAAGATAATGTCTAAAATCCAGTACTTTTATTTACACCAATAATAAAACCTTTAAATAAACTTATATAAACATTTTGAGCACACAAAGAGTTCTAACCCAATATCCAAAAATAAAAAAGACCTAAAAACCCTGTGAAACACCCAAAATACTATTTGTAACAATAATTAAAAATTATTAAAATTTCTTCTTGAATTCCTAAATAATAATTTTAGAACTCCCAATATAATAATTTAAAAGTATTCTATTATTTGAAAAATCATTCTCAAAAATAAATATATATTAAATATAATAATTATTTAAAAGTACTAAAATTTGATTTTAAGAGGTTGATACTAAAGGTATTAGAGATTATAATTATTTTTAATTAATTAAAAATTTTAACTTAATTATTAAAATATACATTAATAAAATATTTTGACTCCACTAAATCAAATATACTAATAAATACTATGATAGTATTTAAGAAATTAGCTTACACTAAAATATACTTATTATTATTAGACATAAATTGAGAAATTGTCTCAAATTAAAACAAAAATCTATTCCAATTAATATAGTAAAAATTATAATTTTTGAAAAATTGAATTTTTATTTAATATTTATAAAATATATTAAAATATTCCCATGCATTTTTAATCTTTTGCATGAACATTCTCATGAGTAGGGCTTAAGACTCATATTTTGGGTTCTTAAGACAGGACCCTAGATGTTCCATCTAGAAATCCTTAAATACTTATTAAATATATAAATTCTTTTAATATTAAGTGTATTAAATTATTTTGATGTTAAGAGTATTAAATTTTTATTTAGTAACTAAAGTTACAAATAATTAAGGAAAAAATAGACCCCAATAATTTATATATTAAATATAATTCAATGAATCTTAGTAAAAATTAAATTAATTTAAATATAAATATAACAAGACACTAGATTTTGGCATGTAAAGAAATCAAACATGCCAATTATCATCTTCATCACATGAGTTCTATAATTTGATATTACCATATTCTTTTAGATGGTAGTAAATTGTTTGATCTTATACAATCTTGAAATTAATTTTGTAAAACTAATGAGAAAATCAATTCACTAATTTTTACACCTAATTAATTTTATATTAATTTACAATAATTCTAATTAATTATACACAATGTTAATGATATGTTAAGTTAATGATCATTACCAAAAAAAAAAAGGGTTAAGTTAATGATACATAATGTTGGCCATTAAGTGGCAAAAATATGGATGACCCATGAATTTTGACTCATGAGTCAAAGGGCGTTTTTCACCTATCTATCCTAGTTGAGGCCTTTTCCTTTGATCACCACTCTAATACAGAAGCAGGATATCAGTTAACCCACCAGTACTTAGAGCTAGGGTTGTAATAATTTTCTATGATTAATGATTTTAATTTATTACGTTACAAAAACATTAATACTACCTAAATACGGTAGTACCTATTTTATATTAGGTATCAAAAAATTATATAGTTATAATATTTTTGAGATCTACTAGATTGATTTTTGAATCAAATCTCATAGAAGAGACCTACACATTGAAATTCATATGTACTTGGTATCAGTACTGCAAGAAGAATGGTAGTATAGGGACTAACTAATAGAGTATGGTATTACGGTGAGTGATGGAGTATGCGATCAACTCAAGGAGTGATTCAAGGAGAAAACTGAGATGATAAATATTTGATTAAAAAGATTTAGTAGAGTGATTCAACAAGAAATGACTTAGGCTCATGGATAACGGTGTCTGGTAGACGACAATGATGTCATCCACCGGAAAGGGAGATCAAGTGGTGGGCCATGAAGAAAAACTAATTTCATTGAGTTCAAGGTGATTACAAAGAGACCTCACTAGGGATTTAAATAGAAAAGAGACACAACGATAAATATAGAAATTAATTCATCCTAATCTCTAATATAAAAATAAATTCAAATCATCTTCTAATCTTCTAAATCTCTTCAATCAAATCTTCATAATCTCAATCTTCTCCTCGAATCACTCAACTAAATATTTTTAATCAAATCTTCATTATCTCAATTTTCTCCTTGAATCACTCTGTGTTGATAGCATACTCCATCACTCACCGCATACTCCCATCTCACCGCATACTCCCATACATTTGCTCTATATTACTACCTACTTCATGTGTGCCCTTATTTGTTTTCTGTCAATTAGTTTATTTATATTGAAAATCTTTATTTTGGCCTTCTCGACTGTTAGGATTGATGAAGGAAGAACTGTAATTTTATTTTATTTTTTTCTACATGAAAAAATAGTTTATGATCAGTCATCTCAATTCTTTCATTGTGACCTGTTCCACTAAGACTTTTGGTGCAGCAAAATCCTTCTTCTTTGACAACCTAAGTACTCAAACTTGAGCTTATCCACGCTTGCATGTGCATCACAGTTCATTCTCTTTGTAATCAGCATCTTTGGTATATAGTGCTACATTGCCCACCCAACTCTTTATCTTGTAGGCTCCACACCAATCAATAGCTACCTTCATTGAGATGATCTTTTTCCTTTTTGGGTAAAAGAAATTTCATTGGCTCATTCAAAAGGGTATTTGGTGAACATGATTGAAGTCAGCTTGGCTCATAGTAACTAATGATGGATACAAAAGTGTTGTCCATTTTCTTCCTCCTTTTTGTTTCTGGTAAATAGTGTTATCCATTTTCTTACTTTATCCTTCATTGGATCATTCAAAAGGATTTTTCAAAGAGCCAATGAAGGACAAAATAAGAAAATGGACAACACTTTTGTGTCCATCATTAGTTACTATGGGTCAAGCAGCCCTCAATGATCATCTTCACCAATCCTCAAAGGAGTTTGTTGTTGACATCTTCTTGCAGTATGTATGGTGGTGGTACTGGTACCACCATGACAGACAAAACAATGAAAGATCAAGAAAACAAAATAAAAGAGCAAATACTATCTACTTTTTTCCAATCTATTCTTCTTTTTAATTTCTTTAATGGGGTCTTCCATGAGGATTCCTTTTTTGCTTAATAGGAATTCCATGAGATCTACATTGACTGACAACCCCCACCCCCCAAAAAAAGTAAAAGGAAAAGAAGAGGAAAAAAAAAAAAGTTAAAATATTCTCTCCGGTGATCTGATTAAAGTGTTTGGATTTCTATCTTAGCTTGTTGAGTAGATGAGGTTGGATTCTCATCATCAACATTCATCCCCATCTCTTCTGCTTTATATGTTGAGTGAACACCATACAGGACATAGAAAATGGTTACTAAACATGCCCATATACCAAACCTTTGGAATGAGAGCTTCTTAAGTGTAGTCATGAGGAAGACGTTAAGGAAGATCGAGGCGGCAGCTGGCCATGGCATGAACGGCACCGACCACTCGGTAGGTCGGCGAAGGCAAGGTACCTTGTAGTGAAAGAATGCTGTGGTGGTGATAATGGCTCCACCAAATAATGCTAGACCCCACCATTGTTGCTTGAGCTTCCATGATATGGAGAAGCCAATTGAGTTAAATGAAAGGAGCAACAGGTAGAGGAAAGTAGGCCATGGGTGGTTGGTGCCAGTTATCACATATCGGCGATAAATAAGCGCGTTTGCCACCAGATAGAATACCACTAGTGTTCCAATGGAGATCATCTCTATCACTATGTCAAGGTCTGTGAAGAGTGCAATTGAAGCTGTACATACTCCTACACCATGGAAGAGAGCAAAGAATCAATAGGGTTTCTCTCTCTCTCTCTCTC
>JAUPMG010000020.1:6761030-6775627 GCA_031762675.1 Pachysandra terminalis
AATCCAACAAAAAAAAAAATTTGTTGTTCAGACTGGTACGATACCCGATCCGAGTCCGAGTTTAAACACTATGGTTTCAAGGATTGGTTTGGATAGGGATCGGCCAAGACCAGTCCGATCCCAAGCTACGATACAACTATTGTATCAAGTGGCTTTGGGTCGGACTGATCCAACCGATACCGATACAGATCGGCTGATCCAGTCCGATCTAATGATTGGATCGGACCTATCCAACCAATCCAATTTTTTTTTCCAATTGGCTTTGGATCGGACCGATCCAATTGATACGGATCGGCTGATCCGGTCCGATCCAGATCCAATGACTGGATCGGACCTCCAGCCAATCCAATTTTTTTTTCATTTGGCTTTGGGTCGGACCGATCCAACCGATACTGATACGGATTGTCCGATCCGGTCCGATCCAATGACGGGATCAATTATTTTTTTTTCAAAGGATGATTCGGACAAGGTTCGGCTGATCTAGTGATGGATCGGCGATCCAGATCGGAATCGGCCCGGGCCGGTCTGATCCAAGATCCCGAGAATAAAAACCTTGTGTCTAACAATATTCTTCATGGCTATAAACTAGATGACATACCTCGTAATACCGGGACCCAGGATGTCTTGTGAACTTTGCTTTCTTCAGTTCACCACCCTAGCAGCATTGCAGATGAATCTTGTGATCTTCTTTGCACATTGAAATGCAGGCTTGACTTTACTGACTCTTGCTTTTGCCTAAGCATCTGATCGATGCAATATGTTGACAGCTAATACAAGTAATGTCTCTTCTCAATCAACATTTGTGTAGATGCTCAGGAGGAGGCCTTTTAATACGTGTGCAACATTTCTTCCCCCCACCCCTTCCAGTACGTCATCCATGAGCTTGAAGATGAATTCTTTTTTGCTTACTGACATTAAGCCCATCAATTTAATTAAGAAAGATGATATGGCGATCACATAAGGCAGGCAGCTGATGATGTTCTTCTTCGTGCCAGACAACCATCTATTGCACATGATTTTTGCCATCCAAGACTTCCATTTCCTCTTTTGCTGATTTATCTATGTTCGAATCTCTACCACTTCCTCTTTAAAGTGCTTACTACCATCTGAGAAGGTGTAGGATTCCTAAAACCTGGCCTTACCTATGATATGGCATCTACTATACCGTGGAAATAGGGAGCCTTCGCTGCGTTGAATGAGATGACATTGAACACCAAAAACTTTATACAAGCTCTTCCAATCCCATTCAGCCATTTCATTTCGTTAAAGGCCTTTTGCGAGCTCTTTTGTATGGAGTCCCTTGAAAGAATTAAATTTGGATGAACTCCCCTAATAATAGGCTGTACTCTTGGCAGTCGGCCTCCCTTTGAATGATCGGACGATCTTGCATGCTTAATATCCATTGGAGATCAATTTCCTTATGATGTTTACTAGAGGATCCATTTTCTTCTTATTGAGGTGTTCAATTTGAAATTAAGTGCCATTGTTCCTCATCAGTGCGCAATGTGAGATAGCTCTCTTGTTTGGAAAACTCAATCTACTCCATCTCTAAAGGATGATAGAATCGTCAATATCATTTACCTTACCGTCTTGATGGTTCTAATGTCCAAAGATTACTTCTCTCATTCCAAGAGGCTAAAGAATCTTCCTTTCTTCTCTTCTCCTCTTGCCCCTTTTGACTACCACCCTGTAGATGCTCTTTGATCATCATGATGAATTCCTGAAGTACGTTGGGGCATCTGGCCACATCTCCTTTTTTCTCTGCCAAATGCTCCTTCAATCCAGTACCCCTCCAATAAGGTTTACCACAATAGTTCACATAATGTGCTTTGTGTTCCCTTAAATAAGAACCTTGTGCTGCCATCCAATATTGGGTTGTTGAGACATGGTGAAACTTTCAAAGAATTGTTTAATCATGCATAGATCTTATACATAAATCCTGTATATATGCTAATATAATTAATAACGAAAACACAGAAGGTGACAATTCATGGATTTATCATAGTCCATGAATCTTGACACTATACATATACAAACCACTTTCAAATCTTAGAATAAAGTAATTATTTTTATGAAATACATTAGTTTGAAAAAGTCAGCAAATGATAGAAGCACGGATTTAGTCCAAATCGTTGTATCTTGAAATACATTAGTTTGAAAAAGGCTGCAAATGTTATTTATAATATCGTAGCAAAAGACTAAACTACCCTTGGTTTTATCTCACTTTTACATCATTCACATTGCATGGTGTTTTTATTTTATTTATTTGTTATTATTATTATTTTTACCTATGGTGCAAAAAGTAGAGCCTCAAGGCAATAGGATCATAGGGAATGATATCTTCTTGAGCAGAAGTTAGCTATTTCCTTTATTATGCTCCAAGGTCTCCCCAGGTTTCTAGTATTACAAATGATAGGCACATTCCATGATTCCGTCTATCATGGCTTTCCAACTCCTAGTCTTCTATCGTCACTCTAGGAGTTTATTTCAGGAAAATCGAGTCTACTTGGGTTGTAAACACTCAGTTGAGGTCCTCCTTCTTGTTTGACATCTGAGTTGAAGCCCCAGTTTAGAGTCTCAGACGAAGTTTCCAATCCTATTCATTTGCTTATACTTTGCCCCTAAATTATGTTTTGACACAGTGATAATGGTGGTAAGTTTTGAAGTCGTTTGCTTTTGACAGGTTCTCATCGAGATCAAAGGTTTTTGATCCAATGGGAATGATTTTCTTCTTCACCATTTGCTGCAACTACCATATCATATTCAGCGATTGTTTTGACTGGAGGCTGGTGCCCAGCTTCGTTGAGTGGCAAAGGAAGCCTCTTATTCAAATATTATTCCTGCAAGTTATTATTTTTTTTATTAATTATTTATTTTTCATGTCTTTGAATTTTAATTGCAACTAACAAACTATATAATTTCGTTTATGTTGTATGGTAGTATAATTATGCATGTCCACAGTTTTTTGGTTATCTGTGTAATTCTACCAAGCATATGGTTGACTTCAATTGTGAAGATTATTAGGTCCTATTTGTCTGCATAAATAACTAGCTATTTGTTGATAATGGCTGTTTTATAGAAGATCTTCATTACATTTGGTTTAAAATGTTAAATTTACAATTTTTTCAGGTCATCATTTCTGGATATTTATCTTTTTCTATTTTTCATTTTTAACTCCTTATTGGTGAATTATTTTCCTAATGATGATTTTGACCTTTGGTCTAAATATATTTTTGCAGTTTCTTCAGAATCATGGCATTAGTATTTGCTGTCAAAGCAATCAATTGGAATGGGTTCCTCTGAAGTTTCTCATCCTCGCCTTAAGCCTGATTCAAGAGCTTCGAATTGTACAGGAGAAAACTCATGTTGGTGTTATAAAAGCAAAACATGATCGGGAAGTTGGCATGCCTGATACAAAGAATCAAATGTGTTCAGCAGAACCTGCCATTGTTCTCAAGAAGTTTTATCAACCTTTTCTTTTTATATTGGTACATAACCCTGTGTGTTCTGCAGTTCTGTACTTTTCATCTGAAATAACATGTGATTGATATTGGAGTTATGTGAATCTTTCTGAGGCATACAGGAGGAGCTTGTTTCTTATGCCAAGTTAGCTTGTTCCATATTCTGGTCCGACAATACGGTGGACACAGTTTTACCTTGTTCTGTTAGAGGAAAGCTTGGAGGACCAAGTCAACGGCGGTTGGCTGCTTCTACCACTACTGCTGTATTACAAGCTGTATGTTTCTTTTGCACTCCTTATAATGGTTCAGAAACCTAGTTTAGTCTTTAAATAAACTATTTGTTGTCAAATTTCATGTCCTATTGTAAGGAAATGGAATGCTCCTTGTTCATGTGAAATTGCCTGATCTCTTTGGTTATTTAGTGGATTGATCTCCATTCTTCACTACCATAGCATTGGTGGAAAAAAGTAATCAAGCGTTTTGAGGTGCTTGCTACTGGAGTTAAACTATGGGTTGCTGATGGATTATGAGTCAAAAGGAAACCATAGGGAGCCCCTAAAGAGATTGGTGCAAAATAAGACACTTTTCTTCGTTGAGGCATTATTCTTTGAAATCATAGGAAATATAAAACTTGATAAAAAGGAATAAATATTCAGAAAAGGATCAAATATGTGGAATGTCCTATTAGATTTAGCTAGTTAATCAGAATAACGTGAAGGTGGCAGATTTACTAATATAAACTATATACCATGCGTTACTAATCATATGATGCTGTGGGAAATCTGCCCCACTGATATTCACCTTGATGATGGGTGATATAATTTTGATCACAGTTGAATTGTTGATTCCATTACAATCTAAGATGCAACATATTCATAGGACAAGTTTTGTTGAGATAGATATATGGTAGAATTAGGAAAAATAAGGTAAGAAATTAACGTATCCGAGAATGTCTAGGATTTGCCCCATTTGGAGGTAGGATAATAGAAAATAGGTTAAGATGGTTTAGGCATGTAAAATGGCAAACGAGGGAAGCACTCGTGAAAAGGTTGCATATTGGGGCTGTAAAAAAGAATAGAGGAAAATGAAAAAGGACCCAGATAGAGTCGGTTAGAATGATTCAGTCACACATAACATGATTGAAGATATGTTTTTGACACACTTGGATGGCAGATTACGCATTATAGGATTCATGTTGCCCATCCCTTCTAGTTGGGAGAAGGCATTTTGTTGTTGTCCTTATCTTTGTTTGATAATGTTTGTTTGTAATACGTATGCACCAACCAATAGGGGTGCAACTCGGTTTGGTTTGGGTTGATATCAACCCCAAATCAAACCGATGTTAGTGAAGGTTAACCCAATGGTTACTTGCAGCTGGTGCCTCGTGAAGCATCAGGTCTGGGGTTCGATTCTGCGGGGGGACCGTTTCACCTGGGAACACTGGAGGTTTACCTGGTCGTTAACTTTAGGACCTGGGGATGGTCGTGGTGCGAGCAAGCTGGCCCGGACACCCCATTTATCAAAAAGGTTAACCCAAAACCGAACAGATCCGACCTCTGCAGCCAAAAACCAAACCGAATTGAAATGAAAACCCTTAATTGAACCAACCGACCCAAATTACAACTTTGGTTCGGTTTGGATCAGGTTAATATAATATTTTTAAGAATTAATATATATATATATATATATGAAATATCCTGTATCATATCTCATATGTAAAATATAAAATACAATATCCTATCTCATTTATGAAATATAACACATCATATATATAGAATATAATTCAGTTTAGATCATGGTTTTAAATTTCGGCGGCATGCCGCCGAAATATTGGCGAAATCTTGCGAAATTTCGCCATTTCCCCCTGGGCGAAATTTCGGGAGAAATCGAAACTTAAAACCTTGGTTTAGATTGGTTTAGGTTCGGTTTAGAGGTATATACACTCATGTTCAGTTTCAGTTTTATCAAGACATCATCCCAAAACAAAACTGATTTAGTTCCATTTTATAGTTTTAGAACCAAATGTCTAGAAATCTCTCCCAAATGGAATCAAATTCGGTTTGGCTCAATCGGTTTTCGGGTTGAACTGACCCAATTTGCACCCTTAACAACTAATCGTCAAGCAAATACTCCGACCTAAATTTTTAGAACATAAAGTATCAAATATCTCACATGCATTTGTTTTGGGGTGAGGTTCATTATGTCCACCCCATGTATTTATTAATCTTTTTAATATACAGGTCAGGGTCACTGCCTCAACCCCCCTCTCTTCGTTAGAGTGCCTCGAGGCCTAATTTGGCTTGGAGGGTATTAATTTAATAAAAAAATATCCCACATTAATGCATTAGTTCAAACAATCATGTTTGTTTTAAACATCGAAAATCAGATATATTAAATATATGTGTGAAGGTTCACTCACTAATACTTTGTTCCTAGGCCATTAAAGTTTTTCTAAAGCACTAATCTAACCTATGTTGTAGTAAATGTGACTCTAGAAACAGACATCATATACGGAACATATAAAACGTGCATTATAGTGAGATGTTTCTTTGAGCACTTCTTACCTAGGTGTCCTAGTTGGGCGATGTTTCCTCACCTCAATTCCTTTGAGGTGATAAAGTATGGCTCCCTAAGACCCTAAGGCAAGGAAAAATTGTTTGGTATATTAAGTTATATATTGTAGTGCACATTGACCTGGCTAGGAGGGGAGCCTGGTTAGGCCATCAGGTCCACCTGGTTGACTCGAAAGACATGGGCAAAAAATTCTTATAAATTGGATAAAAAAAATTAATGCCGTGTTGGCTGGTTTAATCACCTAGGTTCAGGTTTTCTGGGTCATGCTTATCCTCACGAAGGCTTCTAGTTTTCTCGTCTTTAAGTTAATTTGCAAAGTTGATGTTTGTCATCTATGCTCTAGCTTGAGGGTCAGTATAGATGAAAAGATCATTCTATGGTGATGTCTGATATTACGGTGTATTATCATAGGTTTAGTTTTGCAGATCATGTCTGTAGTGGTGGTGACATTGGGATGGATGTAAAGTCGTTTGGTGTTATATTGGAAAGAATGGCAATGTCATCGATGTTACTTTAGTTAGAAAATATGGAGTCAGGACTCACTCATCTGGTTTATGGCATAATTTCTCAACTCTGCAATCGCTGCCACATGGCTACCATAATGAACATGTTCTAAACTGTTGCATCTCCAGTATTTTTATGATGTCTGTCTTGTCTCATAACTCATAATTGGCAGTTTGTATTTATGATATTTCATTAAAGTTTACAATGAGGTGAGTAGAGTACTATTGACGCCCCTCTCTCTCTCTCTCTCTCTCTCTCTCTATTACACACACACACACACACACATTTCCATTCATGGTTCGCCATGTCGCCAGGTGGTTCCGGGGACATTTCGGCGACATGGAGGAAAAAAGGGGAAACCAAGGGAAAACCTCGGGGAAATGTGGGGAAACCATGGGTTTTTGATGGATTTTTTGCCCCAAAATTTAGACATGCCTAATTAATGCCTAGATGCATCCAAATACATGAAAAAAAAATGCAAAAATCAATGTCAACATAGCAAGGGACATTGCTTGAGGGAGGTTCACCTACTCACCGTGGGTGTGCAAGTTGTGTAAAAAATGATGTAATATGATTACTTAAGCTATATGATATAGCGGAAGTCATAGTGTTAGGGATCGTCCGATCCCCGAGTTGATCCCGAGAAGTAATAAAACCAAAAACCTAGGACTCGGTCCGATCCAGAGATGGATCGGGCGATTCATCTCGGGATCGGACCGAGTTGGGATTTTTTTTTATTTTTTTAATTAATTTAAGATGGGCCGTCTCAGCTGATTCCGAGACCTAATCCGAGTTTAAACACTATGGCGGAAGTTCGTGCCTTATTGGACGGTCTTCAACTTTGCCTTGATTTGGGATTTTGGTTGGTTGAGATAAAATCTGATTCTAAGATTTTGGTTCAATGGCTTACATCCGGTTCGGATCCCCCATGGAACTTCTTCTTCTGGTGGATTAGAATTTGTTTGTTGCTTGATTCACTGCAATTTTCGATCAGACATGTATTTAGAGAAGTCAATTCTGCTGCTGACGTGTTGGCTAAGGAGGGTGCTGCTCTACAAGATATTCGCCATTTGCATATTAGTTCTTTGCCAAGGGAGGTTTGTGCTATCATCCGATTGGAGATGGCGGGTCTTCCTTGTGTTAGGAGATAGGTTTTTGCTAAGTTTTTTAGTATTGTTTTGTGGCCATCGTTTATAAGTTGGTTTCCTTTTTCCACTTTCGGTTTGGCTTCGAGCCGGCCCCGCTACTATTGTATCTCCTTTTTTTGAATATCAATAAAATTTCCCTCGTGCCATCGAGGTTCCCCTAAAAAAAAAAGCTATATGATGTAATTGATGTAATATAATCTACTAAACGTACATGAAAGTAAGCAAATAAGATACATTCCATACCAATTTTAAATCATAATTTCAAAATTTTTCAGTTTATTGTTTTTTTATTTCACAGAATAGTTAAACAGTTTCATAGTTAATATTTACTAACATACATTATTTATTTCATTTTTCTCAATTTTTTTGAAAAAAAATTGAAAGTTTTTCCCATGTCACCACATATTGCTGACATGTCACCCATGATGCACGAAACCAGGGTAAAGTCGATTTACACCCTTCGTGGCCCCCATCTCCAAATCGGTGACATGTCGTCGACATTGCAAACATTGCTCCCATCTTCCCCGAAAATCTACTATTTTTTCATTCATCCATTTAGTGTTTTCGTCCTGTACTTTATTACTGTTCTCTCTTTTTTCTGTTACATTCAAACTGGTATAGCTGTTATTTAATTAATTTTTAACACGTTTTAGCTTCTATTGGGTCACTTTCTAGATAACATTTTGTTTGGCGTTCTTTCAAATGATTGAACAGATAATATCCATGAAGGCTGTTGCATCTATCTCATCATGGTGTGCACATATCAAAAGTGATGTTCTGCTTGATTTTTCTTTCACTTTCTTATGGAGATTTTATTGGAAGGTTGCCTTATCTCCAACATGTGATTCAGAGGTTTGTCTAATGTATATGATATTTCAGGCAAAAAAATTGAGTATCTATGTGATAATGAAAACTAATTGATTTTTGAATATGTTGATGTAGATTTCTTCCACTGATTGTTTTTCTTGGACAGTGCAGACTGGAGCAGAAATTAATCTAGCAGCTTATGAAGCATTGGTTCCTGTTTTGAATGCCCTCGTATCTGCTTCGCCTCTTTTGGTTTTCAACTCAATGATGGAAAAAGATAAATCACTGCTACCGAACACAGAAGGTGGAGGTCTGCTAGATCCTCTTGTTCTTACTTTCCTTCAGAACATCAATAATCTCCTTGCTGTTGGAGTTCTTACACGAAGTCGACGAGCAATTTTGATGAATTGGAAGGTGTTTAATCTGTTTCGGAAACACACACACACACACACACACACACACACACATATATATATATATATTGTGAAATATGATATGAAGTTATTGCGCATCGCAATTCCATTCCTTTGTATTTTCTTTTGTTTGCCATAGTTCTTAAATTTTTGTATATTACAGAAATCTGCTTATTTGTTTGGGCTTATATATTTTTACTTGTTTTATAGCATTGGTGCTGTACAGTGTAAAGTTATATGTATTTAGAGGGAGTTGCAAAAGGAACTAACCAATTTATCATTGTTGATTCAGTGGCTCTGCCTAGATTCTCTATTATCATTGCCATACCATGCCATTGATAATGGAGCTCTTTTAGAGAGTAGTACTGTGCTCTTCTCGGATGGGTCAATTAGAAGTGTTTTTGCTGATATTGTTGAGAGGTAAGAAACAATATTGGTAATTCATTTGATTGGTATTTACTAATGTACTACATTGCCGTCCAAGTTTAGGACTCTCTACCCATTTAATCTTATAGAGATCATGGCATTGATGCTGAATATTTACTCTAATTTCAGAAGTCTCAGCTATATAGTAGTTCTATGTTTGGTTGGACAAACTATATATATATATATATATATATATATATATTTCCCTCTACAAGTTGTATGTTTTAAGAATACTATAATAGTTTTTTTCCTGTTCAGTAACGAAATGATATTATATATAAATAAAGAGATAAGAACAAAATAGCCCTAGTGGATGGCCAACAAAGCAAAAACAAAAGTGGTACAAGTACACCCTTAACCACTATGCTGCCAACATATCCTCTGATGGTAAACCCACAAACATGGTAGCCCTGTGCACACCTCCTCGAGCAAGATTATTAGCGTAGTCAAAGTACGAGCCATCCTAATAAGATGAGAACCCCCTAAACATGCTGCAATGTGGATGTAAACCATGATAATACTGAAGCTGAGTCCTCTTCAACCTCCAACTGAACAAACCCAACTAGATTGCACTTCTTGCTATCTGGCAGAAGAGCTCATGTCTCTTCCCTGGTGGCACTAACTGCTCCTATAGGGCTAGAGAAAGTGTGTAAATACATTATCATTGTGGTCTTTAAATACTCCACAATCCTTGATGGATCCAGGTTTCCCATCGAACACCCATCAAAATTGAGTTTGATGGCTCCCTCCGATGGTGGTTGCCATCATGGTTTCACGGATTGGCCAATAACGGTTTGTACCGGCCGGTCCGTACCGGGACCAGACCATAGTAGTCTGGTCCCAACCTGTGATACAAACAATTGTATCACGGGGTTATGGACAGGCGGTCCGGTAACCGGTACTGCCAGTCCGATGATCAGTTCCAGCAGTCCGGCGACCGGTCCTACGACCAGTCCCGACGGTCCGGCAACCGATACCGCCGGTCCGGCAACCCAGAGACCGGTCCTATCGGTACCACTAGTACGACGACTGGTCCCACCTGTTTGGTGACTGGTCCTGCGAATCCGGTGACTGGTCCCGCCGGTCCATCGACCGGTCCTGCTAGTCAGGCGATAGTCCAATTTTTTTTGGATATTTTTTTTTTTACTTTCTGTACCGGATCCGGACCGTCCGGTACCGGTCCATACCTCCGGTCCGGTCTCTGATTCCGGTATGTTAAAGCATGGTTGCCATGACACTTGAAGTTTCAAAATCGAGGGCAATGAAGTCAATACGGTCCCTTAACATCAAATAATGTTGGTCATCAATAGATCCCCAAACTCTGGTAGACCAACTCCCAGGACCTCTATGCATTTATAAATAAAAAAGGTTTTGCAGATTGGTATTTTTGTTTATCTTTCATTTTGCAGCAGATTTGGATCCTATGCTAAAGTCATATTTGTACTGAAGGCTATTCTGTTAATGGATTTCTCCTGTACTCAAGCTACTTTTTTTTTTCTTCCCTTTTTTCTCCCCTACTGAATTTGTAGCCTTGAGAATGCTGGTGAAGGTTCTGTCTTGCCAATATTAAGATCTGTAAGATTGGTTTTGGGGATGTTCGCTCTAGGACGGATGGGTTTGGTTGTTTCTTCATCTGATGATGTGGATACTCAGGTTTGCTCCATCTTTATATCACTTTTTTACTGCTATTTGAACATGTACATTTATGAAGTGCAGTTTACTGTTGTTTACTATGATGAATGTACGCCGAGGTCTGTTTCATCAAGTTGTCGCTTTATTTTATCACTTTGTTAGATAATTTATATATGTGTTTCTTCCGCACCTCTTGATGCGCATGATTCTAGTTATTATGTGAGTCATGCTTTATGTACTTTTACTGTTGTCCAGTTGCTGTAGCTCAAGTCACATAATTATGCTTGCTTACTGAGAAAAAATAGCTATTGCTGATGACAATGTCTTATAGTTCAATTTTCATGGGAAGTTTGCATGAGTTAATAATTTCAAATGTTACCATATATGTATGCTGCTTGGCATAATCCATAATCTTTAATGCTGGAATTTTAGGGACAGTTTAGTCATTTGATATATTTTGGGGATTCTTGAATACAGTTTCTTATTTCTAGTTATTTCATTAATACCCGACCTAAAAAAGTTCTTTGATAGATTATAGAATAATCAACTTTTGAAGAATTAATTAAAGTGCACATTATGTGTTGTCTGGAATGTTATCGGGCTATATAGTATACAACAATTTATTTGTTGCGACATTTCGGCTTGATGTCACTATCGGGTTGATGGGGGCACAAAAACATGGTGGAAGGCATTAGAGCAACATTCTCCACGAAGGCGCCAAAATGTTGGCTACTTGCTGAAATGTAGGTGACATGAGGGAAAATGTCGCGCCCCAAAATCCACACCCAATAAATCCAGTATGGGATTCGAAGAACAACCATCATCTCCACAAGGAGGATGGACATCAGATGCACAATATAGTTTATGACAGCAAATATACAATTATATACTTTAAAATCTACATGTTATACTGTTTTTCTACAATTTAAATCTAAATAAAATTAATATAAGTACATCATATCTGGATCTTAACCTGTAGGAATACCTAACTACCCAACCCACGCTTCCTTTGTGCTACTCTCACGATCAAGTTTTCATTAATTACCTGCAAAACACTGTATACACATGCACCAAGATACATATATATATATATATATACAGGAAAACTTAATGGTGATTTCATCCCAGTAAACAATAACCAGATAATACAAAACAGTGCGAGAAATCATGCTATTTGAAATAATAGTTATAAATCACAACTTTAAACGTGATGGAAATAAAAATAACAATATGCAGTATGAAGCATTCCAATAATCATGCATGACAATCTAACTAAAATATAAATAAAATAACCGGAACATACATATAGATGTTCAGGCTGGCACAAACACCTTGGTGCCTTCCCATAGTAGCTGGCACAAGGCTCACGGTCAATTGAACTTACTATAGGAAATTAAATATACAGAAGTCACTTTGATGCCATAACCGGATCAAGGCTCCTGACTATCAGTAGAGACTGAATATAATCCACATTGATCAGATGGGATAAAACGGTCACTTGCAAGGACTCTAAAACGTCGCTCGTCAACCGACATCCAAAGGAAACATCATAAATTCATCATTCATTTCATAGATACATAGCATGGATGTAGTAGCCACACATCGGTCTACACCAACATATTGGCACAAGGCCCCCAGGCATATTGTCCCACATAGCACTTCTCACATGTATGCAAATCATGCACATAAAATCCAAATAAAGATGCCTTTCATATTTAAAATATGTATCTACGCTTATATCATACTTTAACAGTTATAGATAGTATAATATTATATAGAGACCATCAAACCTGAGAAATATAGTTTTGTAGAAATGCCGAAGGTAGCTTCATTCAGTCGAGGGGCTCCCTCGGTTAACCGAAGGTGACAGAAACCCAGAAATATAGTTGTTGAGGCTTGGAATTCAGTGATTTGTATTCATCTGAAGTGAGGTATAAATAGATATTACAAGCCTAAAACATAATGCTGAAATTAAGGAGCATAATGCTCAAAGTAAGGAGGAATCTAAGGAGGCTATCTACTAAACTAAGGATGATGTCTGTACATTCTTGACCTATACAACTGTACATTGTTGAGTAACAACACTCCCTCTCAAGCTGGAGAGTAGTTATCAACTACTCCTAGCTTGCTACAAATAGAGTCGATGGCATTCTTGGGAAGAGCTTTAGTGAAGATGTCTGCTAGCTGACAACCAGAAGGAAAAATGTGTAATGATGTCTTTTGATTCCACTTTGGAGCGAATGAAATGACAATCAACTTCGATATGCTTAGTTCTTTTGTGAAAGACGGGGTTGCTAGCAATATGAATAGCTGCTTGATTGTCATAGTAAAGAGGTGTTGGATCTTGTGCTGGAATTCCGAATTCTTGTGAAAGAGTTCTCAAGCAAGTAAGTTCACAAGTGGTATGAGCCATTGCACGATATTCTGCTTCAGCATTTGAACGAGCCACAACTGACTGTTTCTTACTTTTCCAAGTGCCTAGATTGCCTACTAGAAAGATACAAAAGCCAGTTGTGGATTTTCGGTCTGAAGGTGATCTTACCCAATCAGCGTCAGTATATCCTTCAATGCGAAGGTGTCTAGATGATTTATATAGAAGGCCACGGCCGGGGGCACTCTTAAGATACTTCAAGATGCGTATTACTGCATCCATATGAGGAACTCAAGGACTAGTCATGAACTAGCTTACAATACTAACTGCATAAGAAATGTTGGGCCGAGTAATGGTTAGGTAAATAAGCTTACCCACAAGCCTTCGATACATTTCCGGGTCATTAATCAAGTCACCCACATCTGGCATCAATTTCAAATTCGTCTCCATGGGTGTAGCTACAGGTTTGGAGCCAAGATAACCTGTGTCTTTTAGAATATCGAGAGTGTATTTTCTTTGAGATAAACTAATACCTTCTTTTGATTTTGCAACTTCAATACCGAGAAAATAGCGAAGCTTACCCAAGTCTTTAGTGAGAAAACTTGAGCCAAGATGATGAATCAAGGTCTGGATACCTTCCTTGTCACTCCCAGTGATGACGATATCGTCCACATAAACAACTAATATCACAATACCAGTTCTTGTCTTCTTAAAGAAGAGTAAATGATCAGCTTGGCTTCGAGTCATGCCATGAGCAACTAGCACCTTACTGAATTTGTCAAACCAAGCACGTGGGGATTGTTTGAGGCCATAAATAGACTTCTTAAGGTGCAAACACACTCCCCCTCAGACTCAAACCCGGGCGGTTAAGCCATATAAATCGTCTCAGTAAGATCACCATGTAAAAAGGAATTTTTGACGTCAAGTTGATGAAGAGGCCATGCAAGATTTTCAGCAAGAGATATAATAATACAGACAGAGTTTAATTTTGCCACTGGAGAGAAGGTCTCAGTGTAATCAATGCCATATGTCTGAGTAAAGCCTTTAGCCACAAGACGAGCCTTTAAGTGGTCTACAATACCGTCAGGATTTTGTTTGACAGTAAAAACCCAACGACAGCCAACAATTGATGCATTTGCGGGTGTGGGAATAAGATCCCAAGTATGGTTCAAATCTAAAGCATTCATTTCCTCTTCCATTGCTTTCTTCCAACCAGGCTGAGAAAGAGCTTCCCTGTAGGACTTAGGAATATCGAGAGACG
>JAUPMG010000020.1:6803707-6815525 GCA_031762675.1 Pachysandra terminalis
GTATATGGGAGGTATACATTGTATACAGTTAAAGCTTTTGAGTTCACCCAAGAAACAAATGAAATATGAACTTTTTCTTTAGTTCATTTGAGCTAAGTAGTTTAAAGCCAAAGTTGGGTTTCTATTTACTTATGCCATATTATGCATATCAACCTCCAATGCATAAAATTGTCCATCCTTGGTACATTCAATGACATGAATCAGTGATTATCCTACTCATTGAATGGGCTGGATCATAGTGTTAAGTATCGGCCGATTCCGAGTCGGATCGGCCGATACAACTCGGGATCGGCTCGGGGCTAGTCATGATCCCAAGCCAATCCCAAAAATTGCTAAAGTTCTTTGACTCTGTCCGAAACCAGGTCAGATAATCTGATCCAGACGATCTGACTCGGTTTCGGACGATCCATATTGGATCATCTGACACCTGGCAATCCAACTCAGTATTGGATCGGGACGATTTCCTACCCGATACCGAGTTTAAACACTATGGGCAGGATTGATTCACAGGTGGTCCTTCAAGGACTCTTTTTCCTGTTTATTACATCACTTATTTTGTGAAGGAAAAAGAAAACAGTAATCGTGTAATGTAAAATTTTCTCAGTGATTAATCCCAACTTGTCCAAAGACAATTTGTACATTTAAAAGCTTTTAAGAACTTTTTTTCCTTATTGTGGCAGTTGTTTTGTCATGTTTCTATATATACAGAGCTTGCCCATGATCTTACTGACAAAAATAAGAGGATAAGCTTCTTTATTCAGCGTGGGATTCCCGTCTCTCTTTCTATCCCTGTGTTTTAGCTAGTACTAGTGGCAGAAAGAAGGAAAAAAAGAGAGAAGAACTATAACTTCTCTAAGGACAACCATGGCTTCCATTACCATATCTGCATCTCTGCAAAGAGCTTGCAGTTCTCATCATGTCATCAAGAAACAGCAGACTCTTACAATGCCTAGTTGCTCTCTGGGAGCTAAACAGGAAACCCATGTTGTCACTGCGGAAGAGAGTAAGAGAATGCTCAACATAGCTGAACAATTAGATAAAACTGATATACTCAAAAAAGGTTCGAAAAGCATTGAGGATGAATCAGGGGATGGTACGGATGCAGCATCTTCTGTTCTGATGTTCCACGACGAAAGATGGAAAATGGGACGTGGGATTTGAATATGTTCGCGAAAGATGGGACGATGGATTGGGATGGAGTGATTGTTTCAGGTGAGAGACCAGCTTCATTGTAAATTATAATTCAACAGCATAGCAGATACACAGCACCAATTTGGTAATCTTTGCAAGTTCTTATAGTTTATCATGAAAGAATTACTTTTTCTGTATTTTTCCTCCTCCTTCTTTGGCTCATTTCCATATTAGCATTGATTTGTTCTGTTTCCTTTCAGAAACAAATCCATTTCAAGATTGTTGATACTCCATTGTTGTGTTCTTAAAAGTTCAAAGTTCTCTCTTGTTGGTCCTTTTTTGCCATATATATGAGCCTCTACTAGGACATATTTGTCATTTTTTTAATTACAGAATCATTTTCACTGTAATCTTATATTGAAAAAATTAACACCACTAAAGACTTCAAAGATAATGTTCTTTTTTCTTTCGTTCTCTCCCTGTGTTTGGAAGCTCGGATTTTGAGAGAAAAGAAAAGAAAATACTAGAGAAACTTTTCTCCTGTTTGATTGAAGAAGGAAAGAGTCGATGATAGAGATTTGGGAAGAAATAATTTGAAAATTTCTCTCTTTTGGGACTAAAACCTTTTTCTCTCAAAAGATAGAGATTTTGAATTCTCTCCAACACTCCAACCTGACTTTTCGGATTAAAACCTTTCTCTCTCAAAAGGTAGAGATTTTGAGCTCTCTCCAATATTCCAACCTAACTTACAACATTCTTGTCTTCTCTTGGCGGGTAATCAATCTTACCAGAATAGATGAGAACTCACCGGAAAGCCTTCAAAGTTCAAAAGTCACTGAAATTTGATTTTCTTTTCTTTATATGTATCATCTTAACCAAACAATTTAAAGGAAACACTTATCATTTCTTTTTCTTTTCTTTTCTTTTCCATTTCTTTTTATTTTTGTTTTAAAATAAGGTTCCAAACACATTCAAATTTGTCAACAGTCAAAACTCATACAGTAGATAGGATGGTTAAGATCATCTGATGATCAGGTTGATTCTCAGTATAGAAATTCTTATAGGTTCGTCCCACCACACCAAGCAGCTTTTGAGCCATTGATAATATCCACTAAACAAATAACAGGAAACCAAATGATTTTCGTAATGTGCAAGTCCTTACATTGTTTAGATTGCTCCTCATACACTCTTCTCATCTGTCTTGTTCATCTTTGTTAGAAGCAAAGAGGAGAAAGTTTCTTGAATTGTATCCAGAGACGGCAACAAACCAAGCTCCTGTGCTGTTTAGGAGCTCCATTATACCGTGGTGGGCATGGCTCAAGAGGTCCTATCTCCCAGAGGCTGAACTGCTCAATGGTTAAAACACACTTCTCATACTTACTGAACTTTTGAAGAGAACCTTCTTTCACTGGCTTTAATCTTGCAGGTAGAGCGGCGATGGTGGGATTCTTTATGGCATATTTGGTAGATGCTCTAACAGGGCTCGACGTTGTAGGCCAAACTGGAAATTTCATCTGCAAGACAGCTCTATTCATGACAGTGATCGGAGTAATCCTCTTCAGGAGAACCCAAGATGTCAGCAACCTGCAACAGCTAGTAGAGGAGGCTACATTCTATGACAAGCAATGGAAAGCCACATGGAAAGATCGAAAGGAGACTAAATAAATGAATCATGTACATAACAAATTCCAAAACCTCGAGTTACAGTTTCAATTTCTTATTATCCTACTAATCTGTAATACACTTCTACAAATGAATACTGCAGTATCATAATCTCTATAATCTCTTCATACAACTGGTTATCTTGATACAAGTATGAACAGGAACATGATGGGGAAAACATGGCGCATATGTCTTTCACTCTTACCATACATGGGTAGCAAATGCTTGAAATAACTGAATACCACCATCAGGTCAAAATAGCTATATACTACCACACGGGTTAGATCAACTGGTAGGCTCTCAAGCTCAGGAACTGGAGGTTCCAGGTTCGAGTCCCCAGTTTTACCTAATATATGCTCCTTGTGGGTGCGTTCATGTATCCGAGGTTTACGCTGACCCCACTAAGTGGAGTCGGTGGTTCCATAGATATTTAGATGTCGATTGGTTTGGAAAAATCACCAAGTACTTGGAGTCAATAGATTACACTTTCTATACCTATTTTGCTCAAACAAAATCATTACACTGCAAAGGGGTAGATTTTTTCATCCTATCCAGGATTACCCTCCCTTAAAACTACCCAAATAGGAAATAAATGGATAATAAATATTGAGAACAGGCACTTGAAAGTATTTATAGTCACCCTCATGAGTACAGTGGGAACAAATAGTTGGGCACAATGAACAGGATATCTAGAAAGGGAGAAGAATCTGCTAAATAGTGAATAAAATTTTCATTATGAATATCCATTTACCATGCTTGTCAGAGGGTATAACATCTCTAAATTCCTAGACTGATGTTACTACAGCCTTCAGTCATCCATATATAGTCTCTTGAGAACCAGACCACAAGATCTTGTTCTAGATCCATCATGATGGCATCTAAAACACAACCATCTGTTCTCTCCAAATCTCAATACAATGCAAAGATCATACAATTCACAATAAACCTATCATTGCAGCACGGCCTGTATGTTGAAAGCAATATTAACCCATCAGGGTAGTTTTCTAATGCAATGATCAGAACAAGAGGAACCAGAACAAACCATTAAGTCGTTCAGCTTCGGGTAGATGGAATCACTTCATCCATGCCCTTTCTCACTGAACACATGTTCTATTATTCCCTTCTAATTTTTTTTTTCCTATTTATATTTGCTAATGAAACAGACATTAAATTTAGTAGGGTTGAAGAACGGATTTGACATCAGTATTTTCTTATTATGACTTGCTTCCATTAGGGGCTTAAGTTTTTTTTTTTTCTTCTCTCATAGACCATATTGACCTATCCTTTTATAGAGGTTAGAAGAAGGAGGTGGCTTGAAGATAATGATAATGAGTTAATTATCTAGAAATAATGATAAAGAAAAAAGTCCTGAATGATACATATTTGTTATCCAGAAAATAATGATAATGGATAGAAGGTATCAAATTCTTTCTTCAACCCCACTTAATGGCAACTCACGGTTTATATACACACACACATACATTGTAGAATAATATTATATATATATATGATGCTGAGTACATATGCTTTGTTCCATCTCTATCTTATTGTAAACATCAATTAAAAGCCTATCCTTCCCGACTACATTTTCATATATATATATATATATGAAAATGTAGTGGGGAAGGATAGGCTTTTAATTGAAGTTTACAATAAGATAGAGATGGAACAAAGCATATCTACTCAGCATTATGCCCAGAAGCAATACTTAATAAAAAATAAGGTGCAGAGCCACACATCAGAAAGTAGTTATCTTCGCCAAGTTCCAAAAGACTTTAATCCAAGTGTGCTAAAGATAGTGGGAGGCTCATATTGGCTAATCTCTAGATCCAAGGGAAAGGGACCTGAAGGGCCTCATGGAGCGGACGGGTAGCTCGTTTTGTCGGGTCAGTACCATGGAGTTGGGGGTTCTGCTCTTGTGGTATGATAAGGGTATATTGTGGATTTGCCTTATATATCGGGTATGAGTATAAGTTGTAACCCTAATTCATTTTTGACCTATATATCGGGTATGAGTCTAAGTTGTAACCCTAATTCATTTTTGACCTAGTGGAAACTTCTTCTCTCCCATGGACGATGGCTTTGCCGAACCACACATGTTTGTGTGCATTGTTTTGATCTTCGTCTTACTGTGTTGATCTGCTGGCCCCAAAGACTAGTACTCTCTATGAGTTTGAGCTAACAATGCTGGTCATACAATCTGTCCTAGTTTTAGCATATGTTGTCAAAACCTCTACCTTTTAAACTTGAGCTCATAAAAATGGTAACTGGACAAACATGTCAAAATAAGATCGGTATAAATAAATTTAAACAATGCCGCAGACAATCATCTCTCCTTTGATTTCATAGGAACTCCCTTGTACATTTGAACGCGTTCCCTTAAGGCATCTCGCCGAGGCCGAGCCACCTTATTGTTTGGATCGAAAAGAAGCACCTCTTCAAATGCCTTGAGAGCAGATTTCAAGTCTTTCTTCTTTTCATAGGCATCACCAAGGTTGTTCCAAGCTGTAACATAGCCTGGTTGAATCTTCACAGCAGTCTCAAACTGAGTGATTCCCTTGTCAAGTTTCCCATCCCGGACATAGCTTACACCGAGGGCATTGTAAACCTGAATAAATGTATGAGGGAAAAAAAGATCAAGAAATTTGCTCAGAAAAATTGCAAAAGAAATAGCAACATAAAGGTGCTTCAGATTTCCTTTCTTTTCCTCAAAGTTCATGAAGAGTCTGTTCTATTATTTTAAGATGAAACTAGGAAGAAAACATAAAGATGGGTATGTATCAGCATAGGAATTCGGATGCAGGAAATCAAAGATACATCGACTATATCCTCATAAACCAACAAATGAAGAAACATTTTTTTTTTTTGGTGACACGGAACCCCCGACCCCACTTAGTGGGGAGAGGGCAAACCCCGGATACATGACCCCATCCACAAGGACCATATATCAGGTAAGCCCGGGAACTCGAACCTGGGACCTCCAGTTCCTGGGCTGGAGAGCCTGCCAGTTGAGCTAACCCATGTGGGACCAACTAATGAAGAAACATGTAATCCATGAGTAGAAAACAAATACATAAATAAAAAGGCCCAAATGATAATATCATGATAGCCAGCGTGGCGTCTGTATCAGATTCATAGTGGTTATTTCTTTCATAGAGGCAGATTTAGTTTTTAAATCTCAAACAAATCAATGATGTTGGAGCGCCAACAATTCAACAGAACATTTACTTTAAGAAAATATTTACAAGAAAAGAAAGAAAAGGATAAATCAGCAATAAATAAATGGCCTCTTGGTTTCCATCCATTGGCATTCCTTTTTTACTATATAACTGCTAACAATGACTGTTGGATATAAATCAGATAGAAAAATTTGGTTTTCCATTAAAACTACCCGATTGGAAATATCTTTAAGCCATGCAAGATGCAAGAGGAGGTCCATCATTCAAAGGTATGGATCAATGACTGTACAAATAACAACTATATATACTGTAGGTTCATATAATTTCAAGGATATCACAAAAATTGTCTAAGTTCCAAGATATCACTATACCTGGGCAAGATCTTGATCATCTCCATCCCATTTCTCAATTGCCTGCAGCAAATATTTAGTAGCAGCTGGGTAGAATTTCCTCCGTAACATCACTGCACCAAGTTCAAAAAGCCCAGTGGCACTTGCATCACCGCTTCTCACTTGCTCCTGAGACAACAAAAAGAAAGAACAAAAAATATGTTGCAGATGAGCATTGTCCCATAATCAGAAGTAGCAAAATGAACATCCTTTGCTTAAGATTACCGAAAAAAGAAATTAAAAAAAAGAAAAAGATAAATTCCTTCTTATTAATTTATAATATAAATAGGAACAACAAAATATATTGTAATGAATGGGAAGGGTACATACAATGCCCATTATTAAATGAGAGAGACAGAGATAGAGAGAGAGAGAGAGAGAGAGAGAGAGAGAGAGAGAAATTAAATAGTGAAATTATAGAAAAAATGCCTGCATAGGCAAATGCCATGGAATTATTAGTGAAGAACAACAAATATAACAATAAATGCAGATACATAAGTCCAACTCTCAACTTGCAATACGTCAATGAGCATAAAACCACCCCTTCTGAATATCAACCCAGAGACCATATTAAACACGTGGAAAATGGATTTCAAGGACGTGGACAACAATGTCTAATTTAATAACTCTTCTATTCAAGAAGAGAAAAAATGAATAAAGTGGCATACCTGCAATTCTTTTGCAGAAAGATCAAGTTCTCTACGGACCAGGACTTGACGGATCACAAAGAAGGAGCCAACCCCGAGAAAACCTAATAGTATAAGCAGGTAAGAGAGTTGGATTCCCAATTCAAATAGTTCTCCTATCTCATAAACCATGTCCATTCTGATCTCTTCACTTGAATGCGCCACTTGTGCAGAACTCAACCATGCCATTGCTCCATATGAGAAAGCAGAAATACATACCAACCTACTGTCACTTTTATTATCATCGCTAATCAAATTGTTCCCCAAGAACTCTGCAACAAGGTGTTCAGAGTTATTATAAAACTCAGTGATAAACTAGGAATGTAATCAAGTTACTTCAAATTAAACCAATCTGATTATTAGGGAAGCTAACTGATGAACTTGCAATCCCTTCATTAACTCACAAGGTCAAACTTTGAAATCGAATGCCCATTACCTATTTAACCGGGATTATCTTAACCTAGTTAACATCCACAAGAATAACATCTTAATTTCATCATATGAACAAATCTGCCTTGACTTTTTAATTAAATGAGAAAACAAATGAAAGAAAGTGACAGGATTCACATGTAATGTACAGAAATGATAAGGATGGATATTATATTCAGTTTATGAAACAAAAATGAATCATTTAAAGGAGAACTTACAGCTATAAATCTTTGTGTTTAATCAGGAAATTAAAAAAATAATAATAATAATAATTAACAAAGAAATTACCTTCACAATTTGTCGACACTATCCTTTCCTCTTCTTTACTTCCAAACATCTGGCTTCCTCCTCCATATTTAAAAGGAAAATTAATAACTGCATGTCTAAAACTTATAGATATTCTTAAAGAAGTTTCAATCAACTGATATTGCATAATTTATAGTTCTATAGATTCTTGGAAGATACAAATAAAGGAAGAAAAACAAAATCAACAACAAAGAGAATGATTCCAAGGACTAGATAACATGCATTCCTTCTTCAAAATCCTATGAAACCTACTAAGTTAACATATAAGAAACAGAGTTTTCCAGTTAATAACTCAATGAGTCGACATCGATTAAATCAAGATTCGGGTTGAATTAGGAGGCGAAGCACCCTCTAAGCAATCAATTGCTTGAGAAGGATGCAGACTTTCTACATTCAAAAGAATCAGAACATATGGTATACATGAAGCTGTTCAAACTAAAAGATTTGATGAAATAGTATTTCACACCATTCTTAGTTTCTTATCTGTAAATTGCATTGCAACCACATAGAGAGAGACATAAATCTAAAGGAGGTATAAAATTAAAAGCATAAAAAGGCCAAATTCAGTAGAGTTTCTCAGATAATCACAAGTATATGACCAGAAAAATCCCAACTTGTTCAACCTCAATACATCAGAACATGAAATGAAAACTTCCCATAATCAAGATTAGAGTAATTTCATCAAAAAAGGGGAAAATACCACAAAAATGAGGTAATATGTGAATAATTTTTTTTTTTTTTCGTTCAAAAGAAAGATGCCTGAAAAAATAAAGATAAATTATACTGAATACTTACATGAGCTTGAATTTTAACAGGAAAATGACGAGAATCCGAGTTCCTTGCATGGTTGATCGTACAAAACAGGACCTTCCTTTTAGGAGCAAAGAGAGAAAAGCTTCTTTGAAGGACGGAAGAAGATGGAGTGAACACTGAAGCTCTGGAAGAAGAAGATGAAGAGAAGAGAATGGGGTGAAAGTTAGGGTTTCGGTTGATCGGGTGTGACATCATGGCTTCTGGGGTTCACTTCAAACGTTTGAAATTGGTGTTCTTACAGAAATCTGTGTGGGTTAGTGGACGGTCTCTGGTCTTCTGCAAGATCGTAAGGGGTTTATCCAAAGAAGGTGGAATTCCTAACGTACCCTTGCCCTGCGCAAATGAGTCATGACTAATCTCTGAGTCATGAGACCAGTTGATAAAACTAATTACAAAAAGAAAATGGTAAATTACATTGCATTGACACCTCTTGGGTATGGCATAATGGCAACAAGTACCCTTCAAAGTTGAGTGTCAACGGGCTGGACTTGTGCGGGCTCGGGCGGGCTTGCACCCCAATATAATATTCCTTTTGTTGGTCCAAGCCTGGCTTGGTACGAACTTCGGGCTTAACGCCCATAGTGTCATTTGTCAAGTCCGAGTCCGCCTATGATGTCATTTTATTAGTTATTATAATTATTATTTTAAAATAATATAAAATTTTCATTTTTAAATCATCTTAAGTCTATGGGTTGGACTGGAAGATCTTTTGTTCCCCGACCATTTTAGACCATCTTATATATATATTGCATCGGTTGAAGGATCTTAAGATCCCCAACTGATGTGAGATTAAAAATCTAAAACACCTTATGTACAAGAAAAATGACTTATCTAAAACATCCTTGGGCCAAGCTAGGTTGGTCGGGCTAATCTAACACAAATCTGAGCCTTATCCAAAAAGCTAATCGGGCCTTAAATTTTAGCCTGGCCCAATATTACGTGCTATTAACCTTTGTCCAAACCCACTCAAACATAGGATCGGGTTGATCAAGTTAGGCGGGTCGCCCAGTCCAATGCCAGCCCTAGTTCAAACCTTGACCATCGTAAAATCCTCCCCTATAGTTTGAAACTATGTTACACTAGCCCCTTTTGTTAGTAATAATCAATAAAGTAATAGAATATTTGATCGTTGCTTACATTAGCATATCTCAAGGATAAGAATACCTTTATATATTCCGATTGATTCGCAGAATTGAAGGTGAAATTGGGGTTGAAATTGGAATTGGAGCCTCTGATTTCGATTTTCTTGTTGAGAGTGCATTAAGGAATTAGAATTAAGTTCTATATGAATTCTACAGAATTTCTTTGTAGGCTATTTTTGAAGCTGTCGAATTCACTGAGGGAGGTTGTCAATTGCAATTCCCCGTCCATGGATTTCAATTAGAGGTGGCAATGATCAGTTTAAGTTTGGATTGTAAAATAGTCAACCCGAACTCATCCATTTAATAAATGGATCACTCAAATTCACATGGGTCATCGGGTTTATAACACAAACCGCTAATCCAATCAAACCCATTTATTATTCGAGTAGGATTGCCTTGACCCAATTTGAAAAATTGCTTTTTGTTACTTTGAACCTGCTAAAATACCGGGTCGACTCAGATTAGTTGGTAAATCAGGACAATTTCTGCTAAGACTAACAGTAGGTCGAGTCAGAAATGGATAGATCAATATATGGTTAATCAAAATTCACCTATTGAATAAACGGGTCATTGAGGTTTGAGCGGGGTCGAGCAAGTTGATGGGTTTGTAATGTAAAATCCGACAACTCAACCCAATTCGTTTATTATTTGAATGGGCTCGGGTTGATCTAATTAAGAAATTTCTATTTTTGTCAACGAGAACCAGTTAAATACCGTATGGGCTCAGGGTGGTTGGTGGGTCGGAGCGGAGCAGACTTTACGACCTCTATCTTTTGCCACCTATATCTTTAACCCAAAATTCTCTGTTTGTACCACTTTGTTTATACCTTAAAATGGCTATCTATAATTAGACAACTTAATTTAGCAAAAACAGAATAAGAATAAAAATTAGTTGCACATATATTTTGCTCAATAGATTTATAATATTTATATTTGACTTCAACCCAACCCCAAACCGACCTCTTTGAAGTTCAACCCAAACCCAACCCAACCCGATTTGAGACCCGAACTTTGAAAACTAAACACTAAACCGATTTTATTTTATAAACCCTAAATCCAACCCAACCAAAATCGCAACTTCCGGTTGGTTTGTAGCATGCCCCACATTCAAGATATACAATCTCAAGGATCTCAAGGTGTGATTTTTGGATCCAAACCCCTTGGCTGCAGTCCACAAACCAATCACAACAAGAATTATACATGCGGAAGCTAAAATCATAAACCAACCCATCATTTAAATCAAATGTCATTAAATCATATGTTCATATCCAAATCAGAAGCTAAAACATCAAACTTAAACATCCATCTACTCTATTATAACCAATTCAAACGAAATCAAACAGTAATAGCAACAACTCCAATTCTACAATGCATCATCCGTTTCGATCCATCTCCTTAACCTGTTGAACAAACAACGCGTAATAGGCGTGAGCTTATGAGGCCCAGTAAGCAACCAAAGTCCTATATCTCATACCATCTCATTACACAACCATTCACATCATATACATCAGTTTATGCAACATGATCATAAGAGTATTTATGGGACTTTCAACCCATACGGCTCAATTCTTATAATTATTTGTTTCCATCAAACTTAGGAATTTATACCCAAGGAATCCACAATGGGATCGTCCCTATCAAGTTTAGGGATTTTCACCCAAGGAATTTACACAGGAATCGTCCCCATCAAGTTTAGGGATTTCCACTCAAGGAGTTCGCACAAGAATCATCATCGTCAACACACATCACTTTAGAGACTTTCACTCAAGGAGTCTGCATAGAGAGCGTCCTTATCACACAATCAATTTAGGGATTTTCACCCAAGGAGTCCTCACAGGGATCGTCCTCGTCACACAATCACATATTCATTGCTAGCTCCCTGTTTGTTTTATTAATATTTATATTCTATCAACAGTCATTTTTATTGTTATCATATGCTAGACTCAAAATTATCAATACTATAAATCAAATTATCATTTATTATTATATAAAATTTTGTTGGACTAGCTGGAACTGAACACAAGGTTGGTTCTGTGTATTGTCGACCAATTGAGTCATGGTCTTGAGCAATATAAGCCCAC
>JAUPMG010000020.1:6815625-6828706 GCA_031762675.1 Pachysandra terminalis
TTTTGTGGATCGGACCGGGATGATACCTGATCCGAAACCAAATTCAAACACTATGTTTGCAACAACACCCGTGAACCATAGAAGACAAGTCCAAGGCATATTGTAGTGGTTGCTTCCAAGTGCCAGGAGAGACTTTTTCATTGAGAATAGGCCATTAACAGATGGGGACCAGCAAACGCTGTCCTGAGAAAGATGCATAGGTCTGGTGACCTGGTCAAGCAAAGCCCATATGGTGCTGAACTGCATGTTAGGAGCAGGGATCCAGCCAGTGTCACTAATGATTCTGTCCACTTTGTCCCTCAAGTGGAAGCCACAGTTGTGAATGACTCTTGGTCTGATATGATCAACCAAGGGACTGAGTGGATGCCACATGTCCCACCACAACCAGGTGTTTTTGCCATTGCCACCAGCAACATGATATTTAATAAGGCTTCCAAACTCTCAACTTACAGTATGTCGATGAGAATAGAATTATACATTCTGAATATCAACCTAGATATCATATTAAACACATGGACAATGGATTTCAAGGGTGTGGAAAAAATGTATAATTTAATAACTCATCTAGACAAGAGATGAGAACCAAAAAAAAGAATACCGTGGCATACCTGCAATTCTTTCGCAGAAAGATCAAGTTCTCTACGGACCAGGACTTGACGAATCACAAAAAAGGAGCCAACACTGAGAAAACCTAATAGTATAAGCAAGTAAGACAGTTGGATTCCCAATTCAAATAGTCCTCCTATCTCATAAACCATGTCCATTCTGATCTCTTAACTTGAATGTGCCACTTGTGCAGAACTCAGCCATGCCATTGCTCCACATGAGAAAGCAGAAACGCGTACCAACCTGCTGTCACTTTTAATATCATCGCTAATCAAATTGTTCTCCAAGAACTCTGCAACAAGGTGTTCAGAGTTATTAGAAAACTCAGTGATAAACTGAGAATGTAATCAAGATACTTCAAGTTCTGCCAATCTGATTATTAGGGAAGCTAACTGACGAACTTGCAATCCCTTCATTAACTCACAAGGTTAAACTTTGAAATTGAATGACCATTACCTATTTAACCAGGATTATCTTAAACTATGTTAGAGATAGTTCACTAGTCTCTAGATCCAAGGGGGAGGAACCTAAGGGCCTCCATGGGGCGGAGCGGAGTGCCATGGGGAGACCCCGGGTCACGGGTAATTCATTGTGCGGGTCAGTACCATGGGGTTAGGGGGTGTGAGGGGCGGAACCCCCGCTGTACGGTAAGGGTATATTGGGGATTTTCCCTTTATATCGGGTAAGAGTATAAGTTGTAACCCTATTTCGTTTTTGACATAGGGGAAACTTCTCTCCCATGGATGTAGGCTTTAATGAACCACGTATATCTGTGGCATTGTTTGATCTTTGTTTTTACTGTGTTTATTATTATTGCTTGATCCCGATCAACAAACTAGTTAAGATCCACAAGAATAACATCTTAATTTCATCATATGGACAACTCTGCCTTGAATTTTTAATTAAATGAGAAATCAAATGAAAAGAAGTGACAGGAAAGGTATTTATCATTCACATATAATGTTACAGAAATGGCAAAGATGGATACTAAATTCAGTGATGAATGACAAATAACATTTAAAGGAGAACTTACAGCTATAAATCTTTGTGTTTAATCAGGAAATTAAAAAAAAAAAAAATTAATCAACAAAGAAATTACCTTCACAATTTGTTGACACTATCATTTCCTCCTCTTTACTTCCAAACATCTAGCTTCCTCCACATTTAAAAGGAAAACTAATAACTGCATGTCTATAACTTATAGGTATTCTTAAAGAAGTTTCAATCTACTGATATTGCAAAAATTAAAGTTGTATAAATTCTTGGAAGATTCACATAAAGAAAGAAAAACAAAATCAACAACACAGAGACAATGCTTCAAGGACTAGATAACATGCATTCCTTCTTCAAAATCCTATGAAGCATACTGAGTTAACATATAAGAAATAGATTTTTCCAATTTTAGAAAGAACGAAAAAAGGCCAAATTCAGTAGAGTTTCTCAGATAATCACAAGTACATGAGCAGAAAAATCCCAACTTTTTCAACCTCATCGCATCAGAACATAAAATTTAAACTGCCCATGATCATGATTAAAGTAATTTCATCAAAAAGGGGGAAAATGTCAACAAAATGAAGTAACATGTGAATAAAATTTTCCTTTCGTTCAAAAGAAAGATGCCTGAAATGATAAATGGAAATTATACTGAATACTTACATGACCTTGAATTTTAACCGGGAAATGAAGAGAATTCGAGTTACTTGCATGGATGATTGTATAAAACAGGACCTTCCTTTTAGGAGCAAAGAGAGAAAATCTTCTTTGAAGGACTGAAGAAGGAGTAAACACTGCAGCTCTGAAGAAGATAATGAAGAGAAGAGTATGATGTGAAAGCTAGGGTTTCTGTTGATCGAGTGTGAAATCATAGCTTCTGGGGGTTCACTTCAAACGTTTCGAATTGGGGGTTTTCTTACAGAAATCTGTGTGGGTTAGTGGACGGTCTCTGGTCTTCCGGGAAGCTTTCTTTCTGCAAGACCGTAAGGGGTTTATCCAAAGAAAGTGAAATTCCTAAAGTACCCTTTCCCTGAGCTGATGAGACCAATTGATAAAACTGAATTGCTAAAAAAAGAAAAGAAAATAAATGGTAAATGATAAATTACAGTTACACCCACTTGGGGGTTGGCAAAATGTTTGAAACATTGTTACAACTTACCACTAGCCCCCTCTGTTAGTAATAACCAATAAAGTAACGGCATTTTTTGTTTTTTTCAGTCTTAACCACGTTGTTAGTGGGTGTGTGGGACTAATCTACGTTAAGGGCGAGAGTAATTATTATAAACCTCTAGCCACGAGTGCTTCTAGTGGAATTTGAACTCTAAATTTATTTCCGGAGACGCCCACTAGAGCCTAGCATGCTATCAGCTGAACCACACATCGGTGGTTAAGCAACGGCATATTTGCTTGTTGCTTATATTAGCATATTTTAAAGATAAAAATGCCCTTATATACTCATTGCTTAATGATATTAAAGAATAAAATTGGTGTTTCCATGGAGGATTGTGAAAGCTTTTGCAGAATTGGAATTGGTGTTATAAATTATAATTTCAATTCTAAATGATTAAGAATTGAAATTGAGTAAAATTGAGATTCTTATGATTGAATGTCAAAGAAGAACTGAAACTGACTAAAATATTTTTTCCTTGATAATCTTGTCAACCAATGTGGTATTTAGTAGGTTGGGATTGACAAAAAAAAAAAAAAAAAATCTTAATAGGGTGGATAATAAACAAATTTGGTTGGCAGTTTATACAACATAAATCCATCAACCTACCTGACACCATTCAAATTTGAGTGACCCATTTATTAAATGGGTGGGTTTGAGTTGACTTGTTTATACCCCGAATTGAACCAGACCTAATTCGCTAACCCACCCGATAGTTCTAGCAAAGTCTGACTTGGTCCACTAACCCACGCGAACCGGCCAGGTATTTTGTCATGTTCAAGTTAACAAAAATCAGTTTTATCTTCACCGGTCAACTCAAACCCACCCAAATAATACATGGGTTGGGTTGGGTGGCGTAGTCTGTTGGCCATCACGAATTCGAGTGACCCATTTTACTAAATGGACTGTTCAGGTTAAGTAAATTATAATCCGGATCTAACCATATCCAACTTATTGCCACTTTGAAATTCACGAGTAGAGAATCGCAATTAATAACCTCCCTCTAGTGAATTCGACAACTTCAAAAATAGCTTACAAAAGAATTCTGTGGAATTCATGTAAAATTCAAATTCTAATTCCTTAGTGAACACCAAAAAAAAAAAATGATAAAACTGAATTTTTCATGCAGTTTTTCTTAAACGGAGCCCTCTTAGTGATTTACCTCATATATTATATAAACTTGTGGAAGAATTAGGCTTAAGAGTTGTTTTCATCCAAAAGATCATACAAGCTGTGTGGGATGTGTAATTCTAATCCTGAACCAAGAACAATTATTTTGTTTTCTTAATAAAAAAAATTAGGATGAGAAAGTTGGTTTCTTTAAGGGCTCTGTTTATTGCCAATGATAGGCCAGAAAATTAGTTGGAAAAGTAACATATGAGAAAATATAAAGTGATCTGTAGGAAAATCGAGTGCAAGGAGTTTGGATGTTTTAAGAATTTGCGGCAAAGTAAAATGTTGTAGGAGTATTGTGGGAAAAATTGAGTTATAATGGTATTTTTGGTATAAAATAAGAGTGATAAGGGTATTTTTGGTATAAAATGAGAGGCCCAAGGTCTATTTTCACAATTTCCTGCACATCAATGTATGTGTTGCAGGAAATTGTGAGATTTTTGGAATTTTGAGAATGATTGGGACTTTTTGTGTGTCAGGGCTGCCAATGAGCCTTGAGCTCTAAAATTAGAATTGCGAGCCGAGCCTGAGCCCGAAAAAAAGCTCATTATTTTAACGAGCTTGAGCTGAGTTTGGGTAGGTTCAGCTCGGTTAAAGCTAGCTCGGTTTGTATATGTGATATTACATTTATATTCTTATATCTTATATTATGTATTAATATTAAACACACATGTTAACATATTATATTACATATAATAATAGTATAATAATAGTTATCAACTATAGTGTTAATACATTTATATTAATCTAAGCTTTTTTATGAGATCAACTTTTTAGAAGCCGAACTTTTTGCGAGCCGAGCTTTTACGAGCCTAAGCTGTAGCTTTGCTAGAGATTTACGAGCCTGAGCTGAGCTGGCAAATCTCGGCTCGGCTCTGCTCTGCTCGTTTACAACCCTACGTGTGATCCACACTTTTCTACAAAATATAGCTACCCAAACACCCAGTTGGACAAGAAAGTTGGCTATTCTTACATATTCTCACAATAATTCAGCTATAAAAATGGGGCCTATGTGTAGATCCAACATTTGATTAACAAGAAAACTAAAAAATTCTTGAAAAAAGCTGTTCTTCAATGCCATGAAATATGTCAAAATCAATCTTTTAAATGCTTGTTTAAATTCGTATTAGATTTTCAATATTTTTCTACAAAGCTGATACTTAATGCTTGTATTTTTCCCACTCTAATTCACAAAAGCCTTTCAACTTTCTTAACCAAATACTATTGAGAACATTATCTTCTTAACAATAGAACACTAATTTTTGAAAACATAATTAAAGAAGTTGTCGATTGTCCTAATGGTAAAGTCTTGGTGATATTGCTCTCAAAAGCTGCCTTCAACTTAGCACGGAATTCTCTTATTAAAGTTGCGTTTGGTTTGCTAGAATCTGTAGTAAAGAAAGGAAACTCCGCTTTCCAATAAAATCTATGCATTTGGTTCATTGAAAAATGAGGACTAATAAAAAAAAAAATTTCACAAGTATTCAATTTTTAGTGAAAAGCTCCCCTTAAACTTCTCCCCTTAAAAAAAAGAAGAAACGATAAAAAGGAAAAGAAAGTGATCGTTTACTTCCTTTCCATCATATTCCAACAAACCAAACACAGGTTTGCTCTCAAGGCTTGCCTTCAACTTAGCAGAGAGTTCTCTTATGTTGGGTTTGGATGTCGAGGGAGAATGTTAGAAAATTCATTTTTCTAACATTGATGCGTTTGGATACCAAGAAAATGCAAGAATTTGTAGGGCCCACTAACTTTTTGTGAGACAATGAATGATAAAAATGCAACTTTTTCTTTCTTGCAATATTTGTGTGAAAATGCATTGCAAGAAAAGTTTTTTTGTCTTCTTCCTATATTGCCCTTCCGATACCTCCAAATTTATATATATATAATTCGGTATAAATTAGTTTGGTTTAAATTGGTTTGATTTAGATTGTATACACCAAAGTAAATTGGTTTTTGATTTGGTTCGATTTAACCGAGGTTTCAACCCAAAATCAAACCAATCTAATTCGATTTGATAATTTCAAAACCAAAATTGAGTGCAAAATCTAGAAACCCAATCCAAACCAAACTAAAGTCAGTTTGATATAGCATAAATATGGCTTATGATAAGGGCATAATTGGAAACTATGTCCAGGATTCTTATGATTTCCTTGCTAACCAAATACACAATTACATGATTTTCATTAATAATTATACAAGTTTCTTGCAACATTCAAACAACTTCAAGAAAGTTATTCACTTTCCAATTTCATACATAATGCTTTCTAACATGACTTTCTCGCATTTTCTTGGCATCCATGCGAAGCCTTATTAAGATAAAGTTTCTTGTGGATTGACCCAGCCCTATCAAGTAAGGTTTTTAAGTCTTGGGATCTTGGATCAGACCGGTCTGGGTCGATCTTGATTTGGATTGGTGATACAAGCCGATCCAAAAGTTGGATCGGCCTTAAAAACAATAAAATAAAAACTAAAAAATTAGATCAGCCGGACCGGCTATATTGATCGGGACCGGTTGGTATCGGACTGGTCTAAGTTGATATCTATTGGATTGTTGGTTTTATAAATTAAAAAAAAATTAGATCGGTTGGATCAGTCTGATCCAATCATTGGAATGGTCTGGATTAGCTGGTCCATATCAGTATCTGTTGGACTGATCTGATCCAAAGCCACTTGATACAATTGTTGTACCGTTGTTGAGAATCGGACCGGTCTTGGCCGATACCGAATCGGATCGGTCCGATCCTTGAAACCATGCTATCAAGGGTGTCCATCGACCAAGTATCAAAATTATCAAAACAGAAAAAAGGCCAAAAAAAGGAAAACAAGTAACTGAAAGAACATAGCTTCCCCAAAAGCCTTATGACTTGGCTATGCGAGCGACCATCCACAAGTTGACCAAAACTCGCTTGTTTCAACGGTTATCCACATGCGCACGTTAGAAAATACCACTGACATCACCATTTAAGCGCGAAACCTCTTTGTTACGTTTTTTATTTATCCGTCTTCACCACCAATTTTTCCTTTCCTGTTTTTCATTTGCAGAGGCGGAAAGCTTCGGTGCATCGTTGCCATGCCTTCACTCTCCAGATCCCCCTTTTCTTTTTCCTCCGACCATCAATCTCCACCTCCGGAACCTCGGGAACCTCCGGTGCTTGATAATTCGGACGGAGCCGCTGAGCGCCGTCTCCGGGAGGCGGAGGATCGACTGAGGGAGGCAATCGAGGAACTGCAGCGGCGGCAGCGCCGCGCGCAGGGGCTTCACCCGCCGTGTGGTCACGCCGATGAGTCATGCGTTGCGAACGCCATCGGAAATCTTTGCCAGAGTTTTCTCCTCTCGTATGGAGTAAGAGTAGGCATCGGAATCCTTCTCCGTGCTTTCAAACTCGTTCGGGGACAGTCCTATTCTTCTCTTCTCGATCTCAAGGTCTGTTCACTGCATTTAATTTTTTCTTAAATGATCTAGGATTCAATTTTTCTATTGGTTCCGCATCTAAATGTGCCTTTTAGTTGATGATGAATGTGTATTTGGATTAGATTGATGAAATCTTGTAGTTTGAATTGAATTTTACTGCCGTTTACTTCTTAAAATTGTATGGTCGCTGTGGTGCAATTGGTTGTGTTTATAGAATATGATTCATAGGGAAATTATCGAGAGATCTCAATCTGTTGCTAAAGTTAAGGACGTTAGGATATAATTTTGTTGGTGCGGGATTTGAAGATTTGTTTTTAAATTTGCATCAAACT
Organism: Pachysandra terminalis; assembly: GCA_031762675.1. Classification (NCBI taxonomy): domain Eukaryota; kingdom Viridiplantae; phylum Streptophyta; class Magnoliopsida; order Buxales; family Buxaceae; genus Pachysandra; species Pachysandra terminalis. Next base: position 6,823,313 of record JAUPMG010000020.1, read on the forward strand.
TTAGTAAACTCAAGAGAAATGCACTGAATGGTACCCAATTATATCTTATGAATGATAAAATCCCTTTTCTAGTGCAGAAACAAGGCAAAAATGTTATATGAAGAAATAAAAGTATAACAGCTTGCAATGGATGTTAATTGTATAGACTTAAAAAAAATGTATATAACATGTAGTTTGTTATATTTGATCTCTCTGGTGAAACAGTTAAATTAATTTGTAGTTATCACCAAGGTTCGCCATGTCGATGTCGCCAAGTGGCTCTGGGGAAATGTCGGCAACATGGGAGAAAAAGAGGAAACCAAGGAGAAATGTGGGGAAACCATGGGTTTTAGATGGATTTTTTGTCCCAAACTTTAAGTATGTCTAATTAAGACCTAAATGCATCCAAATACATCAAAAATACAAAAACAAATGTCTACACATTAATAGTCATTACTTGAGGGGGGTTAACTTATACGTTGTCGGGTTTGTAAGCTGTAAAAAAGATGCTATATGTAATTAAGCCAAACTAAAAGTGAATATAAGTCAAACTAAAAGATACATGAATTAGAAATTAAGTGCCATATCCATGAGGGAAAAAAGGAAAATCTGGGGGAAATTTATGGGTTCTCCCCAAGTTTTAAATAACTTTTATTAGTGTCTAAATACATCATAATATTATTAACATACAATATTTATTTAATTTTTCAAAAAATTTTTGAAATGTTTTCCCCCATGTCGTTGACATGTCGCCCAATGTTGCTCGACATGGGGGAAAAACGAAATCTGGGGATTTACCCCTAGATTTCGTGTCGCTGAGGGGGGAAATGGAGAAATGTCGGCGACATTTCGCTCTGTGTTGCTGACATTGCAAACCATGGTTTTCACAACCATGAAAGCCACGTCACCCCTTTTTTCTTTTATGTGTGAATTTTGATGGTTCATCTTAAGTTTTTGTTAAATGTTTTCAATTTGGATTGAGCAATTTATTGTGTAGGAATCGAACTAAACCAATCATGGGTTGGATTAGGATTTCATCGTAATTTGGCTGTTAAATCTTGTTGAATCCGTTTGTATAAAAGGACCTAATATCAGCAGTCATTTGGTGGGTAGATGTCATTTGCACTTTTAATGTTTTTCTGTTGGAGTTAGACACTATTGTGGTTGTGTTGGTTGGTTCCCTAGTTTTTATAAGTTGGAATCTGTCACAAGGATCCTTTACAAATTAGGTAAGAAGAGGGCATTAATTTGTCATCTCCTTGTCATTGTTTCATTTTTTTCCTCTTGGTCAACAGTGCCAGTCTTTATTTAGTAATTTTCACAAACAACTTTATTTTCTCTAATTTCATCTTACCAGAAGAGCTTCAACATTTCCTTAACGCATCTTAGATTCTGCATCTCCTCATCTTCACGAGTTCTTCAACATTCTCACCTACTCTCTTCTGTATAACTCATGAGTTATTTTACTTCTTAAGCTTGCTGTTGTTACTTCTTTATCACCTTTTTTTGTGCATCACAGTTAATTGAATATGCAATTGCCCGAAATTGACTATTTATAAATATTAATCTATTAGAATATTATATGTAAAGAAATTGATTGTTTTCCAGATGTTATTACATTTTTAAAAGACGTTATATATTCAAAAATGTATTTCTGTTGTAAATTAACGGCTTAAGAATGAAACACAAGATAGAAGAAGGAAGATAAGAGAGAATATTTCTCCAAAATTGTGTGCTTCATAGAAGAAAGAGTGCCCTTTCATAGGCATAGGAAGATACATGAATGGTCATTACATTGATGGTGGATACATTGAATGGTGTAACATCAATTGAAGAGACCCTTTGGGTTTGGTGTAACTCCTATAGAAGTATAAAAGTCATCCATCCTTTGGCTCTCTATGAGATGCCTTTAGGCATTCTATTTCATAACACTCCCCTTGGATGACCCTTTTATAGGCATAGGAAGATACATGAAGGGTCATTACATTGAATGGTGTAAAATCAATGGAAAAGTAAAGATCATCCACCCATTGGGTTTGGTGTAACTCCTATTAGAAGTATAAAGGTCATCCACCCTTTGGGTTTCTGTGAAATGCCTTTAGGCATTCTATTTCATAACAATTTCTTCATCATTTTTTTTATAAAAGATATCCTGGAGCAATGTGGTCTTCTATTAGTAAGAGGCAATGGTGGTATTGCTGGCAGCGAGCAATGGTAGTGGTGGTGGTGATATGATGCTAACTCTTTTCATAATCATGGTTCTGCAGAAGTTGGGGACAGTAGTGATGTGGTAATGGTGGTGGTGATGTTGGTTGTATGATAGTTTGGATTATGGTAGCAATGAGAATTGCAGTGGGATGGAGCTGACATCTTTTTAGTTTACTCCTTTTGAAATTCTTTGGAAATTTAGTGGAAGGGGATTATTATATCCGAATCAATTTCTTGTTCATAGCTTTCATGACTCCTAAAGTAGTTAATGCTAATTAATGCTGTAAGATCGTGGCATGGATTTTGATCAACATATTTGATCAAAGAAATGATTCATTTAGTGAACTATTATTGTAAATTTAAATCTATCACATCTAGTTTTCATGAGTCTTGAAGTAGTTATGGTAGTAGGAAAAACAGGTTTGGCTTCATCTTGATAGATATACTATACATATCAATGGTCAGCTGCTGTTGACATGCAAATTCCTTGAACCTTGTTAAAACTCCACAGTTGTCACTGCCATTGAGTCATTTATTACTTTCTGCTTACTGTTTAAATGTATCGGCCTGATCTTGTTCATTTGCTATATATCACTAACAATTTTGTTTTTATCACGAAGGTAACCAAGTAATGGTGCCATATTTTGATTAAGCATTTTTATTATGTTTGCAGCAACTTGTGTCAGAAAAAGATCTGATAGTTAGAGAAGAAGCATGCCGTATTGGGTTACTCTTTGGTGGTTTTACTGGATCTTATTATGCTCTTAGATGTTTGTTGAGGAAGTTGAGAAAGGAAGAGACACCTTTAAATGCGTAAGTTGCTATTTATGATCTAAATATTGCCTTCAGTTTTACTTTTAGTTATTAATGCATATGACCTTTTCAATATCTTTTTGGTTCCTTTTCAAATTTTGACAATTTGATGCTTTAGGATTTTTTAATGACTGTTGATGCATGATGATTCCTGTTCCATATTTATGACTTAGTTAAAGGGGATGATGGGGCAGAATTTTAGCAGGTTCAGTTGCAGGATTGTCTATTTTAGCATTAGATGATTCAAGCCGGAGACGCACCCTTGCTTTATATCTTTTAGCAAGACTTGCCCAGGTACAAAAGTGATATTTACATTTCCTTCTTAGATTTTCTGCCGAGCTGTACAAAATGGTAGGACTTAGACCTTTTTGTTTTCTTGTTATTCGAATGGTATCTTGTTTTTCCAGTGTGCGTATAATTCTGCAAAGTCCAAGAATAAATTTCACCTATGGGGAAGCCATTGGAGACATGGAGATTCTCTACTTTTTTCCCTAGCATGTGCCCAGGTGATTTGAACTCAAATATCAACTAGTTAATCTGTAAACAAAGTTAATCATCCTATGCCCAAGCGTATTATAAACTTTACTTACAAACACTGCTATTGCTAACTGTAAATGGTATTATGTTGATTCTATTCTATGCAGTATCTTTAACACTGGCTTGTTACATCTTATTCAATAAGTTAGATGTAGAAACTTGTGAAAATTTCTATTCTTATTCTCTTTTTTCTTCACTATTTCTGTAATCTGATTTCATTTTTAAAAATCAAAAGTAGATCTGCCATTTTTTAATGTCCTATACATTACCTTCTTGCGTGAAAGAGGAATGCATCTCTTTCACACTTGTATAGGTTTTTATAGGTTTTTTTTTTCTTGTTTGTATCCTTTTGACATATGGAAAAGATATCTTGCTGCCACCTTTTCAGTATTTCATCATCATCATTCATTCTTTATTTCTTTCTTTTTTCTTTTTTTTTTTTTCTTTTTCATTTTTATGCACCTCTGGTCAGTGATATTAACCAAAACATCAGCTCTGCAGTTGGTCTGGTGGCATTGATTTCTCAATATTCTACATATTTTAGTATGGATTACTTTCTAGAGGTACTCAAAAGCGAACAAAGTTGTGTAGATTAATATTGTTATGAAATATAGTTCTTTAGATTAATATTGTTATGAAATATAGTTCTCTGTGTAATTTTTATTAACTCTGGGATCACAAGAGTGGACTTCGGAAGGAACTCGAAATTGCACCAGATTGTGTAGATTAATATTGTTATGAGTATAGTTCTTTATGTAATTTTTATTAACTCTTGTTTTTATTTGTCCTTTTTTGCCAGTTTCAAAGAGTATTTACTGAATTTATAAACTTATATGACAGCCTGATTTTTCCCCTATATAAACAAACTGAAATACGATTCAAATACTGCATATCATGTTCATATATTTACATGTATTGAATATTAATTCAGGGTTCATGGTTTAGGATTTAGCAAAATTTTATGCCAGTTGCTAACCTGACACAACCCTCCTCCTTTAACCAGACTTTGCACAGGCAATGCACAAACAGTGTGGCAATGCAGAAGAGCATTGGTGGACTTGGGATAGTGCATTATTATTAATGTTGTATATTCTTGAACATTTAGGTCAAGTATGCTTGTGTATATATGTGCAAAACGTTTATTTTTATATATATATATATATATATTTATTTATTTCTCCCTCTCTGTATGTGTATGTTACCATTCACCATGCTTGTGAACTTCCCAAGACAACAAGTCACCTGTGAGCTGTGACAATCCAAGAGATCTTTTCAAGTGCCAAGTGGTGGTGAGTCCACCTTCAGAAGATTAGCTCGATAGGAGCTTGCACATGGCAAGTATCTGGCCTTGAATCAAGGGAGGGCATCCTCACTTTATCCTGGGTATTGATGGCTGGACACTTTTCAACGTCCATAATTAAGAGAGGATGTTTCCCCTGGACCGACATCCAGATATCCAATATATGGCAGCCTCTAATAGAGCTGATTTTTGCATGTGGGTCCCTTGGCAAATGGTGCTTGAAGGGGTATGTCAGATCGTTGAAACTAATTGACTCATGAATTATAAGGACCATTGAATTCTAACATATCTCATATATATATATATATATATATATATATATATTTATTTATATGTGTATGTGTGTATGTTTGTGCATCATTGATGTAATGCTCATTTGTACATCCAAAATTTTGTATAAATGTTACGTTTAAATGTTTTTCAGTTATTCGTTTATTGATTGAAAAACTTCTTTTAGGTCATGTATGCCTTTGTAATGCGTCCTGAGAGCTTGCCGAAATCATATCAAGATTTTATTCTGAAGACTGGACCAGTTGCACATCCTGTATATAAGGCTG
>JAUPMG010000020.1:6843611-6854736 GCA_031762675.1 Pachysandra terminalis
TCAGAAAAGCTGTTTTTTGGTTTCATCATTGTGTATCAAGAATATTTACAGCTGGCACGTGCGATGAAAATGCGCCAGTGATGATCTTTTGGTATCGATTCAGTGTATACTATCGTACCTTAAGATTTAAGTTATGCACCTTTAAAATAATCTTTTGATACCGATTCAGTGATAATCTTTTGGTACCGTTTCTTTTGAAAAAGCCTTTGTATGGTCTAACCATAATCTTGCGAACTTATTAAGATTCAGTGAATTTTGTTTTTTCAGTTTTGAGGTTAATTGCCCAAACTCCTTCTAAAGAACTTTTCAAAATAACAATTTGGCCTCACCCAAATCGTCTCTCTCATTCAACCCCTTTCACCCTCCCACTCCTCTCCTTTCAATTAAATCTGAACTTGTGAAAACCCTCTCCCTCCTCTCCTCTCAATCAAATCGGAACGGTTCGGTATTGGTGGATTCTATTCCGGTTGGTTTGCCTCGGCTACACACATGCATGTTGAGCTCCATTGTTTTGTGGGATTTCGAAAGGAACCGTGTCGATGTTCGATGATGGGGTGGGTTTGCCTAACACTATTCGATGATAAGAACTCCAATTTACACCATTTCCTTTGTGAAACTCGAAGCTAATACCGTTGCTACTCGAAATCTTGTACGCTGATCCGTAATTAGTACACCCTTTGTCATATGCAAATCTCATCTTCTTCCTTCCTGTCATAAACAATGCTTGAAACCAATCAACTTGTCTAGTTTGATGATTATATAGTGAAATTCTACAACAAAGATCTCTTCAACCACTTAGTTCTTTGAACATCTAGGTATAGTGTAGATCAGATATAAAACCAAACAGGTTGGAAATGATAAAACTAACTTGTTAATTAATTAATTATCTCAAATTCACAAGTTGGAAATGATAAAATTTCAATCCCATATGCATATCCCACCAGCATAAGAATCATTCACTACAACATGATGGCTAACCTAATTTGCTGAATAGAGAACAAAACCCTAGCACAAATTGAAGCTTCAAAGCCCAATAGATCTCCCAATAACCCTACCAAACCCAGATCTATTTTGTTTTTGAACTACGCTTACTGATGATCAAATCATCTAGGGCAGAACCAGATAATCCCAAACCATCACCCCTTTAGACAAGCTCAATTCCAGGACGAACACAACCTGTGCAAAAATAAAATTGTTATTCGCAAATTTTTATCATATTACTTGTTCAGAAAGTTGAATAATCGTGAATCATCACCTTTTTCTTTTATGTGATTGGTTCAAAATTGTTATAAATAATAACAAATTGTTTTAATCTAACGCAACTTGTGTTATTATATAACAAATTCTGGGAAATAATTTTCACCATGCATATTGAAAGAGTACTTTCATTTCCCTGATGTTAAGGTTCTCCTAGCGAAGACAATCACACACTCTAACCCTTGGATGAGTATCTCCAGCACACGTTTAGAAGAGGCAATAATTGATCTCATTTTTCAAATTCATTGTCCACTATGTTTCTTTTTCTCCCATATTTCTGATAGATAGCTTATTTATTGGATCTAGACATTTCTAGTTATCGTATTTATTACTTGTTCCAATTTGTATATACTGATAAAATGACTTACTCTCAGAGACATTCTACAATTCTTATATATGAATTGGAATGTAGCATGAACTTATTTGGTTCATGTTTCCAACATATTCTAGAATCACAGGTGATGGTGTGGTTTGTGGAAAAGGGAATGAAAAAATTGCAGATGTGGATTTGTGATTGAGGAAAGAGTAGAGGGAGAGAATGAAAGGGGAAGAATTAAGGACTGAGAGATGAGAGGACACTGGGATTCTACAAACAAGTTACAGTGATGGTGTGGTTTGTGAAGTTCGATGGGTGGTTGTATGATTGAAATCATATAAAAAAATTAACAGATGTGGGTTTGGAAGTTTGGATGAAGTTGTATGGTTCAAATCAATGAAAATAAAATAAAATAAAAATGTAGATGTGGGTTTTGATGGTTATGGATGGCGGAAGAGAAAATGGGAGGAAGATGGATGGGACGGTAACGGCATGGCAAGGCATAGTGCGGCAATAGCCCGACTCGGGGGTGATGGAGGAAGAGTCGCCGCAGTGTGAACGTCTGAGTAGAAGCGCCGCCGATGTCAAATGGAGAAAGAGAAGAGGATTAGGGTTTCTCTCTTTTTTTTTAGCTAGAGCGAGATGAAGAGAATGAGGAATTGATGGCTGGGGCAAAACGAGAGTGAAGGAGTATTAGGGTGAAAGGGGCTGGGGCCAAATTGTTACTTTAAATTGTTCTTCAAAGAGGTAGTTTGGGCAATCCAATCTCTAAACTGAAAAAATTCACCGAATCTTAATAAGTTCTTAAGAGTATGGTCAGATCATACAAAGACTTTTTCAACACCCTAAACCGTCAATAGCAATTTGTAGATATACCTTACCTTAAAAAACCCTATATTAACATCAAATTTAGTATCTTTTTTCTAATTGTATTAGTACTTGGTAGGTATAATAGAAAGAAAAGTGAACCTAGATTGCTAGGAAAATTCTGTAAATATGATCAGTTAATAGATTAACAAAATAATTTTCCTTTTTCTTTTTCAGCTCAACTAACACTTTTATTTATAGTTCCCTACATATAAGGAAGCTCAACATTTCCATTGAGATTGGAAAGGAGAGGTGTGCTATACGCTCCAAAGTCCAAATGGATCAAAGGTTGATCGATGTTGCTAAAGCAGGAGATATCGATGGCTTATACGCGTTAATTGAGCAAGATTCCTTTATTCTTGATCGTTTTGATTCAGTCCCGTTCGCTGATTCTCCCTTACACGTAGCAGCAAGAGATGGGAAAACCCATTTTGCGATGGAGATTATGAATCTGAAGCCTTGGTTGGCTAGAAAGCTTAACCAGAATGGGTTTAGCCCCATGCACCTGGCTTTGGCAAATGGGCACCGGACCATAGTGAGAGGGCTCCTGCAGATTGACAAAGAAGTCGTTAGTGTCAAAGGAAGAGGGGGCAGGACTCCACTGCATGAAGTGGCTATTACTGGGGATACGGATTTGTTGAGCCAATTTCTCTCTGCTTTTCCAGAATCTATTGAAGGATTAACAGTTCAACTTGAGACTGCACTTCACGTTTCCGTAAAATCTACCAAGTTCGAAGCGTTTAAGCTTCTGTTAGAATCGGTCAAAGAACAAAACAAGAGGGTGCAGATCCTAAACTGGAAGGATGACCAAGGCAACACTGTATTGCATGTGGCAACATCCACATATCAGCCTGAGGCATGCAAGCTCAACTCAACCACATTTCTTCATCTCTTTTCTTCTTCTTCTTCTTCTTCTTCTTTATTCTTTACTGATCTCTCTTATTCATATACATTTTTAGGTTGTTAAATTGCTGCTTAGCGGGAAATACTTTTATATGGTGGAAGTAAACGCCACAAATTCAGTGGGATTGACAGCCCTGACATCTTGGAAAGGGAGCACTGGGATCACAACGAGGAGACCCGAAAGCTCTTCCGCGCTGTCGGAGCTTTGAAAGCCGAGGAGCTTTCATCTCATATCTTTCCGCATAGAGCATTTCGAAATGTTATATATTTTTCCTGGGAAAACATTAAGTCCTTCGAATATAAACGCGACAGAGATTCACCAAATGAAGTGCGCAACATACTTCTGGTGGTGGTTGGGCTAATTGCTACAGCCACTTACCAAACGGGTCTCACCCCTCCCGTTGATAATTGGCAGCACAAGTTTAAACCGGATCATAACACCACCACCACCCATGGTTTAAGAGATAGCACAATTAGCCAAGAATTAACATTCTACGGCTATGCGTTTGTCAACTCATTGGGCTTCTTTTTTTCTATTCTTGTAATGATGGTCCTCACAAGGGGATTCCCTCTTCAACCTTTCCTGGGTATCGCCTTCGTGTCCATGATGTTTAATTACAGCTATTCATTGGCGAGTATTGCAGCCCCAGGAGGCTCAAACGACTTCCTCCACGGTATATATATTTTTCTTTTTAGCTATTTACTTCCGGTTATATACTCGTACTTGTTCTTGTTCTTATGGGGGACATGGCGATACTTTCTGATGTTAGCCATAATAAGATTTAGATTTAGAAAACCTCCAGCAGATGTTGAGCATGTAGTTGTTAGAAGTGCAGACTCTGTGGAAACACCTTTGTTGGAGACAAATGAAGCATCAATTTAATGTAATTGTAATAAATTGAGTGATATTTTACACTACTTCTTGGCGATAAAATTTGGGGCCTGGCATTATCTATATTTGGCTACCTTAATAGTCTTTCTAATTCTATGTATGTACCTTTCAAATGAGGACTGGGCTGTACTGGACTGGGTATAGGGTTTGATTCCCGCGTCTCCCATATGGGGACTGGTCGAGTGACCACCAGCACGGACACCAAACAAAAACCTTTTAAGGATATATATTATTGTGATTGACCAAGCATTATCTTTTCTTTTTTCTTTTGTGGTAAAAACATAGAAATATATTAATAATTAAGACTTGACACATACTTGGGCAGTGGCCTTACTAGATAAATCATCTCTAAGTGTATCGATAAGACAGTGTGGAGGTTTCTCAACCCAAAATACAGAACCTTCATCAATAACATAGTTTGCAAGAACATCTGCCGCCATATTACCTACCCTATACGTGTGTGAGAAGGAGATGGAGTGAAACTCATTTAAAATTTCCTTAGCTTCAGAGATAATGTCTCTTATTTCCCATGCATCAGTAACAACCATTGACTGAAGATAGTTGATGATAACTTTGGAATTGCCTTCAATGATTAAGTCCATAAAGCCAAGGTGTTTAGCCATTCTTAATCCTTCCAAACAAGCGACCGCTTCCGCCATAATCGCAGTAGAATTGCCAAAGTAGAACGAAAAGCCACATAAGAACTGACCAGAACTGCTGTGACAGAGCCCCCCGCTCCAGCCGTACCCGGGCAGCCTCTAGCAGCACCATCAAAATTTAACATGATGTCAACCCCCATCAATAGGTTCCAACGGACGTAGACAACTTCATTCGCATCTTCTTTCAATCGAACAATTTTTTATTCAGAGACATTTCGCGAATCAGCCAGAAAAACATAGAACAGGTCCAAGGCTAGAGGAAGTGCAAGCCGAGCTCCCTCGAAGATGACTGTGTTCCTAGTATTCCAAGTAACCCAGATGGCATACAGGAACGCTGCTGCAGGATGAGTGATGCTCTTAGGGAACTCCTTGATTTTCAATGGAGCCGATAGGTGGTTCTTAATAGAACCTGCACCAGAGCAATCAAGATGACCACCTGTACCTGCAAACCACAAGGCCCGTATAAATGGGAATTCCAAAAAAGAGGTGTTTTGATGAAGTGATGATTCCATAGCATTGGAAGTTTGGAACATAGATAACAACTTTCCAATGGAACCTTGATTCTGCACATAACATCATTGGTAGTGATACCGTGGTTGTAAGCTTTTCAACCGAATAATTTAATCTTTTGAGCACATGGAAGGTGCCAAAGTTGTAACCAGGAGGGGTTGGAGACCATACCTGAGTTTGGGAGGCTGTTATATGCAGAGGAGATTGAGAACTTGGCGTTTGAAGTGAGGGCCCATACCATAGTGTCCCTTGTACTCCTGTTGTTGATAGGGATTGCTCTAATTGCCTCTGCAACATGTTCCGGCTATATTGAGTTGACTAAGGCCATGTTCCAGGAGTGCAAATCATGGTCGATCAAATCGTGAACCTTGAGATGCTGGAACACATCAGGGATCTGGTGGAAGGAGGCATTCCAGTTCCTTGCTGGGATCCAGGATTGGTCTAAGATGCCGATTTTATCACCCTTGGCAATTTTCCAATCTAAGCCATTTATAATATATGATCTAGTTTTACATAGCTCTTTCCAAGTATGTGAATCATGGGATTTTGCCACTGCTTTCAAGAAGTTGTGGCCTCTAAAGCATTTAGCCTTGATCAGTTGACACCAAAGGTTAGCATCGTTAGAGATCAAGGCCCAGGCGTTTTTCATAAATAATGCCATATCAAGAAAGCCGAGGCATTTCACATTGAGTCCTCCAGCACGTTTAGATTGATAGATTCTGTCCCAATTAATGGTATGAAGTGGGGATTTATTTTTGCAATTTTCCCAAAGAAATTTTGAGCTTCTTTGTCAAGATCATTCAAGACGGAGACTGGGAGTTTCATGCATCCCATAAGGAACTATGGTTGGCCAGTGAGAGAGGTATTGACCAAGGTCAAACGACCAGCCTGAGTAACCATCTTGGCTTTCCAGGTAGCTAGCATGTTACTGGTTTTAGAAAGGAGATCTGTAAAATGTGCTCTTCTGGGTTTACCAGACACGATGGGAGCTCCCAGTGCTTTCTCAAAGAGTTACGCCATTTCACACCAAAAAGAGATACAATGTCAACTTTGAGACTCCAGAGACATTTGGGCTGGTGAAGAAGCTCGATTTGTCCAGGTTGATCTCGTATCCAGTCTGAGCACAAAACTCAGAATGAATACGCATTACATAATGGTAGTCGGACGGCAAGGTGCTCACAAAAATCATGGCATCGTTGGCATACATGAGGTGCGAGATGGATGGACAATCCAGAGCAATTTTTATACCATGGATCTTTTCCATATTTTTAGCTTTGTTCAGGGCAAGGGTGAGCATCTGTTGGCAAAGGATGAACTGATAAGGTGACAAGGGTCACCTTGTCTGAGGACTCTTTCGGGTGTGACAAACCTAGTAACCTTACCGTTAATCAGCAAACTATAGGGAACTAAGATGACAATTGTAGTGACCCTGACCCTATCATTTAATTTGATAATTAAATGCTTTTTAATCCTTAATTGAACCTTAGGGTTTAATTGTAAGAAGATTGGCTGAATTGGACCATTTTGTAATTTTGGAGAATTAGTGGTAACTTGTGTTAATTGTTTAACATAAGGTGGACTGGGCTTGGACCCTACATTTCAAACTTGAATTGGAGCATGGATTAGTCGAATGGCCCATTGGACTTAAGGTAAGGTTATTAAGGTAATTTCAAATTGGTTTGAATTAGTTCGGTAAGATAGAGAACTCTCCCACTAACCCACGTTCCTTCCAAATAGGAAAAAGGAAGCTTTCTTTGCTTCACACATCCAAAAGGGAACGAAGAAGAAGAAGAGAAAAACTAGGTTGGAGCAAAAGAGAGATGGAAGAAGAAGAAGGAAAAAGCTAGAGAAAAGGATTTCTCATCGCAAGTGCAGAAAGCACAAGGCCGAAGAGGTAGGGATATCTCCATTGATCTTACGGTAGTTATATTCATAGCTTTATGATGATGCTATAGATACATGTATGGGATGATATGCATGAGTGTATAATGTTGTGATCAAATCCATGTATTGGTTATTATACAATGTTCTTCATGTTTGTATTGAATATTGTGTGTAGAAAATACCATGATAGCATGAATTTAAATCTTAGATCCTTGATGTTTATGATGATGCTAATCCATAGTTATGTATTGGGTTTTGTGTGTTAGGATGTGATTGAGTTCATGATATTAGAGATTAGTTAATTATTGCTAAAAAAGTGTAAAAACATGATTGTGAGTATATGGGCACAAAGCCCTAGGAAAAACAATGAATTCTGAGCTGAAATAGGCGTTCAGTAGATCCTCGGCATGTACCGAACATCTACTGAAAAGCCAAAGACGTTTCTTCCACATCTACCGAGTCTCGGGTTGTACTGAGACACGTACCAAGCAAGTTCGGTAGGACGCTCGGCATGTACCGAAACATCCACCGAATGACCCAGAACTCTTTGCCACATCCACCGAGCCTCGGCACGTACCGAGACCAGCTACCGAGAGTTTTCGGTAGGTAGCTCGGCATGTACCGAACATCTACCGAAGTCCAAATGGACTCAAATTTCATGGGAAGTTCCCATATGAGGATTTGAATATGCGTGTGAGGTTAGTTGCTTGCAAAATGAATGGTTTTGGCCCTATGATGCAAAGTGTACACTAGTCTTGATTTCCAGTAGAAACTGGTAGTTCTGAGCATGATATGATGAGAATATGACACTAAGGAGTTTAGACATAATAAATAGATGTTATGATGATGTTAGGCAGGTTAGTGATGATAGTGTAGAGAATTGAATTGTGTGAGTGGTGCTAGATGCATCCACTGATCTGTCTTATGATTGATTCTTATGTCAAATTATGCATGATTTATGAGTGGTGCTAGGAGTATCCACAGGTGTCAAGGTGACTGACCAACTTATCTGATTTATATGGTTTATGAGTGGTGCTGGGAGTATCCACTAGTTGTGTGTGTGATTGATTGTGATATTTGATTTATGTATGGTATGTGAGTAATGTTGAGAGTATCCACTGGAAGTTAATATAATTGACTATGTGTTAGATCTATGAATGGTTTGTGAGTGGTGCTGGGAGCATCCACTGGTTAATAGTATGATGGTCTGGGTGTGACTCTATATGAGCTCACCATAAATAAGTGTATTGGTGTATTCTTCCGTGTGGTCAAAATCCCTTAAAGAATAAGTGTACTGGTGTATTATTCCGTGTGATGAAAGTCCTTTAAAGAATAAGTGTACTGGTGTATTATTCCGTGTGATGAAAGTCCCTTAAAGAATAAGTGTACTTGTGTATTCTTTCGTGTGGTGAAAGTCCCTTAAAGAATAAGTCTTACTGATGTATTCTACTGTGAGGTGAAGGTCCCTTAAAGAATAAGAATTGTGGCATTCTACAGTGGGTGCAAGTCCCTCAAAGAATGGATTAATTGTTGAATAAGCATGTGATTAGGCTAAGCCTAATTACTTTTGCATATGCATCATCATCTGCATTCATTGTGCACACTTGCATCATATCATATTTCCTTAAGCATTGCACATGTTTAACTTGAAGTGAATGTTTGTGTATACTTTCATTGAGGATTGTTTGTGATGTGAATTGTGTTTGAGACATGGTGGGACCATGTGGATTGTGTTTTGATGCATGGTGGGACCATATGGTATGATTGTTAATGCATGATGGGATCATGTAGATTGTGTATTGAGGAATGGTGGGGCCATGTGAGTTAGGTGTAATGCATGATGGGATCATGTTGACCTATGATTTATCATAGCGGGACCATGTAAATAATTGTTATGATGTGATACGATTATGTGTGCGATTTTCATATATATTGTGATTATGTGATTGATAAATATTGTTGAAATGTAATGGGATTACCATCTATCATGTGAGTGTGGTATTGTATAATGTGTTAATATAATATTAAGCATGCTAATACACTGTAAGTGTGGTATTATCTGTTGGGTGAAATTGTGTGAATTAATATGTGTTGTTATGAATCCGTGGAAATAATTATTGTGATTTCTTTAGATTTTCCTACTAGCCTGTGGCTCATCCTTATGTTGAAACCAGTAATCAGTTCGAGTAGTAGGCGGGTCGAGAGAAGAATCAGTCCTTAGAGATGATTTTTCTATTTCAGATACTTGGATAAATAGAATGGATATTATTTGATTTGTATGAACTTTGGTTTTGACCCAATGGAGCATTTATGATGTAATATAATTAGTTGTTTCTGGATTATGTGGGATTGAACTTAACTAGTATGTGTTGAGTTACAAGTTTTAAATTGTTCAGACTTCCATTGGTTTATGTTGTTAACTCTGATTAACCATGTGATGATTGTATTATTGTGAATGACTATCCGCATCCATACATTGGATCCGAAGGTTATTCCTTGCAAATCCTTGAGATCCTATATCTCGGATTTAGAGTGTGACAACAATACACGATAAGTTAGACCCACCTACTATTAAAGCCAAAGGCTCTTAAGGTCCAATCGATGAAAGCCCAGCTTAGCTGGTCATAGGCCTTGCTGAGATCTAATTTCAGGACAAAGAACCCAAATTTGCCACTTTTTTCTTGCTTATTTTTTGGGCCACCTCTTGAGTGATTAGGATATTACCATATATAGAACAATTCGGAAGGCATGCACTCTGAATGGGGCTGACAAGTTTGTTCACAAGTATACCGAGGCAATTGGACTAGGTATATTCCATTTTAATAAAATAAATCACGTGATGATTTTTATCATTCTCACCAAATAACCAATTTATCCATTGACCATCAATTACTCCCATCAAAAAATGGTATTATATGATCTCCCTTTTATATGAAACAAAAATGTCCTTGTACACGACACAATTTTTCATGGTGATTGTATTTATTTCTATTTTTCCATATTTCCACTTGATGATGGAAACGAAAATAACTTATTAACCTCAGCTTAGATTTTTGACCTTGCAAATCATACATTTCATCATAACATCATGCACACAATGTGAAAGTTGGCTTTGATTCCATGAATGATAAACTACAAAATAAGCCTTATAACATCATGCAGACAATGTGAAAGCTGACTTTGATTCCATGAAAGGTAAACTACAAAGTATGCCGCTGATAACGTTTTGGTTTTTTATTTTTATTCACTCTTTATCATCACCATCATCATTACTTATTTCCAAATGGGCACTAACTATTTCATGTACTAACGATGAAAGTTGATTTAAGGATATTAGCATTCGCATCGGAGGATATTAGCAATTTCATTATAGGATACTACCTTTTTCATCACAGTTTACAAGCTATTTCAAAATGAGCAACTAACGATGAAACCTGATTAAGGATACAAACACTTTCATTGCAGGGTACTAGTATTTTGATCATAGGATACTAGTTTCGTCATCAAAGTTTACAAGTTATTTCAAAATGAGCACTAACTGTTTTATGAAATTTGATTAATGATACCGGCATTTTCATCGGAGGATACTAAAAATTTGATCATAGGATATTACCTTTTTATCACAGTTTGCAAGCTATTTTCAAAATGGACAACCAACTATTTGACATACTGACGATGAGATGGTAGTGTTGGTCATGGAGGTAGTGGGGCGAGGGTGGTGGTGGTGGTAATGGAAGTGGTGGTCATAGTGGTGGCGGTGGTAGGTTGGTGATGGTGGTTGTAGACACCCCAATTTGCACTGATGTGCATTTTCTCTTTGTTTTGCAGCTCCTTGAA